>WAAF01015987.1:130175-183628 GCA_013400475.1 Tricholaema leucomelas
CTCCTCTCTCCTCTCCTCTCTCCTCTCCTCTCTCCTCTCCTCTCCAGTTCAGCTAAAATACCTGTACATTTCCTGAAAAGTATCTATGCTGTTAACAGACAAACTATCCAGAACAGTTACTTCACCCTCTCCATGACAATTCCACTTCTCACAGGCTAAAACTGGCAACTCAGTTGACTGAAATGTGGTAGTCAGCGGTAGCAATATTGAAAGTAAGGAGACTTTCAAAACCACATAAAAATAGATATCCAAGGAAGATGATCACTGTGCTTTCAAATTAATTTGGCATTCCATACACCACATAGTAATTCACTCAGATCTGAAAATCTCACTCAGAAGCTCAAACTGGAAGTCTGCAATGAAGTACTTGAGATGGCCCCCATGTCTCTGTTGTGGGGTTGACTTAACTTTTCAAGGCAGGTTATGCCTTTCATAAGGCAATGTTATTGTTACACTGGTTCAGAACAAACCTGCTTAGGAAGGAGATAGACAGGAAGGTTGATTCTGCACTGATGACACATAATTTCCTTGCTGCTTTGGTCCCTGGTCCCTTTACAACAGATTCTGGCAAACCAATTCCATCTCATGTCAAGCTGTTTCTAGTGGCTTTGTGATTAAACACATTGTTGCTCATGCGGTTGCCCACTGCAGCCAGGCAACAATTAACTTCACTCCTTACACAACTGGGGATAGGTCTGCAGCCCTAAGCAAACTCAGTGCTCAGTATTCTGTTGCTTTTGCCTCAAACCTGCCATTTCCTTTCATTCTTGTGATTCCGTGTCCATACAAGTCAACTCGGTCAGAGGAAGATCTCTGCTGTTTCTGGGAGATGCAACAACATTGGAGTTCCAAGAAGCCACCTTAAAGTCTGGAAGGTTCCTGGAAAACATCAGGAGTAAGTGGACATACTTGCATACACCACCAGCAGCAGTTCTTAAGACCACTGAGTGTTGCCAGAGAAGGATGAAGAATTTACAGAACAAGCACTTGCTGCCTCAGGTTCTTCTGGATGCTCTGTGCCACTGAAACTGCAGTTCAAGCTGTCCTTCCCTTTGCTGTATGGCTATCAGAGGACTCCTGTGCCAGGTTTTCCAAGTACTTTATGCAGACACACATGTACCAAACAGACCTTAAAGCAAGTGGCAGTAAGGCCATCCCTTATTTCCTGCAAGATGAGTGGCAGACAAACTGTGGAAGATTTGTTTAGCAGAGTTGAAAATATCACTGTAGTTTGTTGCATATCTCTTTTCTGCACCTCCCTGCCAGAGACTACTATCTTAGGAGTGCAGGCAGTGGTAGAGGACTAGGGTCTGCCTTTCAATCCAGTACCTAACACATGAGTACAAACTGCTTCAAATGTGGGATTTATGCTCAAATACTGGATAATGACCTGGGGCAAACAAGGACTTGATATGAATCCTCCTTTCTACCTTTGCAGCTGAGGCAATAACCACTGGAAAATGACACAGGTGGAGACCAACCATCTGCTTAGACCTTCCCTGTTAAATCAGCCAGAACTAGCACTCAAAAGCTAAGCCAGCAGTACCTGATACGCTCTGGCACTCCTTTCACGTCCTGACCAGTGGATACCTCTCAGATAGTGATGGGTAAACCAACTTGTAGCTTTCCTTATTCCCCTCCAAAACCTCCTCCTGCACAGAATCACTCTAGAGCCTTATGCATCCCCTGATCTACAAAAGAGAAAATGTTTGGTTTCAAGAAGCAGCCATCTATCAGCCTGCCGGAACACCATTGAGAGAGAGGATAAGTACAACATTCCCAAGTTCACTGCTCCTCAGAGTTGCCTCCCACCATCCTACAAGCCATTACAGTCTGTCACAACAACAATAGAATGAGATGAGAGGAGAGAGAATTCCTCCCCACAACTGTCAGGCTTTTTGTAACAATGATACTGTTAGAAGCTCTGTAATTGATTTTTAAATGCTGTGCAGAGGGAAAAGCAGGAGTTTTGTTAAAACTGAATAAAAATCAGAAGTCATGTCAAACTCCTTTTTTTTTTTAATCATAGAATCATAGAATGGTTTAGGTTGGAAGGGACCTCAAGGATCATCCAGCTCCAACCCCCTGCCATAGGCAGGGACACCTCCCACTAGAGCAGCTCGCCCAAGGCCTCATCCTGCCTGGCTTTAAATGCCTCCAGGGAGGAAGCATCCACAACCTCCCTGGGCAACCTGTTCCAGTGTCTTACCACCCTCACTGTAAAGAACTTCCTCCTAACATCCAGTCTAAATCTCCCCTCCTCCAGCTTAAACCCATTACTCCTCGTCCTGACATTACTAGACCTTGTCAATAGTCCCTCCCCAGCCTTCCTGTAGGCTCCCTTCAGATACTGGAAAGCCACTATAAGGTCTCCTCGAAGCCTTCTCTTCTCCAATTTTTTACCAGAAGTGGTGTAGATTTGGATGGTGAAAATTTAGAAATCTATAATTCCATGCATCTAGGCATATCACAGAATCATGGAATCTCAGAACCTTAGAGGTTAGAAGGGATCTCCAGAGATCAAGTCCAACTCCCCTGCCAAATGCATCCAGGTGGGTTTTGAAAGTCTCCAGAGAAGGAGATTTCACAACCTCTCTGGGCAGCCCCTTCCAGTGTTCTGTCACCATGTTGTAAGGAAGTTTCTCCTCATGTTGAGGTGAAACTTTCCACATTCCAGTGTGTAGCCATTGCTCCTTGTCTTATTGCTACTGACTACTGAAAAGAGCTTGGCCTCATCCACTTGACACCCACCCCTCAGATATTTGTAGACATTGATGAGATAAACCTCTCAGTCTTCTCCAGACTAAACTGTCCCAGGTTTCTCAGTCTATGTTTGTAGGGGAGATGCTCAAATCCCCCAGTCATCCTCATGGTTCTCTGCTTGACTCTCTGCAGCAGGTCCCTGTCTCTCTTGAGCTGGGGAGCCCAAAACTGGATACAATATTCCAGGTGTGATCTCACTGGAGCAGAGTAGAAGGGGAGAGGAAACTCCCCAGACCTGCTGGCCACACTTTTCTTGATGCATCCCAGGATGCCATTGGCTCTCTTGGCCACAAAGGCACATTGCTGGCCCATGCAGAACTTGCTGTCCACTAGGACTCTATGGTCTTTCTCCAAGGAACTGCTTTCCAGCAGGGCAAGTGCATTCATTGTAGGTGGGTCAAGTAGCCTAGAGCTACCTTTCAAGTCTGCTGGGATTGTTTAGCCTGGAGAAGAGGAGGCTCAGGGCAGACCTTATTGCTGTCTACAACTACCTGAGGGGTGGTTGTAGCCAGGAGGAGGTTGCTCTCTTCTCTCAGGTGGCCAGCACCAGAACAAGAGGACACAGCCTCAAGCTACGCCAGGGGATATTTAGGCTTGAGGTGAGGAGAAAGTTCTTCACTGAGAGAGTCATTGGCTACTGGAATGGGCTGCCCAGGGAGGTGGTGGAGTCACCGTCCCTGGAGCTGTTGAAGGCAGGATTGGACGTGGCACTTGGTGCCATGGTCTAGCCTTGAGCTCTGTGGTAACAGCTTGGACTTGATGATCTGTGAGGTCTCTTCCAACCTTGGTGATACTGCGAAAACATTTCAGTTGGCCAGCAAGGTTGTAAATACCTGGTTGTAAATAGCCCTTACAAACCTCTCTACCTGCATATACTCAGGTACAGCCCACAAGTGAGTGCAAACAGGCCTGCCTAACAACTGCCAACAAGATCATTTAGAGAAAAAAAAATCATCCTGGTCCATCCAGAGAGGAGAAACACTAATTTTCAAATAATCCACCTCAAACTCTAAAATCCTGCTATGCTTTCCAGTTTTGAGCAAACCACAATGGACAATATCTCCATCAATATTAACTCCTTGAGATCCCAATGTCAGTTTATAACTCACTGTCTCACTGCCACTTCAAATCCCATCTTTCCTCACCAAAAAATTACCTGAGTCAACCAGAACTGAGTGTCACCACATGACAAACAGGAACCTTATCCATCTGCGCTCCCTCTTTACCATCACTTCCAAACACCTGAAGAATGCCTTCATAGCAGGTAGATTTCCAAGGGGCAAGTTAATGTACAGCTGGTAGCTATAAAGCATACATAGAGTTTACCATGAGATCAAAAAACAAAAGGTCTCACTATTCAAAAATACCATCTGGACTGGTGCATAGGTCACCTGGAGGTATCTAGTGCAAACTTATGGACAGTGACTAATGTTATTCACACTTCTCCATCCAAAAGATGCATTCATTCACATAGAAAAAAAATCAAAACAGTGCACAAGAGGAAATCTCTTACAGTTGTGGATGGCAGTCTAGACTCTCCCGAAGTGAAGGGCTGCCTCTCTATTACTTGTCCCCCATCACACCAACTCTGTTTGCTGAGGCCACTGTCTCTCAAACTGTGCCTTGCAGCTTGTTTGCAGCACAATGCAAGGACTGTTAAACTTGCCCAGCCTGCAGATTACAGAAGGGTTTATTTGCATTTACTCTACCCACTCTTGCAATGGCTTCTGAGATCTCTCTTAACATTAAACAAGGCTGTTGAAAGAAAGCAACGGATTTATCCAAACAATGCAAAGCTTTCTTCTACCCCTATTTTTGTTTTCATTTGCATGTTCATTGAAGTGAACAATGGCTATAAAATCAGTCTGCAAGTCTCACTCCTATCACAAACCATCAGTATTTCCAGGGCTCTTCTGATGAACCAGTGCTTTTCAAAGATGTCACATTAATGAACCTTCTAGTTTTAAGGGAATTATGTTTAACCAAATTGAGGAACAGAGCAGAGGTCCCTCTCACCACTTCATACAGTTTCTGAAGTTCATTCTACCAATTCTAAGCAGCAAATTCAAAAGCCACTAGTGAGTTTGATTGTACAAGGTTTTCACTGGCACCTTTTGACATCAGCCAGAAGTCATTAGGAGGATGCCAGTGCTCTCAGGCCTGGGACAGGCATGGTCACAGTGACACCAGGATACCAGGGTGCCCCACTCTCTTGACCTCCACCCTTTAGATATTTATATGTATTGATAGCATCCCTTCTCAGTCTTCTCTTTTCCAGAATAAAAAGGCCCAGATCTCTCAGCCCCTCCTCGTAGGAGAGATGCTCCAGTCCTCTAATCATCTTTGTGGCCCTCTTTGGGTTTTCTTCAGTAGTTCTGTCTCTTGAACAGGGGACCCAAGACTTGGACACAACACTGCAGATGTGCCCTCAGAGTAGAGAAGGAGGAAAACCTTCCTCAACCCGCTGACTGCACTCTTCTTATACCATTAACCTTCTTGGCCACAAGGGCACATTGCTGGCTCATGGTGAATTTGTGTTCCCTAGAGCAACACAACCCTGGTATGTAGAGCTTGAATGACAGTTTACCCAAGAAGAGCTGAAAAAGGTCTTTCATACTATAACCTTCCCTTTCCTTTTAAGACACTATTTATCTTTAATGCACAGTTTCTCTTTAGGGTAAAAAAAAAAAGCCAGACATAATGAAGGACAGTCCATTATTTGTATAGTTAGCCAGCATCAGCTAGTTGAGAAAAAGGATCAGTGCTATTCTGGGGCGTATCAATAGGGTTATTACAGGAAAGCAACCGACATCGTTACTGCAGTCTAGACAGCAGTGACCAGGCCTTAACTGGAATAAAGAAGTTGTATTTAAGTACCACAGCTCTAAAAGCTGATTATTAAAAAAAAAAAAAAAGAAAAAAACAAACCCACACCCCAAAAATAAACCAAGGAACAATCAATTAGAAAATACAACCTATAAAGGTTATTAAAGGACCTAGATATATTAATTTGCTCTCTCCACCCACACAAATGAAGTCTCTGTGTATTACTACTTGCCAATATAAAGAAGACAAGACCTGAACAAATAAATGCAATATGTTTGTGAGTAGAATCTTTAGAAGAACAGACATGTAACACAACAGGCTTTGGGGATGAAGGCTATGCAAGCTGAAAGTCCTGTCACTTAACACGGGCACCTATTTATTAGGTGGAGCTTAAAAAGGATCAGTTCTGTTGTGATTAAAGGCTGGACCTGCAGTACAGTTACCAGAAATCCATATGGATGCCATATTCTTGACAACACGGCTTTTAATTGCCTCAGAAGTTGGCTCATCATGGATTTCCTCTCATTCACCATTCTTATTGCCCTCACTGTTACACTATTATGTCCAGTTTATTGAGATAAAATCAATAATGAATACCATTTTAAACATTTCAGTTCTCAAGATGGGGTTTTTCTTAATCAATTTGTATGCCATTTCACATGTGCAAGTGAAATTAATGTTAAATTGTAGCTTGGGTTTAAAAGAACCAATATTTAACAAATTTCCATGCCATCTGTTTTCAGAAGAAAAATATTCTTCAGAGCATGCATTCAAGCTAGCAGAGGACATATTAAAGTCAATTAATTTAGAGAGATAGAATGAGAGCTTAAGGAGACAGCCAGGGACAATTTCCTTACACGAGGCTGGCACAGCAGGTGTACTACCAACATCCTCACCCTCCACAAACTTCCTCAGGCAAGAGTTCCACTCCTAGACTTGTAAGTTCAGCCTGTCACAAACATCTGGCCTCCTGAAAGGCCAATACTTTTCCAGAGAAAGCAGCTGGTTCAGTTCAAATTTGATTCTGTTTGCTGTGGCTCTAGTACAAATTCAGGTATCTGAATGGTGAGTGGAATACTTGGTGGTTTTTCTGCTTTGATGTGAGGTGATTTTAAGAATTAAAATCATACTGTGATGCATGAATCAGCTGTCAGATCTTTTTGCTAGCTTACCTTTCACAGAAATCACTACATCATTAACTCCAGAAGAGGAAGTTGTTAGGATTTTTTTAAGTGTAGCATAAATAATAATAAAAAATACAATAAAATAAACTTTAAGTAGCTATTCAGTCATTTAAACATCACTCCCATCCTCATCACCCTTAAAGAAACTAGAGATTGCAATTAGCCAATCTTCATCTAACACAACAAACCAACTTATAATAGTGAGGAAACTTTTCAAGGTTTCTTCAGCTGCACAGTTAAGATAACGCAGTTACCTGAAGTTATCAGCAGAGATAATATTTGTCTCAAGATAGGCTGCAGCAGTAGTTCCAAATATTCAAGGCTGATAAAATGAAATATCTCCTGTAGCTCTGAAGCTCTTCTGGCAATTGAAATGACTGGTGTGTTTTTTTTTTAAAGCTAAGTTATTATTTATGTACAGCATACCTCACTGTATAAAGGAGTAAGAAAGCCCAGAACGAATATCTGATGGGAGGCAGCAAAGAAGACAGAGCCAAACTCTTATCAGTGATGTTCAGCAAAAGGACAAGAGGAAATAGGCACATACATTCCAGAAATTGAGTCTCAACAGAAGAAAAAACTTTGTTACTGTAAGAGTGATAGAGCACTGGGACAGGTTGCCCAAGCCAGCCAGGAAATTTCACTCCTTGGAACTACTCAAAACCTGACTGAACACAGTTCTGAGCAGCCTCCTCTAGATGACCCTGCTTTGAGCAGAGTGGTTGAACCAGGCTGTCTCTAGAGGCCCCTTTCAACGTGAACTGTTCTGTGACTCTGTGAAAGCTGTCTCTTCACAGAATCACAGAAAGATTTGGGTTAGAAGTGACCTTAAAGATCACCTAGTTCCAAACTCTCTGCCATGAGCAGCTACATCTTCCACTGGATCACATTCCTCAGAGCTCCATTCAGCCTGGCCTTGAACACTTCCAGGAACGGGACATCGCAACTTCTCTAGGCAATCTGTTTCAGTGTCTCACCAAGCTCACAGTGCAGAATTTCTCCCTAATATCTAATTTAAACCTGCTCTCAGTTTAAAGCCATTACCCCTTGTCCCATCACTACATGCCCTTGTAAACAGTCCCTCCCCATCTTTTTTATAGACCCCATTTCAGTACTGAAAGGCCACTGTAATTAAGCTTCTGCTCCTGCCAACCAGTTTCAGAGCAGTAGCTCAAGACAATCATCAACGAACATCCTCATACCCAGTCCTTTGTATACCAACCTGTTAGCTGAGACTGGCAGAATCCGCATTGCTGACTGCCCATTGGCACAGTACAGAAGGTATGAGGAAAGAGCTTTGCAAGAGAGAACTTTCCAAAGTAGGATTTCAGTCTCCCATTCTAGGCTATTTGCCTTATTTGTTACCTTGTGTATCACTTGGTTCTGAAGATTTCCAAACGCCTACAAGTCACCATACTTTGATTTCCCATGGCTAGCATCCTGTTATTCCAATAACAGGACAAAGCAATACAAACATGCTGATTACAAAGGACTGAAATATGTAGTCCTTCAAATAACATGTCTAATCCTTTAAATATATGACAGAACAGTTCTTGCTCCTATAAGTTTCAACATAAGTTTCTCAACATCACCGAGGGCAAGGAAGTACCAAAACAATCAGAAGGTAATACAACCAGCAATCAGGTTTTGTGTTCTTCTGAGTAGAGCTACAGTTTTAATTTTGCAAAGGAAATTGTGGAGTTCTTCCACAGATCCAGTCCTAGCTTTCACTATAAAAGTTGAAAAATGCATTCATAATAAAAATAAATACATTGTTAACAGGAAGAAGAAAAAAGTGAGAGTGTTGTTTCATCTTTCTCCTCCCTTTAGCCCTGTCTCCAGCTGCAGGAGCATTTGATCACACAGAAAAGACAGAGATCCTATTCTTTCTCAATCATCGTCAGCAACTAGCAAGAGAGAGGAACAGTGGAAAACTTTGATAATCCTCTTTAATCTATGGGATAAATCAATGTTCCCAAACCTCTCTGGAGCACTGAACCACTCCTGGAATCTTGTGGACCATCCATGTGGGTCCTGTCACATGCTGGGGAGTCAGTGGTCATATGAGGTCACACAACAAGGGAGAAGTACTGCAGCAGAAGATACTGATGGTAGACCACAACATCCACCATACAGCACCAGCTGGTTCATAGACATCGTATTTTCCATACAGCTCTGGTGATCTGCTCCAGAAAACTTAACATGGCTTTCCAAACCACCAGGGTATTAGAGAACAAAGTTAGATGACAAGTTTATCCCCTTATTTGCATATGTAACCTAAGATGTGATTAGATTCTATACCTTGCTCACATTGTGAGGCTTCTACAGAGACTAAAAGATGTTTGTACTTGTCACAATCCCCACATCCATCGTATCTCAAATATCTCCTAAATTAAAATAAATGGTGTAGAATTTATCCAGAAAAGCATTGTGCAGCTATATTTCAATGCATGGAACAACACAGAATTGTAGAATGGTTTAGGTTGGAAGGGACCCCAAGGATCATTCAGTTTCAAGCCTCTGCCATAGGCAGGGGCACCTCCCACTAGAGCAGGTTGCTCAAGGCCTCATCGAAATTGGCTTTGAACACCTCCAGGGAAGGAAAATCCACAATCTTCCTGGGCAATCTGTTCCAGTGTCCTCACTGTAAAGAACCCTTTCTTAACATCTAGTTTGAACCTTCCCTCTTTCAGTTTAAACCCATTACCCCTTGTCCTGTCATTACAAGACCCTGTAAATAGTCCCTCCCCAGCCTTCCTGTAGGTCCCGTTCAGATACTGGAAGGCCACTATAAGATCTCCTTGAAGCCTTCTTTTCTCCAGTCTGAAGAGCCCCAACAACCCCAAGCCAGCTACAGGCTGGGGACAGAGTGGCTGGAGAGCAGCCAGGAGGAAAGGGACCTGGGGGTACTGGTGGATAGTAGGCAGAAGATGAGCCAGCAGTGTGCCCAGGTGGCCAAGAAAGCCAATGGCATCCTGGCCTGTATCAGGAGCAGTGTGGCCAGTAGGAGGAGGGAGGTTATTCTTCCCCTGTACTCAACACTGGTCAGGCCACGCTTTGAGTACTGTGTCCAGCTCTGGGCTCCTCAATTC
The DNA here is from genome assembly GCA_013400475.1 of Tricholaema leucomelas. Classification (NCBI taxonomy): domain Eukaryota; kingdom Metazoa; phylum Chordata; class Aves; order Piciformes; family Lybiidae; genus Tricholaema lacrymosa; species Tricholaema leucomelas. The sequence continues at coordinate 140,041 of WAAF01015987.1, forward strand.
AAGAGAGGTGTTGAGGTGCTGAAACCTGTCCAGAGAAGGGCAACAAGGCTGGTGAGGGGCCTGGAACACAAACCCTATGAGGAGAGGCTGAAGGAGCTGGGGTTGTTTAGCCTGGAGAAGAGGAGGCTCAGGGCAGACCTCATTGCTGTCTACAACTACCTGAAGGGAGGTTGTAGCCAGGTGGGGTTGGTCTCTTCTCCCAGGCAACCAGCAACAGAACAAGGGGACACAGTCTCAAGTTGTGCCAGGGGAAGTATGGGCTGGATGTTAGGAGGAAGTTCTTCACAGAGAGAGTGATTGGCATTGGAATGGGCTGTCCAGGGAGGTGGTGGAGTCACCGTCCCTGGGGGTGTTCAAGAAAAGAGTGGATGAGGCACTTAGTGCCATGGTCTAGTTGACTGGATAGGGCTGGGTGATAGGTTGGACTGGATGATCTTGGAGGTCTCTTCCAACCTGGTTGATTCTATTCCATTCTGTTCTATTCTATTCTAACTCTTGTACCCTGTCCTCATAGCAGAACTGCTCCAGCCCTTTGATCCCGTGGCCTTGCTATGGATGTGCTCTGACAGTTTGATGTCCTTCATGTGTTTGGGGCTCCAGAACTGCACACAGTACATTCTTGTAAATAGTTTAGCTTCATAATAACTGAACATAAAAGAAGTCAACATTTTAGCTGGAGACAGTCATCCAGTACAGAAGATTTGGATGCAGTGAGCTATTTGTTACATGCAAACAGCCTTTTGGAAATGGATCCCTCACAATGAAACCTATCTGAGAAGACCAGTTATGGTGAGGCCACCTGCAGTCTTTTATTTTGTTTATGCCAACCAAGTTTAAACACCATCCAATCCCTATCCACTACATTTCATAAGTAGTATCATGCACTGGAGCTGTAAATGCACTGTATGTAATGCCTAGCAAAGACACCAGGACCCATACCTGAGTTTCATCCCACATTTTGCCACAGACTCTCACATCAGCAGCTATTTACCTTACCTATGCATCCTTTTCTTTGGAAAAAAACAAGCTGGATTGCACAAAGTCTTCGTCATTCATCCATTGTCCCCTTTGAGTGTGGAGAAGGCTTTTCATTTTCCCAGGGCATAAAAGGTCCATAACAGAAATGACAACAGGAATATCTCACAGAGGTATTCAAAATCACAATAGATAGTGAAGTGTTTTGAAGGCTGTGCCACTGCAGCAATCCAAATATATAACAAGAATTATCCTTACACAGTAAGAATATCACAGAATCTCAGAACGATGGGGACCTCTGGAGAGGATATTCCAACCCTCCTGCCAAAGCAGGTTCATCTTGAGCAAGTAGCACAGGATGGCATCCAGGCAGGCTTTGAATGATTCCAGAAATGGAGACTCCATCACCCCTCTGGAAGACCGTTCCAGTGCTCTGCCACCCTCAAAGTAAAGAAGTTCCTCCTCACATTTAGATGGAACTTCCTATGTTCAAGTTTGTGCCTGCTACCTCTTATGCTGTCACTGGTTACCACTGAAAAAAGACTGGCACCATTCTCCTGGCACCCAGCCTGTAAGTATTTACATGTCAGTTTAGTCAGACAGAATTCTTACATTCTCATCAGTTGCTGATGACTTCCCTCAATGAAAGGTCCAATTCTGGTATGTTGAGATCCCGTAATTATTTCCACCTCTCCAGCATAACTGAGACAACAGGTGCTTTCAAGGAGGAATTTAAGGGTGTGACACGGTGCAGCTGTGCTGCTGGAGTCAGAATACTACAGAGTGGAGTATTTCCTATCATTTCAGTCACTAAGTAACCTTTCGGCCTCATTGTCATAGGTTTTTAAGAGAGCTTATCTTACTTTCCTCTTTTTCTAAGGAAAAAGGGCAGTGAAATAATAACACTCTCACTGAGATGAAAACACAGAGAGGCTGTGTTTAAAAATGTGCAGGAAAAGATGCAGCATATGTGAATCCTTATCACCTAATACAGATGCAGGATACATAAGAAATGCCCCCAAAAAAACAAACAAACACACAAAAATCCAAACCACCAGAAAACAACCCCAGTGCTCATTTTCTGTCATTCCCATTGTCTCCCGTTAGACCCAAGCAGGCCAAAGTTCGCTGTGGCCTGCAGCCTCAGAGGCTTGCATAGTTACCCAGATATGGATCCCTCTGGAGAGCTGGAGAGGCAGAGAGAAAAGACAGCTAATTGACCTTGCTGCTTACTTTGCATTTGCAAGGTGATGGGATTGAATAACATAACTGGAGAGCAGCCAGACAGAAAGGGATCTGGGGGTGCTGATCGATACCCACCTGAACATGAGCCAGCAGTTTGCCCAGGTGGCCAAGAGAGCCAATGGCATCCTGGCCTGCATCAGGAATGGTGTGGCCAGCAGGAGCAGGGAGGTCATTCTGCCCCTGTACTCTGTACTGGTTAGACCACACCTTGAGTGCTGTGCCCAGTTCTGGGCCCCACAGTTTAGGAGGAACATTGAAATGCTTGAACGTGTCCAGAGAAGGGCAACGAGGCTGGTGAGAGGCCTCGAGCACAGCCCTACGAGGAGAGGCTGAGGGAGCTGGGATTGTTTAGCCTGGAGAAGAGGAGGCTCAGGGGAGACCTTATTGCTGTCTACAACTACCTGAGGGGTGGTTGTAGCCAGGAGGAGGTTGCTCTCTTCTCTCAGGCAGCCAGCACCAGAACAAGAGGACACAGCCTCAAGCTGCGCCAGGGGAAATTTAGGCTTGAGGTGAGGAGAAAGTTCTTCACTGAGAGAGTCATTGGCTACTGGAATGGGCTGCCCAGGGAGGTGGTGGAGTCACCATCTCTGGAGCTGTTCAAGGCAGGATTGGGCGTGGCACTTGGTGCCATGGTCTAGCCTTGAGCTCTGTGGTAATGGGTTGGACTTGATGATCTATGAGGTCTCTTCCAACCTTGGTAACACTGTGTGATACTGTGATAATTGTTATATCCAGAGGTGACCAGTTCATCCCCTCGGATGGATCTTGGTCTCTGCAGCTTTTTTAGGGACAACCTGGAACTCCTCCAAATATGACACTCATACTAATTGGCTTTAATTACAGGATCTGTTCAGTTTCTAAACCTTTCTAGTAAAATTCTTGAATACCATTTCGAGCCTCCACCTAAAAGCTTAGGGAATTACATGATGCTGGATGGTCCAAAACTGAGAAAACATCCACACTCACAGTCAGCAGATCACTCCAAAGGCTTACAGGCAAGGAGAACTTTGGTGTTTTTTCAGATGACAACATAATTAAAGCTGAATTTGAGAGACCTGAGTTATAGAAATCCAAACTACTGTTAGCTACCTGTGTTACAGAAATCCAAACTGCCATTAGCCAGATTCCTCCCTTTCTTAGTGTATTCCAGCAAGTGTCCTGACCCATTTCCCTTTCACAGGTGAAGTGGCCTCTGAAGTAACTGCTGGTACCCTGTCTCCATCAGACGTGGCCGTTCACATTATATTTCTCAGGTAACTTCAGCAGATCTTCCAAGGTCCCTTCCAACCCTTAAAGCTCTGTGATTCTGTGACAGCTGATCTCATGTTGCAAAGGGAGAAGGAATTTCCCAAGGCTCTTCTGCCTACGACACCTCTGCTCAGAGCAGAGCACCCACTCATAGCTTCTGTACTCACGACGACTAGCTGGTCTATTCCATAACTAGCCCACTGCTGGTACCTGTAAGTCTGCCAGGTGCCACAAGCAGCTGCCATATTCACTAGCCAGTTTAGTGACCTATCAACACGCCCTGGCCACTGCTTCTTTCCTCCACAGAGAGACATTACTCAAAATGAAGTACAGTGAACCCTGCTAGCAGGGAACATTTCCAGATTCACACCTGACCTATGACTTAATTACACCAATAGTACAGATTGCAAGGCAGTCTGGGCAGCCCTCACCAAGCACAAACATTGATGTTACATTTTCTCTCATTGTAACATTTAGTTTAACATTAGTTTTCAAAGTGGAAGGTCAGCTGTCCAAAGTTAACATGTAAACGAAACCTGGACCATCTAATCAAATCGTCTCATGCTTCAGCAGGTAGCAACAGAATTCTTATTCCCAAAAATGGCTTGGTACATGTGGGATGTTCAGGAAAAGCTGCTCTCCTCTGCAGTCAGTGGGAAATATCACTGGAAAACACCTTTCTTAAAGCCACAAGTGTAGAACTATAGAAAATGATACTTTGAGGTTCAGTTATTAACTTCTGTCAGAGGACTCTGGTATTCAGAACTTCAAAGCTCAGGCATGCTCATTCTGATTCAATTCAGAGGCATCCCTAACTTGATGTATGGGATCAAGTCCCACTGAATGAGGGGCTGCCAAAACTCTGGTTTACTGCTTGTTAGCGGGGCTCCAGTCAATACATGATAGAGAGGATTTCTCCTCACAAACTCAGCTACCACCTTACAGTCCCACAGCGATGTACCAGAACCTTCATAGGTAAGAACTTCAAAGTTTGTGTGAAGTGCATAGTTCTGTAAGAGCCATGCTCTGATGCAGTCTGGTGTATTCTGGTATATTTGCCACTCCTGGCACCAGAGAACATTAAATTACTGCTAAACTCACCAACAACCAGCTTTAGTACTAGGCCAGTTTTCAAAGGATAATTTGTTTTCTTCATTGTACCTAAGCAATAATTAAAATGTAGTTTTTAAGACAAATGTTATTTTCTCATCTTTTATTTTTGATAGGCTAGGAATAACAATTTTATGCCAGAGCTGGTAAATTTTCATTACTATCTTAGTGGCCCACTCTAGTCAGAAATTGAAAGAGAACAGCAGCCTAACACAAACTGTGATCAGGTCCCAGAGGTTCTGCTGCAGCAATATCTCAGTCATTTCTATTCATGTCCTTGCAGGTCCACTCTCTGTCCAGTCTTCACTAAACAGCCACCTGAAAGTTCTGGCAGACTCCAGAAGATACTGCAGATTGAACATCCAGAGCTTTGCCAAGATGGAAATAAATCCAAACGTGGTGGAACACTTACAAAGCTGAGAACAAAAAATTTGAAGGCTATTTTGTGCACTGGGCTTTTCACTCCAAGAAAATCACAACAGTTTTTTTAGCTGCAAATCAAGATGCCCTTTAAATTGCTGTAATATTACTACATGGCCATGTATTATTACTGACTATTTAACCGATGCCTGAATCTCTTCAGCAAGTTCAAAGTGCATTAGCTCAACTCTCTCAGCCACACCAGTCACTCAGTAACTGACTCTGTCAAGATACTTCAGGATGAAATCATAGAATCATAGAATAGTTTAGGTTGGAAGGGACCTCAAGGATCATCCAGCTCCAGCCCCCTGCCATAGGCAGGGACACCTCCCACTAGAGCAGGCTGCTCAAGGCCTCATCCAGCCTGGCTTTAAACGCCTCCAGGGAGGAAGCATCCACAACCTCCCTGGGCAACCTGTTCCAGTGTCTTACCACCCTCACTGTAAAGAACTTCCTCCTAACACCCAGTCTAAATCTCCCCTCTTCCAGCTTAAACCCATTCCCCCTCATCCTGACATTACTAGACCTTGTCAATAGTCCTTCCCCAGCCTTCCTGTAGGCTCCCTTCCGATACTGGAAAGCCACTCTAAGGTCTCCTCGAAGCCTTCTCTTCTCCAGGCTGAAGAGCCCCAACTCTCTCAGCCTGTCCTCATAGCAGAGGTGCTCCAGCCCTCTGATCATCTTCATGGCTCTCCTCTGGACCCGCTCCAGCTGTCCTACTCTTCCTTTCAGAGCCCTCCATGGGCTACCTAAATGGTTCTCACCTAAAGGAAAAGTATTTGCTGCTGAAACTTTGTCAAACACTGAAATTCACAGCTTCAGTTGTGACCTAAATTGTGCTGGCAAGTCAGACAACAGACCTAGATTGACTTTTGAAGGGTGCCTTGAAAAGTCTTGGTCTCTACTGAGGACACTAAGGGAGGTGGTAGACAATCATCTGAGAATACGCAAGAGTTTAGAGTGGCATAAAGCAGCCTGCTAATACAGAATTGCAGAATCATTGAGTCTGGAAAAGACCTCTGAGATCACCAAGTCCAGCCTATAACCTAACACCATGACATTAGCTAAACCATGCCACCAAGTGCCACATCCAATCTTTTCTTACAGACTTGCAGGGATGGTGACTCCACCTCCCTGGGTAGTCCGTTCCAGTGCCTAAAACTGGACTATGGAAACTCTAGATCATATTAAAGGACACAGTAGTGGAAGGAATACTGTGTTAAATCACAATGGCTGAGGTTCAAAAGGACTTCTGGAGATCAGCTGTGCCAAACTGCCCTGTTCAAGCGTGGCCACCCAAAACTGCTTGCCCAGGATCATGTCCAGATAACTGCTTCGGAGTATTTCCAAGGTAGGAGACTCCATAACCTCTCTGGCTGACCTGTGCCATTGCTTGGTGACTCTCGCAAGAAAGATGATTTTCCTCATGTTCAGATGGAACCTGTGTTCCAGTTTCTGCCCATTGTCTCTGGTCCTACCAGTGGGCACCACTGGAAGGAGCCTGTCTCCACCCTCCTGGCACCCTTGCTTTAGGTACTTATAGACATTGATGACATCCCTTCTCCTCCAACCTTATCCAACAGTCATCTAAAAGATGCTCATATGTGGCCACTCTGCCACAATGCCCTGGTTCAATAATGGCAGCACGTGGTCATCAGCATACAAACACCAATGTGGTGGACAGCAAAATGGCGTTTATTAACGTGTAGCATGGGATTATATAGGATAGGTAGCAACATCACTTCCTTCTGCTTGCATCACAGACAGGAAGCTAAGTATAACAAAGGAATCATAGAGAACTCATACAGAGCACAGAGAGGAGCCCTATCTTTCCATAACATCGCGCCATCTTCAGATCGCCAGACCCTAACTGCAACACTCATAAAAAGAAATAGTCTGTTCCAGGACTTAACCACTCTTTCAGTGAAGAAATGTTTCCTAATGTCCAATCTCCATCTCCCCTAGTGCAACCTGAGACCATTTCCTTTTGGCCTATCACTTGTTACTTGGGACAGGAGACTAACCCCCACCTCACTTCAGCCTCCTTTCAGGGAGTTGTAGAGAGCACCAGGCACAACCAGAGTGGCCAGCTAGAGGCTGCCTGCAAGGCAACATTATGTTTAGAGGCAGAAAACTCAGCTGTGCAGCGTTCTTGTGGCCACTTACCAAAGGCCATGTAGGACAGTGCTTCACCAGAGACTGACTTTAGAGAGATTCTGTAGCAAAAGGGTGAGATGAACATGAACCTCTGTGGCTGTAAGTCTGAAGGTAAAGCTTTCTCTCTGGCAAGTCCTTTGTCACACTGAAGCAAAATACCATTTTTTTCAAAATAAATGTTCTGTACCTGTAATACAAAATTATCTACACTGTCTGTAGTCCTAGAATAACTCAAATCCTATGGAGTAGACATGTAAAAATCCCTTATATGTTAGTTATCCCTTGTGCCTCACAGTAAATCAGTATAATCTGCCTTTCATTAGTTTACTGGATGCTGTGGAAAGGAAAAAAATTGGCTTTTAAGTACTTCGAAGTGAGTACTTTAAAGCCTTAGTAAGTGATAATCAAGTAAAATGGCTCTAACAACTTCTGATAAATCTCTATATATTTAAGTAGGATTACTTGTGAAGCCTCAGAAATTAAAATGATTATATATAGCCTGACTTAAGACTTAAGTTTAATAAAGGATATTATATTGGTTTTCAAAATCTTCTCTTTTTGAACTGAGGTAGATACAGCAATGCCAGTCAAATCAACTCTTCTGTGGGTAGCAGAACTAATGAAAGATGACTTCTTTCATCTCATAGACATGCCTGACACCAACATTTCTCATCACACCACCCTAACCGGCCAAGAGAACACATGCAATGTGCACAACCCAAAGTTAGACTTGGTCCACTGCTGCATAGTGAAATATGTAATGCCTGCTCTCTGCATACCCTTTTCTCAGCAGTATTTCAACTTGAATCTGTTCCAGGCAGCCCCTAATTTTTATGTCAGTAAAATAGAACTCTTACAGGCTGAGAGAGCTGGGGTTGTTTAGCCTGGAGAAGAGGAGGCTCAGGGGGGACCTCATTGCTGTCTACAGCTACCTAAAGAGAGGTTGTAGCCAGGAGAGGGTCAATCTCTTCTCCCAGGCAACCAGCAACGGAACAAGGGGACACAGTCTCAAGTTGTGCCGGAGGAAGTATAGGCTGGATGTTAGGAGGAAGTTCTTGGCAGAGAGAGTGATTGGCATTGGAATGGGCTGCCCAGGGAGGTGGTGGAGTTACTGTCCCTGGAGGTGTTCAAGAAAAGCCTGGATGAGGCACTTAGTGCCATGGTATAGTGATTGGATAGGGCTTGGTGACAGGTGACAGGTTAAACTGGATGATCTTGGAGATCTCTTCCAACCTGGTTGATTCTATGATTCTATAGCTCAGATTTGGTTGAATTTGACCAAGGAACTGTAAATATAGTAGTGCAGTGGAGCAGATGGACAGAAAATGACACTGCACAAGTCACTCAAGTTAAAAAATAACTTTGCCATTCAACTAAAATTACTACCTAGAAGCTCAATGTTATAAAAGTAGTTGTAACTTTCACCATGGCTTGATTATAACATTTTCTTTTTTGTTAATTAAAAATTTTTAAACCTAAAATGTTTAGAAAACTCATGAAATCTCAGTCCTCTTGGCAGATACAACAATTTTGCTATCAACATCAGACTATTTTTTTCTTGAAAAGTGGCATTACTCTGTGTTGGGGAGAGGAAATTAATTGATGCAAGATATTTTTCCAAAATTAACACTGTTTATTAATTTTGCCACACCCAACCACTCATTTTAATAATATTTAATTTCTTACACAGTCATGGAAACATTCTATGGATAATATCTAGATCTAGTAATAATCATCAAAATATATAAACATTAATTGAACTGGAAGAGAAGATTCCTGTGGTCAATGCCGCTTGCGGTCAATATGCCGCTTGCCCAGTAGATGGGCTCAAGCTCTTTCTCCTCTATGGCAGAAGGCAATGGAGAATTACAAAGAGGCATTTAGGCATTTACTCACAGATTATTATTACCCACTCGTGGGCCTTAGCCACAGTCCAGACAGTGTTCAAACACTTTCAGAGGACTCTGTCTTGTTGGACATTGAGGCTTGAATCTTCCCAGCTTCTGGGAGAGGACACAGACAATCTCTGACCTTGTCTCCTGGCTTCTTCTGGACAATCTGTGTATATGTCCAGGAATTCTAGGCAGGACCTTCAGGTGCAGAGGCAGATGTCATGCAGTTTCAGCACAATGTCACGCTGGCCACACAGGCCAATTGTGTGCAGACGTCCAGGGTCTGCTCCTGGTAACTCGTGGCAGTGGAGTTTACCAGGCAAGCAATAAGGCAGTGTGCAATAGCAGCACGGCTGGGCACAGCAGAGAGAGCACGGCAAAGGGCAGGGAAGCAAAGCAGCCAAGCAAAAGCAGGTTGTTCACCTGCGTATCTCCTTTTATCAATGTGGGCCGAGATTAATTGCCCTCTGGACACAGAATAGCCAATCAGGATGGCAGTTAGCCAAACCTTACCATATTAGGCTAAGCCACAGGCTCACTTTTTCCTAATTTGGGAAAAGCACAGGGCTTGCACTAGGCAGGCACAAGCTAAGTGTGTGTACCTTACACCACAGGACCCTGGGCAGGCCAGACTCAGTGGCTACAGGTTCTTTTGTGTCCGTTTCCCCGCACTTGCCTCTCTGGTGCAGCAGAAAACCATGCCTAGGCAAGGCAGGACATGTATAAGCCTATTTTGGGCCTATGAGGCCTAGCACAGCACTCCATGAGAACAGCATCATTTCCTATAACATTTGTCCAGCTTTGAGTCCAAGAGTCACCTTTCTGAGAATGGTATATTGGTTTTGCACCTCTTACCATATTTTAACATAATGAAAGTACTTTGGCTTCATGGAAATTACAACATTCTAAACTATAAGCATTTGAGCAAATGTTTAAATAAGAAACTCCTTTCAAAGGGTACTTTCTTCCAGCAAAGCATGCATTCTGTCACCATACACCTGTGTGAGATTTGCTGTCTGCAATTTAAGTAACATCCAGTAGACTCCACTGAAAGAATTTTAGCTTTCATAAAGGCTGGAGAAAACAAAATTTGAAAATGCACCAAAAAAGTAATTTGCAATTTTGGGAGTCAGTCTTGAGTGACTGCATCTAATTTTATCCATTTTCAAAAGTAAGTTTTTAAGCTAAGGAAAATTCAAGACTGAAATGACTCTAAGTATAGATTGAAAGTGCTTATTTATGATAAAGAATGAGTTATAATGCTTATTTATGACAAAGACTGAGTAATGAATCCAGAACCCTGAGAATGTTTTTTGCTAACATTCATTACAATTAACATATGATGTGATTTAGATTATTAGTGAAACTTGTTTTTCTATCCCTCTTGCACAGAATAAATGCTTGGAAAGAAATTACAATAGATTTTAACTTGATCCTTTCTAGCATCCATCTGTAAGATAGAAGAGGTTGTGATTTTTGACTGTCAAGTTAAATGCCACAGTGAAGTAGTGCCCTTCATATCGCAGGCCAGAATATCAATATGCCAGGAAGGCAACACAAATAAACATTTGCACCTGTTAAGAATGATGCTTAGAAGTTTCTCCTATTTCTCTAATGTGTGTGGCCGGTAGGAGGCTAAGAATGATATCCCAAAAAAATCAGCGAGAGCAACATTTCACCTGCATATGTGAACCATCTGGATCTGGCAGGAGACAATGTGCAGCTTTCAATGCCAAAGCATCATCTAGCCACCTTGGCTAGACATTCTTGTGGAGGCTCAGGGGCAAGGGAAAGAACAGCAATGCTCCAAGCTGCTTTCTGCCAAGTAAAACGGAGAGGTTAGGGCAGTCATCGGTAATTACGATAAATGTTCTATTGGGTAATATGACAGTATTCTTCTCTACAAAGTAAACCAGAAAGGCCCATTCACTCTGGAAAGTTTTCAATAGCACCTACTTGGAGTTGGTTTAAAATATGTCTGGCTGGATATTAAGGTTTATTGTCTGTGTTATCTTGAACTAACTAATAATTCACAGACTCCGCTCAGCTTTGCGGTTGGAACTATCTAGTTGGAAGTAAACTCCTCTTGCAACTAAAATAGATCTAAACTTGTGCAACAAAACCAAAGTGTTACTTTAACCATATGAAACAATCTCTGGGAAATTAATTTTCAGATTTTTAGGAAGTTTCTTTTGTGTTGAAGCTGTATATTTATTCATGGCAATGCCACTCTGCTTCTGAGTTTTAGTGATGTGAAAAGAACACAATTCAGGCAATTTCTTCTCAGGTTGTCACAGACTTCAATAGGAAACATAAAATTACCTTAGGACTTATTTCTTGGCAGATTTGGGACACGTCTACATGAAATAAAACTTCAAATATATTCATCCAAGGCAAAATGCTACTAAATTACAATGTATGCACCTGCCCCACTATGCTTAATCACTAGGAGCTAGCAGAAAGTATTGGTACTTAAACTCAGGTTCAACAAGTTTGGCTTGAGATCTTGTGAAAATCTGAGATGATGAAAACAACAATAAATACCATCATCTACTACCATACTAACAATACTGATGCTATCACCTAGTTATTTCTGTGCTGATATCTTCAGCAAATAACTTTTTATGCCATGTTCATTCTACATATAAGTTGGATTTTAAAAATTGATAGTATTACACAGTTCTTAATATAAAGATAATGTAAACTAGTCCTAAAATGACATAAGGAGTTGAGAATTTTAAATTCATTCTAGTCAGACTAAAACACCCTGAGCCAATTATCATTGCTCCATGCCAAATACCTTTAACCAGCTCTGCCCCAGACTTTGCTGACTCATACATGTCAATAATGTTAATCATTACAGACCTCTGATCAAGTTCAATAGGAATGTCCACATAATTTGCATTACTTCATAAATTTTTACTTGATTGTGGCCTCAGTCAGGTAGTATCAACCCTTCTTTTCATACACAATGTACTGCTTGCTTGCTTTACCTATCAGACTTACCTGTACTTTCAGGATGCCTATTTTTTAATCTCTCTTTTCTTCATTTACCAGAACAAAGAGCAAAACTTCATTTTAAAATCTGGTAGTATAAAAGTCAAGACTGTACACAACTCTTTCCCTCCCTTGCAATCATTATTTGTACAGCCAGTTTCTCAGTGCCCTCAAATGGAACAAACATCAGTCAAACTTCTTAAATTTTTGACCTTATTCCACAGCAGGCTGAGTGACTTCAAGGATGCTGTAAAATCCACTCATATATACTAACATGAAACAGAAGTGAGCAGAAATGTAAGACTCAGGCCATAAAGTTTTGCCTAGACACCCTCTTGGCCTCTTTGGTAGGAGCTATTTGGTCTGCTATTCATCCCTTACCTGTTATGTATTGATTTCCAGTTAAAAACACATACTGTTGAAAGAGATAATCGCTGTGCTCTTGTCAGAGATGAATAGCTGTTAAGTTTATAATTCCACTCTTAGTTTCACAAATTCACAATTATTCCCAGATGCAAGCAGGTCATGGTCAAACACCTCCCTGAATCATTCAGTGAAGTAACTGCCAAATATTGCTTGCCATTATTGCAAAGGCAATATTGGTTATTTGGGTTAAGATCCAGTGCTGTGAGTGCCAAAACCAAAATGAATAGTAAATATCCTGAGTGCAATCATGACAAAATTAAAATAATGTTGTGGCTAGCATCATTTGGTTACAGGATCAAAGCAAAGATAATACTATTGGATGCCCAAAGATCCAGTTCTTTTGTCATAGCAGAACCATGAGCAATGAAAAATTAAACAAATGCAGTAGTGGAACTATTAATATGGCCAAAATCTACTTGGCTGGGAACAATTTGCAGAAATCCCCAGTGTTCACAAGCACTTGTTAATGAAAAGTTCACAAAACAGAGAAAGGATCTCTTTTGTTTGTTTGTTTTTACAAGCCTTATTGACTACAAAGTGTCCTCTGTTCTCCTGGCATCTTTCTATGGCTACAATCTGGAAGCAATAATCTTTATCAGAGACTTCCTTAAGTGATCTCACTTTAACACAGAACACTTATGATAGTCTATAGTAGTTACAGGTTTTAGTTCTTAATCCAACTACTCTGTGACAGATCAGTCCTCAACATCTGACTTCTAAATGCTTTCCAATCATCTGCTAATTTTTGTCACTCTGCCCAGAGTGTTTGTAATCTTTAACTGAGAGAAAAGCTTCTTGTCTTGAAGCAAAGTGTTAAGGTTCTTCTCTCCTATCTGATAAAACATTGGTTGTTGTACAATAATGCACTGTGAGATGAAAGAAATCCATACCACTTCAGGGAATCACTCTGTAAAGCAGAACTGAACCGGGCTTTATGTACAGATTTGTATGTTCTGCCATTAAGGTGTCTGAGTTTAGGGGGGGATTGTTGTTGGTTGGTTGGTGTTTGGGTTGGCTTGGGTTTTTTTGGGGGGAGTGGGCTTGGTTTGGGGTTTGTTTTTTTTTCCTTAGGTTTTGTTGTCGTTGTGGGTTTTTTTGGTTGGTTGATTTTCTTTTATTTTCAGAAACACTGGGAGGAAAAAAACAACTACACAGTCTCCACAGACAAGCATCCTGCTCGCTGAATTGGCTGGTACTCACCTTCTGCCTGGCTTTCCTTTTCCTGCTCCTCTTCCAGCACAGCTCTTTCCAGCGGTTTGGAAACAGCTCTGCAGGCACTCTGGGAAGGGAGGAAGGAAAGAGGGCATGAAGGCACTGGTTTAGAGGCAAGGAGGAGCAGTGCTATAAAGCCAATGCATAAGCACAAGCAAAGTCATGTATACAATGATCATATGATTGCCACAGAATAGCACAATGAGAAATGAAAGTTTTGGTGGGAAGGAAGAGAATAACAAAATATATCTATTGTCATAATATTGTCCTACTCACAATAAATGCTCCTCTTGATTAGAAGAGGAAAGATTTATTATTTTTTTTGTAATGGCAAAGGTGTATTAAGCATAGAATTCTAGGGTCCTAAAATTGGTAAAGACCTTTCAGATAATAGAAATCAACCATTACTTAACTTTACCAAGCCTGGTGCTAAACCATGTCTATATGCACCTTCTGAACACCTTCAGGGACGATGATCTGATCACCTCCCTTGGGAGCCTGTTCCAGTGTTTGATAACACTTTCAATGAAGTGGTTTCTTTTAATATCCAGCCTAAACCTCCCCTAAGGCCATTTCCTCTTATTCTGTGGTTTGTAACTAGGCAGGAGAGATCCATACCCAACTCATCACACCTGCTGTTGGTGGTTATAGAGAATGAGAAGGTCTGCCTTCAGTCTCCTCTAAACTAAACAACCCCAGGTCCCTCAGTCGCCCCTCATAAGACCTGTTCTCCAGAGCCTCCACCACCTTTTCTGCCTTTCTCTGAACACACTCCAGCAATCCAATATTTTTCTTTTAGTTAAGGGCCCAAAATCTGACAGTACTCAAGGTGTGGCCTCATCTGTGCTGAGTACGGGGACACGATGACTTCCTTGGTCCTGCTTGTGCTGCTGCTGCTGCTAGAGGCCAGGGTGCTGCTGGCCTTATGGGCCACCCAAGCACACTCCTTGCTCACGTTCAGCCAGCTGTCAACAGCCCCCCCAGGTTTTTCTCTATTAGGCAGCTTTCCAACCACTCTTCTTCAAGCCTGCAGCATTGCATGGGGTTGTTGTGACCCAAATGCAGGACCTGACACTTGTTGAATCTCATGCTGCTGACCTCAGCCCATGGATCCAGCCTGCCAAGGTTTCTCTGTAGAGCCTTCCTACCCTCAAGCGGATCAACGCTCCGTCCCAGCTTAGTGCCATATGGAAACTTACTAAGGGTGCACTCATCCCCTTGTCCAGATCATTGATAAAAATATTAAGCCATGGCACTACTTAGGTATACTAAGAAATAAAGAGTGTACAGAAAGCAGTTACACACTGTCAGTCCAACATGACAGATACATGCACTCATCATATCAAAGAGATCTGCCCACAATGCATGACACCAGCTGGCCTCACTTCAAGTCACCCTTGCAGGCTCATTGCCAATAGAGACCAGCACTGGTTTCATAGACAATGTCCAGACAAGCCCTAAAATCAACACAAAAATTTCCAAGGGTGTGATCTGACTATTCAGTTCTGTAGCAAGGTCAATTCAAAGTGTGCAATCGAGGGATATGCATAGCTCTGAAGAGTGGAGCAGTGTTGGGAATCCCCACACTGGCAGACATCATCAGTTAAATCATCTCATAAAAAACTCTTTCTCACATATTTCCCTTGCCTGTAAAAAAAAAGAATGCTGCAGCTAAAGGATAAGGAAGTGATGTAGGAGATTTTTGTCACCTGGTGGCATCTATCCTTGCATTTAATGAATATTAGGCAACATAAATAAGGAGGAAGGAAGGGAGGGAGAGAGGGAGGGAGGAAGGAAGGTCATAAATTAAAGATATATCATACAAGTGAAGGAGGTCTCAAAATTAACATTGTCCTGGCAAGTGTGATGCTGTATTTCCTTTGAGATCTTCACCTCGCCACACTAATATTATTCAACAAATTAGCCGTGTGCATGCTCATAGATGAGGAGCAAGCACTAAAAACTGCTAAAGTTATGAGGTAAAGAATCTGTAGCTAAATAAAGAGCAGAAGTTCAGAGGAAACAAAAAAAAAAAAACCACTCATACTACTGAAGAAAGAAAACCATACTGCTCCTGAAAGCACAAGCAGAAGAAATATAACTTCCTTCCCATTCAAAAATAACAGGGCAAGTAATTTTGGACTCAAAATGAACCAAAAAAAAGGTTACAGAATGCAAAATGATCACACTACATGTGGGAAGGTGGCTACAAATCAAGTGCTTGCTGTTTTTTCAAACACAAGAAGGGTAATTAATGAAAGCTAGTAAGAGACAGGTCCAAAGAAATAAAAGGAGATGATTCTTCACATAATAAGTGGAATTTGTCCAAATGTTTTTCTGCTTTAAGCACCTAATTACCAGAGAAACGTAGACAAACTGGATTAGATTCAAAGAAAAGCTATGAAAATAATTAGAGGAGACTAAACTAAAACAGAAAAATAAACTAAAAGACAAATACAGGTACAGTGCTGGCTAAACGACAGCTAAGGTACCATTACATCTGCAAGAAACACTTCAAATGTGCAAACTCTACACTGGTTCATTAGCAGAACCATTTAGAGGGATACAAAAGAGTGTAATACAAATATCAGGGGGAAATTAATTTATGAACATTGAAGTTCAATACAGGAAAAACTTTGTCCCTGAAATTGAATTAATTGGCATTATAGTAGATTAGGCAAACACTACCAACTGCATTAGTTCAGGAAAGAACTTGCCCTGCAGTAAGCAAAACTAGGGAATATGATAAAAGGAAGTTTCAAGTCATCTTGATCAGCAATTTTGGAAAGAAAGTGTCCAATGAAGTTGATTTTTTTTCCAGGAAACCATTATACTATTGAACATTTTCATTCTCCTGCTGACATTTCAGATTGCATTGTTTTGAGGATTTATTTTTCTATTTCTGTTAAAGCATATCAAGCCTATAGAAAGTATATAAACAAGAAGGACAAAGAGATACTGCTTACAAAGGCCTGTAGTGATAAGACAAGGGGCAATGGATTCAAACTACAGAAGAGCAGATTTAGACCAGATGTTAGCAACAAGTTCTTTACCATGAGGGTAGTAGAACACTGGAACATGTTGCTCAGGGAGACAGTTGAGGCCCCATCCCTGGAGATATTCAAGGTGAGGGCTCAACAGAGATCTGGGCAACCTGATCTAGTTGAGAATCCTCCTGCTTACTGCAGAGGTGTTTGGACTAGATGACCTTTGGAGGTCCCTTCCAACCCAGAACATTCTGTGAATCTATTATTGTATGAAGACTGTATAAAGTCAATAATTGTCTCAATCCTTTCAAAAATTATCTTGGAGAAGAATAACTATTCCCCCATTCCTACTCTACCAATTTAAAACTACAGTTATCACTATTGTTTGCAGCTACAACTCTACTTCCGGCTCTTCTCCTTCCAGATGTGCTCTTTCTCTGTCCCGTGCCTTTCTTTAAACACTTACCTCACTGTTGTTGCCTATTCCTTCCCAGGAGCACCTGAGGAGATTTTTGTTCCTTCTACCACAGCCCACTGCAGCAGTACTTCACGTAGGTACTCAGCAAAGAAGCATGCACCTCCGTGCTTCTCCTTCCTTGATACTCTGCCAACAGGAAACAACACAACAGCTCTTCAGAGGTAGCACCTCACCAGCAAATCTCCTATCTGGCATTTCATCACACTTAGCTGTCAAAACCATAGAGATTGCGCCACCTCAGTGTCAGACCTGAAATCTTTCCATCTTAATTACGGTGTTTTGAAGGCAGATGAGCAAGTGGAGTACTCTCCAAGCCTTCAAAATCAAGGCACAAGTTGGAAAGGGCCTCACAAGAAGGCAAAAAGAAGGCAGAGATGCATGTGCTAGTTTGAGCCTAGCTAGAATGTTTTGGTGAGAAGGACTAGATAATAGGCTGGGAAATGAAAACAATGGTGATGTCTACTTCGCTCACAGTCTTGCTGAGATGTGTAGAAAGGAAAAGTAAAACATTACATAAAGTCACTTTGCTTGGGCACTTCACTCTGGGCTGTGCTCTTGGCTCTTTGCCTGCTGGAGACCTGAGGCTGCTGGCTGAACTCCATCTTGCTTTCTAACCTCACCCTCCATTTGCTTTTGTGGCTGATTCACCTTTGCCTCTTAATCCCCTTGGCTGAACCTCCATTCTTCCTTGGGACTGGGGTAAGGTTGAGAGGGGTAGGGGGAAGGTGAGGGGGTGGTTGAGAGCCCCTCCTGGGGACTCAGGTTTCTGGGAGGGGAGTTGTGTCTGTATTACCTTTTTACCTTGTATATTTCTGTATATATATGTATATACTGTAACTATCTGCTTGTAAATTGTGCCAGCTGTAAATATAAGCTTCATTCACATTTCCAGAGCCGGCTGAGTCTAGTCTGGGTGATTTCTAAAGTGTGGGGGGCGGGGAACACCCAAACCACCACAATGCAGTAAAGTTCCTTTGCCAGCCATATTCCAACTTCCTCAGAACGTTAAAAAAGGTCCCTTTAAGAAAGCAGCTGTGTCCCACACATACTCCCCTAAAGAGCATGCAGCATAGTCTGAACGGTAGAAACAAAGCAAAGAACTAAAACAAACAAAGAAACAACCACAAAAAACTTAAGCATTACTATTTAGTGTTACCACAGGTTCTGGCAATCTAATGAAATAACAGCAATGTTTAAGAATTGTCTGTTGAGGCGGGGGGGGGAAGATTACTTAATAGACTGTAAACACAGAAGACAAAAAATGAAAGAGAAAGAAATTCAGCAGATGGGAAAAGTGAGATTTTGGGCCAGAGGCTTAGGTACATCACTAACTGTGTCACTACTGATTGCCTGTCACCTTTGTGTCCTCCTCCTTCGCCTCTGACACAGCAGCCATTCGAATCACTGGCCATGTGCCCACGCTGTCTCCAGTGGAACACACACTCCCTCACCCCTTTGCATTTTCCTGTTTTCCCTCTTTTCTTCTCTCCCATAACAAAACTCAGCAACCCCCTTTCCACATCACTATCACGACATTTTCCATGACAAAATGTTTTAAATGTAAATAATGTGCTACACACCAAAAATATGTCAGATCAGCAGGTCGCTGTGAAAATTGGCATAGATGCCATCATCTTCTTCCCCTCATTTGGAGGCTTTTTGTTTCTGGCTTTAAACTTAATAGAACTGCATCTTCCCATGTGCTTGTACCAGCCACAGGACTCGAAGCTGGACATAACACAGCGAGAGCAGCAGTGTATTGGGCTTGCGTGGCAAGGTTTTGATAGTGGCTCTGAGGCTACAGAGGTGGCTTCCATGAGAAGCTGCCAGAAAATTCCCCCGTGTCCAGTGGAACAAATGCCAGCTGGCTTCAAGATGAACCTGCCACTGACCAGGTCCAAATCCATCAGCAACAGTGGTCATGCTTCTGTGAAAACTGAAGAAGGGAATAAAACTGCTGTGAAACAACAGCAGCAGAGAGAAGGAGTGAGAATATGCGAGAGCAGCTCTGCATACCCCCAATATCAGCGAAGAAGGAAGGGGACAATGTGCTCCAAGTGCCAGAGCAGAGATTCTTCTGCAGCCCATGGGGAAGATTCACAATGAGGCAGGCTCTCCTCCTGCAGACCATGGAGATTAATGGTGGAGCAGATATCCACCTGCAGCCATTGGAGCACCCCATGCCAGAGCAGGTGGGTGCCCAACATAGGCCATGACCCTGCAGGGAGCTTGAACAGGAGGCTACAATGGACCAGGTTTGTGGCAGGACTTGTGACCCCTTTGAGATCCACCTGGTGCTGTTAGACTTCATGCTGTGGACAGGAGCAGTTCATGAATAACTGTAGCCCACAGAAAGGACTCCTGTTGGAAAAGTTCTCAGAGAACTGTCTCCTGTGGGACAGACCCCACACTAGGGAAAATGTGTGAGGACTCCTCCCTCTGAGGAGAAAGGAGTGACAGAGACAACTTGTGATGAATTGACTGCAACCTCCATTCTACATCTCCCTGTGCCACTGTGGAGAGGAAGCAGAGGAAATTTGGAGTAAAAGTAAGCCCAAGAAAACAGGAAAGGAAGGAGGAAGAGGTTTTAAGATGCAGTTTTATTTCTCTTTATCCTACTCTGATTTGATTGGTAATAAATTCAGTTAATTTTCCCCCAAGTCAAGATTGTTTTACTCATGATGTTAATTGGTGAATGATCTCTCCCTGTCCTTATCTCAACCCATGAGGTTTTCATTAGATCTTCTCTAGTCTGTCCAGCTGAGGGGGAGAGTGACAGAGTAGCTTTGGTGGACACTTGCAATTCTGCAATGCAGCCAGGGTAAACCCACCACAAACAGCAAAAAAGAAATATGTTGGAGCAAGATACAGTTAAAAGTACTTATTGTAACCCATGAGCTAAAAATAGGCAAATTGAGTAAGGAATTACGTGACTGCCGATTTTTTAAACTGAGATTCCCTGGGAAATCTCAGCTTTACAAAGAAGCTTTCTCCTGTCATATATCACAAGAAGCATTACAATTATGTATTTCTGAAACATAATAAGAAGGCTTTGCAGACTCTATAGTCATTTAATCAATACATGAAGTACCTTTTATTTTCCAGTCTGAGAACTAAAATTGTGTGATAAGATCATAATGGCAATAGTTTGTCCATGGGTCTGAGCTTATACTAGCATTATCTGCATAGACTCCCTAATGAGTTTAGCTCCCATAAAGAAGTTGTTGACAGTAAATCAACATTGTCATTATACAGTACTATGGCTGTATTCTATCCTGCTGGGTGGAAATAGTCAATTCTGACTTTCAAACACCTTAATTTCAGAGGTCGTTTTATTGGATGGGCAGGATCCCATAAAAAGCACCCAAATCAGAGTAAACACGAACTTCTAACATGATTTCACTGGAAGAGAAATACACCCTGACAGTTCTTCTGTCGTGTGAACACACAGGGGGTGAGAAAGTTGGGTTGTATCCTGTTTATCATATACATATGGATTCCCATTACACCCTGGAGGCAGAGTCAGGCTATGGAAGGATGATCTCCTGAAAGGTAGGTGAGTCACAGTATCAGTATCACAGTATCACCAAGGTTGAAAGAGACCTCATAGATCATCAAGTCCAACCCCTTACCACAGAGCTCAAGGCTAGACCATGGCACCAAGTGCCACGTCCAATCCTGCCTTCAACAGCTCCAGGGATGGTGACTCCACCACCTCCCTGGGCAGCCCATTCCAGTAGCCAATGACTCTCTCAGTGAAGAACTTTCTCCTCACCTCAAGCCTAAATTTCCGCTGGTGTAGCTTGAGGCTGTGTCCTCTTGTTCTGGTGCTGGCCACCTGAGAGAAGAGAGCAACCTCCTCCTGGCTACAACCACCCCTCAGGTAGTTATAGACAGCAATAAGGTCACCCCTGAGCCTCCTCTTCTCCAGGCTAAACAATCCCAGCTCCCTCAGCCTCTCCTCGTAGGGCTGTGCTCGAGGCCTCTCACCAGCCTCGTTGCCCTTCTCTGGACACGCTCAAGCATTTCAATGTCCCTCTTAAACTGGGGGGCCCAGAACTGGACACAGTACTCAAGGCGTGGACTAACCAGTACAGAGTACAGGGGCAGAATGACCTCCCTGCTCCTGCTGGCCACACCATTCCTGATGCAGGCCAGGATGCCATTTGCTCTCTTGGCCACCTGGGCACACTGCTGGCGAGTCCTTCCCTGTGAAGTCATGCAGGGGCAACAGTGGCAAAAGGACAGCAGGGATCAGCCAGGGCTACAGGACAGGAGATAGATAGGATGATGCACACCCCTTGTCTGGCAAACAACACCCTCTTAGCACTGCAGTCTAGCTGGGTCCTGAGCTAAATGAGTGACACTTTGAAACATGCATTAACTGCTGCAATTTTTTCTTTAACACCTCAGAGAAAGTGTTAACATGTCAGAGGAAGCCCCTCCCAAACACAAGTAAGATAGTCATGCATCCAAAACACCCTACTTGTGAACTCTGGTCAGTGTTTGAGGTATGCAACTGGAAGCTGTATAAGACAGGTATTTGGTCATGCACAAAGCTATTTTTCATCATCTGTGGTGGTTTGGGTGTTGCCCACCCCCCACATACACATTAGAAATCACCCAGACTAGATTCAGCCAGCTCTGGAAATATGAATGAAGCTTACATTTACAGCTAGCACAATATACAAGCAGATATTTACAGTATATACAGTTATAGACAGAAACATACAAAGTAAAAGGTAATACAGAAACACAACTCCCCTCCCTGAAACCTAAGGCCCCAGGAGGGGCTCTCAACCACCCCTTCACCTTCCTCCTACTCCTCTCAACCTTACCCCAGTCCCAAGGAAAAATGGAGGTTTGGCCAGGGGGGTTAGGAAGCAAAGTGGATTAGTCTAAAATGGAGGGTGAGGTTAGAGAGTAAGATGCAGCTCAGCCAGTTCCCCAGCAGCAGCCCAAGTGAGAGACTCCCTTATCTATGTTTTGCTTTTATTCTTATACATCTCAGCAATCCTATGAGCGAAGTAAACATCACCATAGTTTTCCTTTCACAGCCTGTAATTTAGTAGTTCTCACCAAAACATTCTAGCCTGCTTCAAACTAGCACACCATCCCACAAGCAGAAAAATAGGCTAAGAAAATGCATCTCTTCTCTAGATACCTTGGGTTAGCAGCAGGAGGATTATTTCTCCTATCTGACTCTTAGCACAGAAATAAAATTTAAAAGCATAGTTTTGCTCTAGCAAAACTTCTGCAGAAGTGGTCTGGCCTAGCTTCATTTGTCACTTCTACAGAAAGGTCCTTGCTGCCATCTCCACTGCCAAGAGACCGTGGAGAGGACACCACTGCTTCAGAGGGAGAAATGGTTTCCTGGGAGAATTTGGAGCACAGATAGCTTCAGTGCCAGTGAAAAGAGCTCAAAACTCACTTTTGACCCCAGTCACTCAGAGGCAACTTCTGTGTCTGTCTCACCACACTCCTAGGCTTACTGGCATTATGCAGTTTTACTGGGGATAGGACTCAGATGCTCAGCCCTTTGTAGGACCAAATCCATAACGACTTGAAATCATGGTTACCGACACTAAATGGAAAGAGTGTTGTTTCCCAGAACACAGCAGATCTTTCACAATGCACTGGGGTGCATGTTTTTCATCTCCACTGAGCTATGAACAATAGGCAGCTCTCTGCTTTTATTAAAAACTTTGAGGGATTATTATTTTAGTTAAGCCTTTAAGAAACCATACCTATCTGCAAAGGGCAGCTTGTGGAATGAACTTCCTGTTTTCATCAGAGCTGGATACTGCTTTTTGCTGTTGCCTGTTACTGCCCAGTTCATATGAACTGCCTGGAGTTTATTTTTAGCTCACTTGAGCCTATTGTAAGGTTTGTTCAAGAACTTAACTTTCCAACCAGAAAATTTAATTGCTGCATCTAACATTGAGTTTAGGAATACATTCTTAGGTCCTTTTAAACAGCCCTGACATACAGTGAAAATAGTGGTTGAATTGAATAGTGCTTGAATTCAAGCAGTCTGCTCAAACTAAAAAATTGCCTTTTGTTTTCAGATTACACTCTTAATTTCTAAAGTATTTATTTGATAAAGGAGTCATGCTCCATTCATTTAATTACCAATTAAAACAGGGAAGATCATAGAATCAGTCAGGGTTGGAAGGGACCACAAGGATCATCCAGTTCCAACCCCCCTGCCATGGGCAGGGACACCCTACCCTAGACCAGGCTGGCCACAGCTCGCGTCATCCGGCCTGGCCTTAAACGTTTCCAGGCATGGGGCCTCAACAGCCGCTCTGGGCAATCCATTCCAGCCGCTCACCGCTCTCATGCTGAACAACTTCTGTCTCATGTCCATTCTGAATCTCCCCACTTCCAGCTTTGCTCCATTCCCCCTAGTCCTGTCACTACCTGATAGCCTAAAAAGTCCCTTCCCAGCATTTTTGTATGCCCCCTTCAGATACTGGAAGGCCTCAATAAGGTCACTTCAGAGCCTTCTCTTCTCCAGACTGAACAGCTCCAACTCTCTCAGTCTGTCCTCACAGGAGAGCTGCTCCAGTCCTCTGATCATCCTCGTGGCCCTTCTCTGGGCATGCCCCAGCATCTCCACATCCTCCTTATAATAGCAGCTCCAGAACTGGATGCAGTACTCCAGGTAGGGTCTCACCAGAGTGGAGTAGAGGGGACAATCGCCTTCCTCGACCTGCTGGCCACACTTCTCCTGATGCAGCCCAGGATCTGGTTGGCCTCTGGGCTGCAAGTGCACACTGCTGGCTCATGTTGAGCTTCTCGTTCACCAGCACCTCCAAGTCCCTCTCCTCAGGGCTGCTCTCCAGCCACTCACTGTCCAGCCTGTATTTGTGCTTGGGATTGCCTCGACCCAGATGCAGGACCTTGCACTCAGTCTTTTTGAACCTCATGAGGTTGGCTTGAGATGGACAAATACTTACTAAAATGAGCAGAAGGGTATTTTTATTTGAGGAAAAATATGTAATTATCTAAATGTCTTGAGATGACAGAATCAGGCACTCCAAAGTCCTGTGTGTCAGACACCATTTTCATCATGCATATTGAATCACATCTAGCACAAGGGAAAAGTACTTGAGATTGAAATGACATTGAAAGGATTTTTTTTTACAACAGTCTTCCAACTTCTTACAGAAAAGAAAATAACAACAATAGTAGTAGTAGTAGTAGTAATAATGATAATATCACCACAGAGAATCACAGGATAACTCAAGTTAGCGGGAATCTCAAGAGGTCACTTAGTCCAGTGTCCTGTTTAAAGCAAGATGAACCTTGTGGTTATTCAGGGCTGCATTCATTCTGGCTTCAAAATTCTCCAAGGATGGAGAATGCACAGCCTCCTCTAGATAACCTTTTCCAGTATCCGTGTCTCCTGGTGAAAAGCTTCTCTTCACACCCACTGGGAACATCTCTTGTTTCAGCCTCTGCTTGCTGCCTATTGTTCTCCCAGACTGAGCCACTGAGAAGTGGCAGGCTCCATCTTCTTGATGACCTTGTTATAGGAGGGAGGATGCTGCTATTAGGATCTCCCAACACAGTCTCCTCCTAAGACTGAACAAGTCCTGCTCCATCAGCCTCCCTCCACCATGCAAGTACTCCAGTCCCCTGCCTGTGGCACTCCATTGGACTCACACCAGTTTACCACTACCTGTCTTGTTTTCATGCACCCAAAACAACACAGTATCCAAATAGGGCCTAACAGGTGCTGAGTAAATGGGAATCATCACTTCCCTCCACCTGCTGATTGCACTCCTGTTGCAACAGCCCAGGATGCCATTGGCCTCTTTTGCTGCCAGGGCACATTGCTGGATCCTGGCACACTGTCAGAGGTGCCTCTGCTCACTTAAAGGGGGTTGGACAAGATGACCTTCGAGGGCCCTTTCCAACCTGAAGTATTGTATGATTCCTGCCCAACCAGATGCCCACAAACCCTCCAGATTCCTCTAACAGAGCTGTTCACTGTCCCCAGCCTGTGCCCCTCTGAGATGTGCCTCCTTCCCAGGTGCAGGGCTTGGTGTTTGGCACTTGTTCTTCCTGAATTTCTATTAACTTCATTGCAACACAAAATTCCATTAATAATTCTTAAACAAAGACTTACCATTTTTCTTCTTTCTGCTTTGCTCTACTATTGCAGACAAGTTTCACTACAACTTATCTTATAAAGGTGGATTACATAATTCAGGGTACATTTAAAATCTGATTAGATGCAATAGAGAGATAAAGAAGTCTGTCTAGTTTTTCATGGAGAATTTCTTTTTCATTATCTCCCACATGCCATATATATTTTTTACATTTGCTGCTGTAACTACTTTGGCTTTGACAGGTCCATAATAATTTACAGAAGCTATTAGTATACAATTAGTATTAGTATACAATCAGTGTTGAATAGAATAGAATCAACCAGGTTGGAAGAGGCCTTCAAGATCATCCAGTCCAACCTAGCACCTGGCCTTAGCCAATCAACTAGACCATGGCACCAAGTGCCTCATCCAGTCTTTTCTTGAACATCTCCAGGGACGGTGACTCCACCACCTCCCTGGGCAGCCCATTCCAATGGCAAATCACTCTCTCTGTGAAGAACTTCCTCCTAACATCCAGCCTATACCTCCCCCAGCTCCAGCCACTGTCCATCCCTCAGCTGACTCGCATCAGCTGAAGATCCAGCACATAAATAATGCTGGTAGTTTAAAGCACCCAGAGCAGACACAAACCATATCAGTTTTTAGACTCTTGAGCTAGTCTGATAAACCATGAGTCACAGCACTTCCTACGTGTATATATTTTCAACCATTTCAATATTAAACTTCAGCCCCTCAAATCCCAGGCACAGATACAGGCTGGGTGGTGAATGGCTGGAGAGCAGCCCTGAGGAAAAGGACCTGGGGGTCTGGGCTGATGAAAAGCTCAACATGAGCTGACAGTGTGCACATGCAGCCCAGACAGCAACCCTGTGCTGGGCTGTATCAAGAGAAGTGTGGCCAGCAGGGCGAGGGAGGGGATTCTCCCCCTTTACTCTGCTCTCCTCAGACCCCACCTGGAGTACTGTGTGCAGTTCTGGAGCCCCCAACACAAGAAGGACATGGAACTGCTGGAGCGGGTCCAGAGGAGAGCCACGAAGATGCTCAGAGGGCTGGAGCAGCTCTGCTATGAGGGCAGGCTGAGAGAGTTGGGGCTCTTCAGCCTGGAGAAGAGAAGGCTTCAAGGAGACCTTAGAGTGGCTTTCCAGTATCTGAAGGGAGCCTACAGGAAGGCTGGGGAGGGACTATTGACAAGGTCTAGCAATGTCAGGACGAGGGGGAATGGGTTTAAGCTGGCAGAGGGGAGATTTAGACTGGATGTTAGGAGGAAGTTCTTTACAGTGAGGGTGGTGAGACACTGGCACAGGTTGCCCAGGGAGGTTGTGGATGCTTCCTCCCTGGAGGTGTTTAAGGCCAGGCTGGATGAGGCCTTGAGCAGCCTGCTCTAGTGGGAGGTGTCCCTGCCTATGGCAGGGGTTTGGAGCTGGATGATCCTTGAGGTCCCTTCCAACCTAAACCATTCTATGATTCTATGATTCCATGATTCTTTTCTTTGAGCCAATTTGATATTAATAGCAAAAAAGGTACTCTGCAGGAACAGTAAACAGTAGTTGGAAATAGGGATGTTAAAATGGGTTCATAGGTAGGTGAGGAATGTAAGCTTAACAAGTTAATTGTGACTTCATTAACTTTCAATTAATTGCATATATCAGTGGATCTTGAGGGGTTTTGTTTTGTTGTAAAAATAATTTATTTCTGACCAACTCCTGCCTATGCAATTTCACAGTCAATATTGCAAAAAGACAATGTTGTAAGTTACAATATTGAGCATGTGGTATACGCCCTAGAAGGATATGTTTCTCTGTCCCTTCAAGGAGACTGTAAGCAATCCCAAGGGACCACATTAATACTTAGTTTTAACTTTCTAGAAGGAAATTCAGAAGCTTCAGGACCGAAATTTCAAAGCTAGCTCTTGAACGAAGGCTGTTGAACACTGGAAACATTTTAATGTTTCAAGTTTTGACATTTTTTGCTAGCTGTCACTGGCATCGGAGGTTTTTTAACAGTTTATTGCCTTCTACTTTAAAAAGTCAACATGGAGACTGGAAAAAAAAAAAAAACACCAAACAAAAAGCATTGTCTTTACAAATAGACAATTTTCAGTGAAAGCGACTTGTGCTTGGTTTGACATTTGAGTATCTATTCAATATTAGGTCTGCTTCCCTTCTCTCATCTTTAAAACAATCTGTCACCAAAGACGTGACCATCAGGAATTACAGTCCTGGTTTAAGACAGCCTGCTCTGACAAGCAAGCCATACACACACACACCGGGAGGGAAAGTAGCACAAAAAGCCTCGTGGGTTGAGATAAAGAGAGTTTAATGAAAATAATAGAATGTACAATGCCATGCGAATGAGCAAAACAGCCAAGTCAGCAACAGACAATCAGCAAACAAGCCAGCAAGGAGAAAAGGGCAGCATCCAAGCCAGCAGCCAGCAAAGCAGAATCACAGAATTAACCAGATTGGAAAAGACCCTTGAGATAATCAAGTCCAACCTACTGCCTAATACCATCTAATCAACTAAACCATGGCACCAAGCACCACATCCAGGCTCTTTTTAAATACTTACAAGGATGGTGACTCCACCACCTCCTTAGGCAGCCCATTCCAATGGCCAATCACTTTTTCTGGGAAGCACATTTTTCCTAGCATCCAGCCTAAACTTCCCCTGGTGCAGTTTGAGACTGTGTCTTCTTGTTCTGTCACTGGTTGCCTGAGAGAAGAAACCAACCTCCAGCTGGCTACAACCTCCTTTCAGGTAGTTGTAGAGAGCAACGATGTCTCCCCTAAGCATCCTCTTCTCTAGGCTAAACAACCCCAGCTCCCTCAGTTTCTGTTTCTCCCTCAGCTTCTGTTCCAGACCACTCACCAGCCTTAAAGAACAGACCAACACCCCAAACTCTAAACCAGGAGAACACCAACACCCACACCCCCGGCCTTGGAAATTAGAAGCCTCTCCTGCTACAATCTGAACTACAAGCCTCAGGATGCTTTGCTCCAGCCAGCAGTTCTATCATAAAGCTGACATGACGGCAGCATGGTTTCGAATACCCACCCCCAGATTCAGTTGTACCCATGACCATGGCAGGTATTTTGTAGAATTGGAACATTCATAGTTCCCA
This sequence comes from Tricholaema leucomelas, assembly GCA_013400475.1. Lineage (NCBI taxonomy): Eukaryota > Metazoa > Chordata > Aves > Piciformes > Lybiidae > Tricholaema lacrymosa > Tricholaema leucomelas. The sequence goes on from WAAF01015987.1 coordinate 168,429, forward strand.
CATGCAGTAAAATGCATTTGTAGTGGGTTGGTCTTGGCTCAGCTGCTCTCTCACTTCCCTTCCTTATAAGGGTGGAGTGATAGGATAAGAAGGCTCATGGGTTGAGATAAGGACAATAAGATTATTCCCTAATTACTGTCACAGTCAAAATAGACCCAACTTCAGGAAAATATGTGTGCTTTGGTCAGTACTGAGACCAGAGCTGTTTAACAACTTTGTCAGTGATATGGACAGTGGGAATGAGTGGACCCTCAGCAGGCTTCCAGATGACACCAAGCTGTGTGGTTTAGTTGACACACTGGAAAGAAGGGATGCCACCCATAGGGACGTGGGCAGGCTTGAGAGGTGTGTCCAAGCCAGCCTCATGAAGTTCAGTAAGGCCAAGTACAAGGTCCTACACATGGTATGGGGCAATCCCAACCATGAATATAAGCTGAGCAAAGAGTGGCTTCAGGACAATCTCAAGGAGAAGACTTCAGGTTGTCAGTTGAAAAAAAACTCAGCACAAGCTCACAATGTGCACTTGCAGCCCAGAAGGCAACCGTATCCCAGGCTGCATCAGAACAAGTGTGACCAGCAGGATGAGGGAGGTGATTCTCCTCTACTCTGCTCTGGTGAGACCCCATCTGGAGTACCGAGTCCAGTTCTGGTGCCCTCAGCATAAGAAAGATGAACTACTAGAATGAGTCCAGAGGAGAACCACAAAGATGATCAGAGGGCTGGAGCACCATCTCTATGGGGACAATCTATGGCTCCCCAGTTTAAGAGGGACAGGGATCTGCTGGAGAGGGCCCAGCGGAGGGCTATGAGGATGATAAGGGGACTGGNCCTGTCTGGATGTGTTCCTCGGTGATCTGTGTTAGATTGTATTGTCCTGCTCTGGCAGGGGGGTTGGACTCGATCTCCTTGGGTCCCTTCCAGCTCCTAACATGCTGTGACCCTGTAATCTATCAGAGGGCTTGGACTGTTCAGCCTGGAGAAAAGAAGGCTCCAGGAAGACGCTATAGCAGTACCTGAAAGGGGCCTACAAGGAAGCCAGGAAGGGACTATTTACAGGGGCTTGTTGTAGCAGGATGAGAGGGAATGGATTGCAGCTTTAAGAAGGTAGATCTAGATTAGACACTAGAAAAAAATCCTTTACATGAAGGGTGGTGAGACACTGGCACAGGTTGCCCAGGGAGGTCATGGATGCCCCCTCCCTGGAGGTCTTCAAGGCCAGGCTGGATAGGCCTTGAGCTACCTGTTCTAGTGGGAGATGTCCCTGCCCATGGCAGGAGGTTGGAACTAGATGATCTTTGAGGTCACTTCCAACTCAAAACAATCCTATGAATCTATGAATTGATGAAAATAAATTTAATTTGTTGCCAGTTGAGAGGAGACTTGGATGTTGATAAAAAAAGGACAGAAGTGAAAGCATCTTCTCCTCACTCCTCCCTTTATCTCAGGCTCACCTACATCCCCAGCTGCTCTACCTTGTTCTCCCTCAGCAAAGCTGGGGATGGAGAATGAGTGTTACAGCCAATCCATAACAGTTCTTCTCTGTCACTTCGCCTCATGCTGTTCCCTGCTCCCACCTGGTTCCTCTTCATGGGCTGCAGTTCTCCACAGACTGCTCCAGTTTGGGCCATTTTGTTGCACTGCAGTCCCTTCGAGATAAGACTGCTGCAGCATGGGGTCCTCCATGACCTGCAGTGTGGGTATCTGCTCCACCACAGCTCTCCATGGGCTGCTGGAGGACAAAGTGCATCACCACGGTCTTCTCCAGAGCAGGGGAGTCTCTGCTGGAGCATCTGAAGCACTGACTCCTCTCCTGCTGCTCCCTCTTCAGGGCTCAGGGAGCTCTTTCTCATAGTTTTCCTCACCGCTTGCTGCCAGGCAGAATTTTGCCTTTCCTCACCCTCGCTTTCCTCGAGGCACCAGCACCTCGGTGGCAGAAGGGCTCAGCTGTGCTCTGCCATGGGTGTGCTGGAACTGGCTGAAACCTGCTGTGTCTGATGGGACAGCCCCTGCCTTTCCCCACAGAGGCTTCTGCAGCTCCCACCACCAGCACCCGGTTCTGAACCAAAATCTCTTTGGTCACTGTTTCTACATGCCTGTCCTCACCCATTACAGCCAGAAACATTAGACACCCTGTAGCTCTCCCATTGTCTCAGTTCAAATACTGATACACACACACCAGCAGGAACTGTCTCCTGGGATTATTTTCCTGTAAGGACAAATTGGGCTCATGGAAATCATGTGTTTGAAGGCAGGATTTGTCTGTGCCGCTGGTGGTAGCAAGTCCTCAATTCAAGAGAGATGTTGAGATGATGGAACTTGTCCAGAGAAAGGTGATGAAGCTGGTGAGAGGCCTGGAACACAGCCCTGTGAGGAGAGGCTGGAGGAAAGGGGGTTGTGCAGCCTGAAGAAGAGGAGGCTCAGGGGTGACCTCATTGCTCTCTACAACTACCTGAAGGGAAGCCGTAGCCAGGTGGGGGTTAGTCTCTTCTCCCAGGCAGCCAGCAACAGGACAAGGGGACACAGTCTCAAGTTGTGCCAGGGGAGGTATAGGCTGGATGTTAGGAGGAAGTTCTTCACAGAGAGAGTGATTCGCATTGGAATGGGCTGCCCAGGGAGGTGGTGGAGTCACCGTCCCGGGGGGTGTTCAAGAAAGGACTGGATGAGGCACTTACTACCATGGTCTAGTTGATTGGACAGTGCTGGGTGCTAGGTTGGACTGGATGATCTCAGAGGTCTCTTCTGTTTGATTCTATGATTCTTTTTTTAGAAGTTCTGAAACCGGGTATCTAACGTCAAGAACTAGCACAAACTCTTTTAAGTTCCTGCCTCACTGCTCGTATTCTGATCATGAATATTAATATTGAGGGCTGGAGTGGTCTCAGTTAAATCAGTGTAAATCCAGAGAATCTACGCTGGCTTTATTACTGCTAATTCAGACTCTATTACACCTAGGTATAATAGTTGTGTACAGTAAACATAATACCAGTTTTATGTCCTTAAAACTATTGCACACTGCAGGTCCATTTTAATTCTTACAGAGTAAAATTTCTTTTAAAATCCTCCTGAAATAAAATACTTGAAAAGTATAAGCAACACTTCAGCTGCAAGCAACACCCAACACAAGAAGGACGTGGAACTGTTGGAGCGAGTCCAGAGGAGGCCCCAGAAGATGCTCAGAGGGCTGAAGCACCTCTGCTATGAGGACAGGCTACAAGAGTTGGAGCTTTTCAGCATGGAGAATAGAAGGCTCTGAAGAGACCTTATAGTAGCCTTTTAGTATCTGAAGGGAGCTACAGGAAGGCTGGGGAGTGACTATTTACAAGATCTTGTAACAACAGGGCAAGGAGTAATGGTTTAAACTGGCAGAGGGGAGATTTAGACTGGATGTTAGGAAAGGGTTCTTTACAGTGAGGGTGGTGAAACACTGGCACAGGTTGCCCAGGGAGGCTGTGGCTGCTCCCTCCCTGGAGGTGTTTAAGGCCAGGCTGGATGAGGCCTTCAGCAACCTGTTCTAGCGGGAGGTGTCCCTGCCTATGGCAGGGGGTTGGAACTGGATGATCTTTGAGGTCCCTTTCAACCTAAACCATTCTATGATTCTATGAGCAACTGACATAAAGTTATTTTTGCATTGTCAGCTCTCTGTTGCAATTACTGAAATTAAAACGGGGAGCGAGGAAACATGTTAGCTTAACATCCTAAAGCAGCTGATGGCAGTAAAATCACTTATGGCAGAGGATAACCTGCCATGAGAAGTCATATCACTGAAGTGCTGTTTTTACAGGATGAAGAGGCAAGAAACTAAGAATTGGGCAGAGATCTATGGAAGTTATAGTATAGAATTAATTCTTCTACAAGAAGAATTAATTTTCCTTTGATTTTCTGATGTGTAATCTGTTGTGCCCAAATACAACATCATGTTTCATTAGCCAAAGAAAATACATCCCACACCAGAGTCAAACACAGTAATTGAACAGCTTTAGATGCTCTGTAAATTGACAGCTATGCACCACAGTTCTGGTACGTCAAGCCCCAAACTCCATAAAATTGCAATATTTATCTCCAAAACCATAACTGTCTAAACATTTACATCAAGTTTCTTCCATAAAACACACATTGAAAGTTTAGAAATGTTGACTGAATCATTTCCTGTGACTCAGTGATTTGCTATTGCATCTGTGCAGAACACCAGGAGAGCTGTTTTTAGCTTGACAATTTTACAATTCAATGGAATGTTAATGGCCTCTTAAATTTCATATAAAACAGCTCTTTATCATGTTCTTAATCTCTTATCAGACGTTATCTATAGTAAGAAAAAAAAAATCAAGGACAGATTATAACCATGGAGAGAAGAAGTAAGAAAATTCTCCCATGCAAGCGATTCAGATTAAAGATTAGCAAGACTGTGTGCCAGCTATTTCCTGTGATTGAACAGATATCTAGAGAATCATTACTCTGTTCTCCCATCGTGTGTTACCCAGCACACATGATGAGAAACCGGTGTGTACTGATGAAGTTAAAAGTATACTCCTAGTATCAGCCAAAAGCAGTTTACCACAGAGTTATCCTTAGAGCAGTCCCCAGATGTACAGGCTGTTCCAGCCATCACTTCAAAAGGACTACACCATGCTGCAACCTCACCAATCTAAAGCTGGTTTGAAACATGGCAAATACCACATCTGCCCCTGAATCTCTTGGGTCTTTTTTCTATGGCTTTATGGAACAGATCCTCCACTTTTTAAACAGGTTTCACATCCCCTACTAACACAAGCAATAATCACAGAAATAAAAAAAAGGCACGTCTGTATAAAACTCTTAGGAAAAGAGTGAAACTGAATCCCCACAGTGTGCTGGCATATGGACAGAGTAAACAAGCTGGAAACAGAGAATGAAAGAAAGAGCGAGTGAGAGATCCTTCTCCTCACCCTCCCTTTCTAACCCTCCTACTTACTTGAAGTTTAAATGCAAAATAAGTTTGAAAAGTAGGTTAAGAAATTTTGCCAACTTGATTTATTCTCATTTACACTTCTCTATCAGCACCTTTACAAAGTAGAATGCATTGTCTGTTTTAGAAGCTCTTACTATGTGCCTGCTTAAAGCAGATAGGAGAGAACAAACTGCATGGCTTTTGTTGAGACTACATTTTAAAGCAAATTGCTTTGAAGCAGAAGCTCCTGAGAAGAACAGTTTTTCACAGGAGACACAAGAAACTACTGTGCACTCAAGACAAGTGGGATTTTCCCCAGGCAAGAAAGATAACAATAAATATCCCAACACAAAATTAGCTAAGAAATGTGAAAGGTTGTAGGTTGATCTTGGCTTTTACAAAGTGTCTATGCTAAAGGACCTACAAACTCCTCTTGAGCAGATTTCTGATATAAATAAAACCATTTAAATGAGTGCTCTGATATATGCCTGCCAATATGACAAGAATGTGTAAGAAACAGCAGAACTGTGGCTCCCATTCATTCCCTGTCACACCACACTGACAGATTAAAGCAGCACAACTGCTGTAACACGTCACATTCCCTGTACTCCCTTTAACTCATGCTCCTCATTTTGCATGTGCACCCCATTACAGCATTTCTCATTCTTCCTCCTCAGTTACTGCTCTGCATGACCCCATCTCTGTTGCCCTGTTCCCTGGTACCAGGGTCTTCAACTCTGCAGGTCACACCTTTACTACCCCTGAGTCACAGTGTTCTAGCTCTTTCCCTGCCAGTGGGTCTATCTGCAACTGGTCCCTTCTCAATGTTTGTCTACCTAAATTTTTCATTTACTGCTAATTACAAGTAGTAACAACTTAAAGGCAAATACTTTGAAGCTTAATCCCATCCATAAGCAAGTTTAGTTATGAAGGGAAAAAAGAACCCTAAATAGTTGCTTCAAAGTTCTATGCAAAAGGGTATGAAGGGTCAGCAATGAGAGTACACAGCCAAAATGTCTGAACTGGCTGCATAGATATGCGAAAGACTTTTTTTCCCCCAATCCCTGTTTCCTTAATGCCAGAATAGAAAGAACAATGCCCCAGCAGATGTTCTGAAGTCTGCATGAAGCATCCCTGCATCTCTAATGCTTGTATTACTAAAAAAAGGGTCTAGTTGTTACATTTTTTTTGTCATTGGGGGAATATAATTTTTAAAACAACAGAGTACATAGGAAGTCTGATGCTCCAAAATGAAAAACCTAGACTTTCCCCAGGTTCTATTACAGAGAGATGAATCTTCTGCAGTTAAGAAAACTCTACAGTCTTCAGCACATGTTCTTGTCAACAGAAAGTTGAAGATGTGAGTCACTCAAGACACTTTCTTCACGGACAACAAGAAACCAGACTTATCACAGTATCACCCAGGTTGGAAAAGACCTCACAGATCATCAAGTCCAACCCATTACCTCAGAGCTCAAGGCTAGACCATGGCACCAAGTGCCACGTCCAATCCTGCCTTGAACAGCTCCAGGGACGGCAACTCCACCACCTCCCTGGGCAGCCCATTCCAGTAGCCAAGTTAAGTATAAGTTATGAACTTATACAACTTTGTTTTTCCTAGTGGGATCTGACCCACATAAAATTCTCTCTGGTGTTAATTAATTTGTCAGAATTTAGGAGAATGTTTCTATATTGGGCTGTTTGTGTATAGTTTTTATGGGATTGAGGGTTAAAATGTTGTCTAATAGTTGACTTGCCTTTCCCTGTTAACCACTGCTTCTAAGGACCACTGTATTTATGGCCCATCTCTTTTTCTCTAATCTCAATGTCCACAGGAACAACTCCATGCAGCAAAACAGTTTACTCCTGTGACGCTTGGGGTGTTACTCGCCTCCCCACACTTAAGAAAATCATCCAGACTAGACTCAGCCTTGCTAGAAATTAAAGAATGGAGCTATATTTACAGCTTATACAAGCAGATGTTTACAATATATACAGCTATAGACAGAAATATACAAGTTAAAAACTAATACAGAAACACACCCTCCCACAAACAAGAGTCCCCAGGAGGGGCTCTCAACCACCCTTCTACCTTCTCCCCACCCCTCTACCTTACCCCAGACTTTGTCTTATGTTCAAGGTGAGTTTGGAGAATTGGGTAGGAGGGCTAGGAAGCAGACTGATTAGTTAGGCAGCAAGTTAGAGAGAAAAATGCATCCAGCCTAAGAGCAACTTTGTCTTTGTGTTCTTGTTCTTATACATCTCAGCAAGCCTATGAGTGAAGTAGACATCACCATTGTTTCCTTTCCACAGCCTGTAATCCAATTCTTCTCACCAAAATATTCTAGCTAGGCTCAAACCAGCACAACTCCACATTCTAAAGGAGAGACCCATATGATTGATATTTAGTATTTTGTTGCTGCTTGTCTTATTTTTTATCTAGTTGAAAGCTTTATTAGAGATTAAATGATTCCTGGGCTGGGGGGGATATCAAAACATGGGACATGAAACAGGAGAAGACTCACATTTAGGTCACAAAATCCAGTAAAGTTTAGAAAAATTTGGGCAAGGAAAGAGCTAAAAACACAGATTAGTTAGATTGCATCAGTTTCTCATGCAAAAAAAAAAAAAAAAAGGAAAGAAGAAAAAGGTATTTACAACATTTTAATAAGAAAAATTACTAAGATGAACTCTTCAATTTTAACTGGGAAAAAAATCTTTTAAGCGTACAAGTTTGATGGGTAGATAAACCAAATAAAGGCTCCCTGCAGATGAAAATATGAAGCCAGTCACACCCATAGCCTTCCCCTATCTTCTTCTGCTTCTTTCTTTCTAGACTCCTGCTCCACCTTGCTCCTCCCCTGCTCAAAGCCGCATAATCCACTGTCACACTTTATGGCTGTAGCATCAGCTTCTTCTATAACCTGATTAGACTGACTGAAATTTCAGGAAACTGCCACAATATAAATGGTGCAAATGGTTTGCCATTTAAGTTAAACCAGTTCTCAGGGACACACGAGTGTCTGAGAAAACAACAGAAGTACGGTGGGAAAAGAAAAGGAAAGAAGGGTAGAGGATCTCATCTTTTTGGTACTGGTGAGCTCATTCTGTCTCATTTGACCATCCCCCAAAAAAGATCGTGCTTGAGAGAATATATCTGTTTCTTTGTCCCACATATTCTACGACTGGTGTAGACACACAAGTAATCTCAGTGATGCAGTAGCTATCCTGGAATTCCATCAGAAGTAGCTTAATTTACTCAGGAATCAAACTTCCTCCTACAGCTTCAGAACACTCCAGTCTGCTTTTCTAAGTGCTTTGGCTTTTAATACCCATATCTCCATAATTCAGTAGAGCTTTTTTTAACGACACCGATGGAAAACCTTCTGTCTAGGGTTCAGAAGCTCTTTTTCTCATTTTAGAGTAGAAAGAGCCATCTGTGCTCAGATGGTCCCAAAACATCACTCTCCATAAAAAAGGTCTCTGCCCAATATTTGTCCTGGCTTCACAGCAGAGCAGATACACAAAATCCTGCAACTCCTTCTCGGCTGAGAAAGAGTTCTTACTAAGCTCCATGTTTGCAAAAGAGATCTGGAAAAAATGTTCTTTGTCTGAACGTTATTGTTCCTTGGGGGTGGCAGAACATGCCCCTTCTGCAAGACAGAATAGACTTCAAGGCCCCCCATGGCACACAATGGCTCCCAGGGAATCTGTGATAGGCCAATACCCCCCATAAGCTTCTAAACCATCCACAATCCCCGACAGTCACCACGTCAAATGACAATACTGTAGAATCCCCAAAAGAGTTTCAGTCTTCTGACAATAAATTGAGAACTTTATTACAGCAAGTAGATCAGAATTCCCCTTAAGAAGGCACTCCCAAAGTACGGTCCACCAGGCCAGGCCAAGTGCTCTAAGGCTGCCCTGCAAAAGTCTATTAAAATCCTGTTTTCAACAGTGTCTCCCTTAAAGGTTTGACGAAAAGCTCAGTGGTGGCAGCAGAGAAAGAATGAGGCTAACAGGCATCCATCAGTGAGAAACTTTGGGAACTACTACCTTTACCCCACTATTCTCCTTCTCCTGGCAGTTTTTCAGTCTGCCAGAAGTCCCTTTACAGATTTAAAGCTACAGCATGGATGCACCCTAACCAGAGCTGCCCTTCTCCATCGAGGCTCTGGCTCTTCTGCAGAGGAGCAGATTCCAGAGCTGCTCAATGGACATCCCTGCCTACAGAGAACTTTTGCCTTTTCAACTCTTTTGGGTATCGAATGTCACAGAGGTGGATCTCCTTCAAGAGACCTTTTGCTAGGGCTCTAGTATGACTAAACCTTCACAGCACAGCTCAGTAAAGTTTACATACTTGAGCCGACAGCAGTCCCATACGGTCTCTGTCTAGCGGTAGCGATGTCAGCAGATATTGCCCAACATTTTCCCTACTTAGTTTTATTGCATCTAGATTGCCTGATTTCATCTTGCGTAAGATTTCTGTGGTTAAGGAAGAGAACGATGGATTTTTGACACCTACAAGCCTCCTGTCATTTACACAAGGCCACTTGAAATGTAAGTGGCAGTGTTCCCAGCTGCTGACTGTGCAGCATGCCTAGCTAGAAGATTGTCCTCTACAGCAAGAGGAGCTCCCATCAGCTAATGCTGCTACAGACATCTGTCTTGTTTTCTCTCGGCACTCTGCTCCCTCGTGAAGGTAGTCATCAGGATGTTGTATCTTTGAAATCATACTGTGGTTTTCACAATGCCTGGAACATTACAGACCTAAGAAACTGCTCTTCATCATGGCCACTCCTTTCAAGTACCAAAAGAGAAAATATGCCTTTTTAAGATCCATTCTTTGTGGGTTTAAGAGGAAAAAAGAACTTCTACAAATTTTGATCAGCTGGCAGTTGTGATGCAGCTAAGTCACAGAAACATTGTGCTGTTCATCAGCTAGTACTCGGACTTAAGGGTACACCTCAGAGGTGGATTATTCTGACCTCTGCCTTCACTCATGGATGAGCCCAAAGGCTTACCACCTTAAAGCTGCATTTCTTCCTACCATGCCCTGCTGCATAATCTACCCACTTCTTGTATTGCATCCAATATTGGAACTCTTCACATACCTAATACATTCACTAAATAGAAAAATGTGGTTATACAATTACAAGTGCTGCATGATAGGATGGGTAGGATCTTCCTTGCCTTTCTGGGTATTTTTTTGAGATGGAGATGCTCTAGGTCTTCTTTTTGTGCAACAAGTAGTGTCAAATCTGGATGTATATTTGATGCCTGTCTCATGGTTTTACCAATTCTACAACACATGTCATTAACCTGTATTATTCTTCCTTTGTACTCAACACTGGTCAGGCCACACCTTGTCCTGTTCTGGGTTACTCAATTCAAGAGAGATGTTGAAGTGCTGGAACCTGTCTAGAGAAGGGCAACAAGGCTGGTGAAAGGCCTGGAACACAAACCCTATGAGGAGAGGCTGAGGGAGCTGGGGTTGTTTAGCCTGGAGAAGAGGCGGCTCAGGGCAGACTGCATTGCTGTCTACAACTACCTGAAGGGAGGTTGTAGCCAGCTGGGGTTGGTCTCTTCTCCCAGACAACCAGCAACAGGACAAGGGGACACAGCCTCAAGTTGTGCCAGGGGAAGTATAAGCTGGATGTTAGGAGGAAGTTCTTCACAGAGAGAGTGATTGGCATTGGAATGGGCTGCCCAGGGAGGTGGTGGAGTCACCGTCCCTGGAGATGTTCAAGAAAAGCCTGGATGAGGCACTTAGTGCTATGGTCTAGTTGACTGGATAGGGCTGGGTGATAGGTTGGACTGGATGATCTTAGAGGTCTTTTCCTACCTAGTTGATTCTGTTCTATTCTATTCTAACCTCTTCTGAAAACTGAACTTTGCAAAAATCTCTCCTAGATATATGCCTGGAGAACAAACCTTCTAATGTCTCTTCAATCAATACAACACTTAAATCTGAACATATCTCCAGGTATCTCCTCTTTAGAAGCGAAAAAAAAAATCAAAACTGGCCTTGGAGTTACTACTAGAATTAGTTTGCTACTTCTCTGACAATTATTCCCCCAGATAAGACCTGCTGCCTACTACACTTCCTCGCTCATTAGAAATAAGGTACACTAAGGGACACATTAGAAACATACCCATTTGAGAAAGATGGAAACAAATAATGTATTGAGAAGTGTAATCATTGGCTGTGATTTGAAACGTCAAAAAGTCTTAATTTTTTTCTTAACAGAATTTCAGTTTCCTATCCTTTTCCTGTCCTTGGCCCTACTATTTTCACCCTTCTGCCACTTCCTGTACTCCCCAGGATGAATGACATTTCTTTGCAGACGTAGGAAGGAAAACTGTCAGCAAGAAGCAAAAACAATGTGAAGTACCGGTCCTACATTCTGGGAATTGCCAATAATTTCAAAAGGACGTGATAATGTTGAAAACTACTCCATCAGAGGTCCTGAGCACCCTAAGAACAGCCTCTTTCCCCGTTTTAAGTACCCTGTAAATACTGCCTTGGGAAATATTAGTCACACTAGTAATGCTCATCAGCACAGACGTTAGAGAGAAGCAGAATTTGTGTTGTTAAGACTGTGGAGAGACAAGCATATAATTCATTTTATCCAGATGACACTGACACTGTAATTGAAAGCACAGGCCAGTTTGCAGGTGTAAGCAAGCACAACACTCTTAGTATGATAGAAACTATTCTATGGGTGTATTTTTCTTCACTTACCAGACCCATCATAAAAAAAAACTACAACTGCTGGCAGCTCCTCATTGCTTCAAGATCCTCTCCAACTTGCACAGAGCATGACACCATAAACTCTATCCAAACCTAACTATAATAATCTCACCATAATCTTATTTATATTTCTTCCTCACCTGACAAAGAAGTAAACCAGAGTTTCTTCTTTGCTTACTACTTTTATGATCTTTGATTTATGGATGAAGAGTTAACTTAAATAAATGATACAAAGACAGTCTTCATTGTGCTATTACCTTTCAAGAGGGAGTTTCCTTGGAAGCAAGAGGTCAAAATGCTGTGGTTGAAAACAGTCTTCTCAATACTTAAACGCTTCTGGAATCCCTCTGCCCCCAACAAAGTATAATGTTTTCATCAAGTGTTTTTGTGCTAGTTTGAAGCTAGCTAGAATGTTTTGGTGAGAAGGACTAGATTACAGGCTGTGAAAGGAAAACAATGGTGACGTCTGCTTCACTCAGAGGTTTGCTGAGATGTATAACAAAAAGCAAAACACAGATTAACCAGTCCCACTTTTGCTGCTGGCGAGCTCCAAGCTGCATTTTTCTAATCTCACCCTCTGTTTTGCTTTTCTAATCCACCTTGCTTCCTAACCCCCCCTGGCCAAACCTCCATTCTTCCTTGGGACTAGAGTAAGGTTGAGAGGGGTAGGGGGAAGGTGAAGGGGTGGTTGAGAGCCCCTCCTGGGGACTCAGGTTTCAGGGAGGGGAGTTGTGTTTCTGTATTACCATTTTACCTTGTCTATTTCTGTCTATAACTGTATATACTGTAAATATCTGCTTGTATATTGTGCCAGCTGTAAATACAAGCTTCATTCATATTTCCAGAGCCAGCTGAGTCTAGTCTGGGTGATTTCTAAAGCGAGGGGAGGGGGCAGGGGACACCCAAACCATCACAGTTTTGAAATACATACATATGTATCTCGTGACAGTCACAATAGCTTTCTAATGTGCTTTGAAAAACAAACAAGAACAAAAAAAGTAAATACATCAAATAGCATACAGAAATAAGGGGGAAAAAAAAAAAAAACCAAACCATTTGTGAACTAGAGTTATTCTGAAGTAAAACATTCTCCTGGTCATAAGTCTTGAGGTGCCAAGCCACTCCATTTGCTGATGCTAAACAAATAAACCTGCTGAAGCATTTAAACGGCATGAAACTTCTCAGAATACTGGTTCCCCACAGGCTCCTGTACAGATGTTGCAACACGTCTGTTAGATATTAAAACTACTTCAAGTTGTAAAATACTTTTCACTTCCTTTTCTGAGTCTCTTCTTTACAAGCTGCAGGCCAGAAACAAAACCAATACACCATCAACAAAGGATTAAGACACCTCTTAAACATTCCCGCTCTGCAGCAAAGGTAAAACCAAAACCTGTCCTGTTTATTTTACTACATTTATTATGAGCAGCCCATATTATATTAAAAAAAAAAAATACAATATTCTGACTCAGCATTTTAAATTATTTACCTGAAAAAAAAACACATAAACACTTACCTATATAACATTTTCAGGCTTGGGGTTTTTTTGTTGTTTGCTGATTTTTTTTCCCAATCACGTAATGATTTCAGTAGAGGCTGTGCTGTGTTTTCAGCGAAACTATCAAGTGAATACAGACCTAGCAGAGAGATACCAATTTGAATATGAAAGTTCATTATATTGGAACAGTTTGTAGTTAAAATACAAAATCGTACTAGCAGAAATCATGTTTGGAGAAGTTGCATCCTTTTTTCTGAGTAAGAACAAGTTTTTCTATACACATGGATCTTCTTTCAGATCTGGTGGTGTAGGATGAAGTTGCTACCACTCCTGGTTGCTCCTCATACCTGTTAGTTGCAAGTTACTAACAAAAGGGACCATATAAGCCCTCCCTTATTCACTTGAATCCAGTCTGCAAGGTCTTAATGAGACCTTCTAGCTGTGAGCCTGTAGCGGACTAAGCAAACACACTATCATCTATTACAAGGTTCACCAGGACGACACTCTCCAGCAGCAAGATTAGTAATGAAGAGATGATATTTTAACATCCAAAGCCAGCCCAGCTATTTGCAAAGTCAGCAGCCATCACCACAGCCTGAAGCAACTGTGACTCAAAAGAAAACAATGCCTGTTGAGATCCAGTATTTAGTCCTGCTCAGCCTGCAAGGCATCCACTCCAGGGTGAATTATTAACGTCTAAAGATCTTGATTGATAACCTCATGCCTACTTATTGCCTCGAGGATGAGGACTCACCTACTATTAAGACACAGATACATATAAATCACTGTTTTGTATGACTGATGGAAATCTGGCTCCCAGCTCCAACAGGCGCACGGTGTACAACTGTCTTCTTACAAGGGCTGAAATACACACTCGTGTTCTGTGGTAATGGTCTGAAAAATAAGAGGGCATCGGTGAAATCTCGGATAGTCCAGCCCATTATCCTGCAATCACATCACAATACCCCAGTGTGAAAGCAATGTCATATGCAAAGGGATATGAAATCCTTCAGTTACATTGGTGATGAACCTAAAGGCATAAGTACAATCACTGGTTTATCACAGTATCACAGTATCACCAAGGTTGGAAGAGACCTCACAGATCATCAAGTCCAACCCTTTACCACAGAGCTCAAGGCTAGACCATGGCACCAAGTGCCACGTCCAACCTTGTCTTGAACAGCCCCAGGGATGGTGACTCCACCACCTCCCTGGGCAGCCCATTCCAGTAGCCAATGACTCTCTCAGTGAAGAATTTTCTCCTCACCTCGAGCCTAAACTTCCCCCGGCGCAGCCTGAGGCTGTGCCCTCTCGTTCTGGCGCTGGCCACCCGAGAGAAGACAGCAACCTCCTCCTGGCCACAACCACCCCTCAGGTAGTTGTAGACAGCAATAAGGTCTGCCCTGAGCCTCCTCTTCTCCAGGCTAAACAATCCCAGCTCCCTCAGCCTCTCCTCGTAGGGCTTGTGCTCGAGGCCTCTCACCAGCCTCGCTGCCCTTCTCTTGACACGCTCAAGCATCTCCATGTCCCTCTTAAACTGGGGGGCCCAGAACTGAACACAGTACTCAAGGTGTGGTCTAACCAGTGCAGAGTACAGGGGCAGAATGACCTCCCTGCTCCTGCTGACCACACCATTCCTGATGCAGGAATCAAGAAGGCTCCCATTGAGTCAAATTCTTCCCCATCAAATGTACAGTCATGCTGTTTGGTTTAAAATGTTAGCAGCTCATGCTATGACCTCACAAATACAGTATCACTAACATTTGTTAATTCCAAGAAGTAAGGAAGTGCATTAAGTGACACATATTAAAAAAAATCAGTTGCAACAAACCTCAGATCACTCCTTAGCTCACGATCGTGATGGTTTGGGTGTTACCTGCCCCCCACACTTAAGAAAATCACCCAGACTAGACTCAGCAGATCTGGAAAATTGAATGAAGCTTATTATTTACAGCTTAGCACAATATACAAGCAGATATTTACAATGTATACATCTGCTTGTATATTGTGCTAAGCTGAAAATA
>WAAF01015988.1:0-27852 GCA_013400475.1 Tricholaema leucomelas
GATAAGGGCAGAAGTCCCCCTCCGCCACAAGCTCAGCTGAGCCCGACTGTAGGTGACGACATAGCAAGGGCCCAGCAACGAGTTGTTACACTGGGGACCTGCCGGGTCGCCTTGCCATCCCGACGCTCCGGCACTAGGGCTGACTCATTGCTCACGCACAGCACTCGATCAGACTGCTCCAGCCCACTGTGATAGTTTGGGTGTTCCCTGCCCCCCCACACTTTGGAAATCACCCAAACTAGACTCAGCTGGCTCTGGAAATTGAATGAAGCTTAATATTTACAGATTAGCAGAATATACAAGCAGATATTTGCACTATATACCGTTATATACAGAAATATACAACGTAAAAGGTAATATACAAACACAACACCCCTCCCAGAAACCTGAGTCCCCAGGAGGGGCTTCCAACCACGCTTCTAACTTCTCCCCCCCTTTCTCTCAACCTTACCCCAGTCCCAAGGAAGAATAGAGGTTCGGACAGGGGGTTAGGAAGCAAAGTGGATTAATCAGAGATACGGCAGAGAGGTTAGAGAGAGAGATGCAGCTTGAAGCTCCCCAGCAGGAGTAGTGCCTTATCTATGTTTTTATTCTTGTTCTTATACATCTCAGCAAGCCTATGAGCGAGGTAGACATCAACCTTGTTTTCCTTTTCACAGCCTGTAATCTAGATTTTCTCACCAAAACATTCTAGCTAGGCTCAAAACGAGCACACCCACAAACCTGGATCCCGCTTTACCCAGGTGTCTGACCACTCCGATGACTTCCTGAGAGCCATGGAAGACTTGTCTCACGTCCATGGGCCTTCCCAGACAACGTGTTTAATCTGAACTAAACAAGCAGCTAGGCCCCATAGCACCACCACCACGTGGAAGGCCACCATGTGGCTGCGACTATGTTTTTCCCATTTATGCTTTTGGATCACAAACATTGAGACTCTTAACCAGTGAGTAAACCGACTCTCTTTACTCAAGTTTGTGAAAGTTTATGCTTAACCTTTAAGCAGCAGTTTGTGCTGCAAGACTCTCCAGTTGAAAATATTTTTCCACAAAAAACTTTCCTCAATCATTTAAATTTAATTTGACTGTATAGATACATGCTGCAAAATTAGTTTTACCAACCACATAATAGAATCAGTGTCTGCTAATTGTAAATAAGTTTGGGGAAATTGTCTTTATGTATTTAATAAACTATTTAGTAATGTTTACATTGTCCTCACTACAATTCACTCCTAACCCAGATTCAAACTCCTCCTTAACAAACATGCAAAGTTTAATAATCAAAACATTAGAGAAATAAAGATCATAAAAGAGTTTCAAGGGAGAAACCATAAAAGAAGTGAAGGAATATTTAGATTTTGGCATGGAAGTTGTGATGGTTTGGGTATCCCCCGCCCCCCCACACTTTTGAAATCACCCAGACTAGACTCAGCCAGCTCTGGAAATTTGAATGAAGCTTATATTTACAGCTGGCACAATTTACAAGCAGATATTTACAATATATACAGTTATATACAGAAATATACAAGGTAAAAAGGTAATACAGACACAACTCCCCTCCCAGAAACCTGAGTCCCCAGGANTCAGCAAGGCTGTGAGGGAAGTAGACATCACCATTGTTTTCACTTCTCAGCCTATGATCTAATTCTTCTCACCAAAACATTCTAGCTAGGCTCGAACTAGCACAGAAGTTAAGAAAAGGTATGGACTGCTCCAGAGAAATATAGGGTCACCTGAATGGAAGTGAAGGTGTTAAAGAAGAACAGCAAAGCTACTGAAAGGAAAGTTTGCAAGGAATGTATTTGCTTATGCTGTACCTAGACTGCTTTTATTTGTTCTTTTTCTTCAGCTAGTTTGAGATTTGTTTAACTAAGAGTGAGCTAACCCAAATGAGTCTGTGTGGGAGCCAGCTCACACATGACATTTGACAAGTACAGTATTAAATAAATGTCAGTAATCCACCAAGCAGTTCCTCAAAGACAAATTCAGAGCAATACTTATGACTCAAATCCCCTCTGAAGGGTTCCAGGGCAATTAAAGGGCAAAGAGTTCACAATCTGCCCTATATTGTAAATTGCCTAAAATGACAGTCTGAAATTATTAGGAAAAAAAAAATCTAATTCAGTCTATACACCAGAAGCACCGGAATTAATATTTTCCTCTAGTTCTGTGTACTGTGACCTTACACAAACCGGAAAAACTCCTGAGTCACACTTTCATCTAGTAATCTAATCTAATTAGTAATCTAATATCACCACCCATCAGCAGATTAATATTATGTGAACAAAAGTTCATAGAATCCTAGAATCCTAGAATCAGTCAGGGTTGGAAGGAACCACAAGGATCATCTAGTTCCACCACCACCCCCTCCACATGGACAGGTACACCCTACCCTAGATCAAGCTGGCCAGGGCCTCATCCAGACTGGCCTTAAACACCTTCAGCGTTGGGGCCTCAACCACCTCCCTGGGCAACCCATTCCAGGCTCTCACCACTCTCATGCTGAACAACTTCCTCCTCACATCCAGGCTGAATCTCCCCACCTCCAGCTTTGCTCCGTTCCCCTTAGTCCTGTCACTCCCTGATAGCCTAGAAAGTCCCTCCTCAGCTTTTTGTAGGCCCCTTTCAGATGCTGGAAGGCCACAAGAAGGTCACCTGGGAGCCTCCTCTACTGCAGACTGAACAGCCCCAACTCTTTCAGTCTGTTCTCACAGCAGAGCTGCTCCAGCCCTCTGATCATCCTCGTGGCCCTTCTCTGGACACGTTCCAGCATCTCCACATCCCTCTGGTAATGGGGGCTTCAGAACTGGATGCAGTACTCCAGGTGGAGCCTCACTAGAGTGCAGTAGAAGGGGAAAATCGCCTCCCTCGACCTGCTGGCCACACTTCTCTTGATGCAACCCAGGCTCTGGTTGTCCCTATGGGCTGCAAGTGCACACTGCTGGCTCATGCTGAGCTTCTCGTCCAACAGCACCCCCAAGTCCCTCTCCTCAGGGCTGCTCTCCAGACAGTCACTGCCCAGCCTCTATTTGTGCTTGGCATTGCCTCTACCCAGATGCAGCACCTTGCCTTTGGTCTTTTTGAACCTGATGAGGTTGGCTTGTGCCCACCTCTCCAGCCTGTCCAGGTCCCTCTGCATGGATCCCTTCCCTCCAGCCTGTCTGCTGCACCACACGGCTTGGTGTCGTCAGTAAACTTGCTGAGGGTGCACTCAATGCCTCTGTCCATGGCACTGACAAATATGTTGAGCAAGACTGGTCCCAGGACTGATCCCTGAGGGACTCCACTTGTCTGCTTTTCACTGACCTCCACTTGGCCATGGAGCCATTGACAGCCACTCTTTGGGTGTGATCATCAAGCCAGCTCTTTATCCATCTAGTGGTCCACCCATCAAACTCATGTGCCACCAGCTTGGATACCAGGATGTGGTGCAAGACAGTGTGAAATGCCTTGCTTAGGTCCAGGTAAATGACATCAGTTATGGAAAGTTATGGAAACACTTCTGAAGTTAACAGTTGGATAATTTCAAACCTAGAAGAATCATACCTCTGCAACAGTAGACAAGTCAAAACACAAATTGCTACATTTCTCTGCTTAATTCAGTATTTTATTAAAAAAATAGTAATTTACAGCTTGGTAGTAGCAAATATAACTGCTTCATCTACACTTTTATTTTTGGACTATTGACATTTTTCTATGCAGTACATTTTCTGATGCCTCACAGTGAAGGAAAAAAAAAAGACTCAGTTCTAGTTTACCATTCTAAAATATGTTTTTGAAGTTTCCCAATTCAATTGTGATAAATTTCTGAAGAAAAAGAAACAAGCACAGAGCCCAGAGGTCTGTCCTCCAGAGCTGAGCAAATGTCTTCATATTTATAGAAGTTATTACAGGGAGTTTGTTTAAAATATAATCCCATTTCTTTACTGTTTTTAAACACACAAATTATTTATCATGTTAGGAAATCAATAAATGTTTCATTTCCACTTATAATTATCTGTGGTTCTGGTTACAATAAATTCTTTTTAAGACAGAGAACCTGGCAAATTCTTTACATTAATTCCTTCAATGTGCTGGCAAGGAAGGGACAAAAAACACATTATGTGAAAAAAACAAGTCATGCAGTCAATATAGTGCCTGAGTCCATGATCCTGGGTGACTGAAACTGGTTATTAAGCTATCCAGAGTGAGTATAATCATGTGTTAAGTGGCAGATAGACTGAATATATAAATTTTCAATACGATTTTATATATAACTATCATATTCATTTCATAGAATCCTAGAATCAACCAGATTGGAAAAGACCTCCAAGATCATCCAGTCCAACCTATCACTCAGCATTGTCCAGTCAACTAGACCATGGCACTATGTGCCTCATCCAGTCTTTTCTTTGAACGCCTCCAGGGATGGTGACTCCACCATGAGGCTTGGAACAATCTAAACAATGAAGCAAAATACTAATTAAAAGATTTGTAGAATCATAGAATCAACCAGGTTGGACGAGACCTGCAAGATCATCCAGTCCAACCTAGCACCCAGCCTTGTCCAGTCAACTAGACCATGGCACTAAGTGCCTCAGCCAGGCTTTTCTTGAACACCTCCAGGGATGGTGACTCCACCACCTCCCTGGGCAGCCCATTCCAATGCCAATCACTCTCTCTGGCAAGAACTTCCTCCTAACATCCAGCCTAGACCTCCCCCAGCACAACTTGAGACTCTGTCCCCTTGTTCTGTTGCTGGTTGGCTGGGAGAAGAGATCTTTATTTCTCCAATAATATTAAATCTTAGAATACTTGAAAGTCATTGTAATTTTTTTGTTTGCTTGTTTGAAAAGGAAAAAAAAAAGAATTCAGTAAATAATTATGTAGTTTTATGTGTTTTCACTAAACTTATGGATTTAGTATAACATTTTAATATTTCTAGGTTTGAGTGGAGAAATAGCCATATTAAGGACAGAAGCATCTAAGAAAAAGTATCTTGTGCTCTCTTTCTTTTATACTTCATCCTTCCAGATGTCATAATAGAGAGTTGCTGGATCCAGCTATGCCTAATAGTTTATTGATTGCTTTTTGCTTCTGCCCCACTTTGAAGGACAGACGAGTGGTGTGATTTGCTAACAAGCACATTGCTTAAAATAGATAAAACAGCTGGATAAGCATATTGTAAAGTTGCACCAAGAATTCTAATAACTTTATAGTGGTAGCAAAGTGAGGAAGATTGAGCCATCCAACTATTAGATATGCCAACCAGAAATGGGCACTTCTAGGCTTGCTGCTCACTTACCAAGAAAACATGGTTTGTAATATTTCGATTGGTGACAGGTTTGTCTGCAGTGCTCATTATATTGTGGAGTTTGGGATATAGATGAGCAGGTTACACCCAAGACAAAATATTTAGACTTTAGAACAGCAAACTTCAGCTCACTAAGTGCTCAAATTGAAGGAATCTCAAATGAAGATTCCATGAAGAATAAAGGAGCCAGGGAGTTCTGGGAATTCTTCAAGAACATTTTCCTATTCATACAAAATCTATTCATCCCCTCCAAAAGCAAGGAAGGTAAACAGAGTAAGACACCCACTTGGCTTAACTGTGAGATTCTAGGTCTGCTCAGAACCAAAAAGGAAACATACAAAAGATGGAAAAGTGGATTATTGCTCATTGAAAATTACATGGGCATTTCCAGGGTGGGCAGAGATGCAGCTCGGTTTGAATTAAAATTGACCTCCAAGATCATCCAGTCCAACCTAGCACCCAGCCCTGGCCAATCAACTAGACCATGGCACTAAGTGCCTCAGTCTGTTTTTGAACACCTCCCTGGGCAGCCCATTCCAATGCCAATCACTCTCTCTGGGAAGAACTTCCTCCTCACATCCAGACTAGACCTGCCCTGGCAGAACTTGAGACTGTGTCTCCTTGTTCTGTTGCTAGTTGCCTGGGAGAAGAGACCAACCCCACTTGGCTACAGCCTTCTTTCAGGTAGTTGTAGACAGCAATGAAGTCACCCCTGAGCCTTCTCTTCTTCAGGTGAAACAACCCCATCTCCCTCAGCCTTTCCATATAGGGCTGTGTTCTGGGCCCCTTGCCAGGTTTGTCTTCCTTCTCTGGACACGTTCCAGTATCTCAACATCTCTCTTGAGGTCCAACCATTAATACTAATCTACCAAGTTCACCACTAAGTGCCACATCTAAACAACCTTTAAACGCATCCAGTGATAGTGACTCCACCACCTCACTGTACAGCCTGTTGCAATGCTTGACTACTCTTTCAGTGAATTTTTTTTTCCTAAAGTCTATCTTAAACCTACCCTGGTGCAACTTGAGGCATTTCCTTCTTGTTTTATCACTAATTACTTGTGAAAAGAGACCAGCACTTACTTCTCTATATTGTCCTTTCATGTATTTGTTTGTTCTGTAAGTCTGATAAAGTTGTGTTTCGCCACTTGCTCGTGGTCATGAGCCTGAAGATCAGGGCCAACTAGCAGCAGTACAGCAGTATTTTGGAATCAAATCTTTTGTAACCTACTGAAATCATTCTTTTAAATGCCTTCATTTAGTTTCCTGTAGGAGGTGTCAGGGATACAAAATATATTTCCTACATAAAACGAAGGAATTCTTGGTAGTGGTTCTCTTGCTAAAGTCCCTCCATGTTTCAGGAATCCAAGAGCATTACTACAATGAAAAATCACATACAAATCTGCCATAAGAAACTCAGCTACTATAGCAGGTTGTCACACTCATTATTTTCTTACTCTTTGAACTATTAATATCACTGATATGATGCTGCCTTAGTCAAGTAACACAAGATTTGAGGTTTTACATGAACAGCTGTTCCACACTGCCTCCTTCCACAGAAACATGCACTCAAACAGCTGTTCTATGCTGCTTCCTTCCATGGAAGCATGCAAAACGGAGATCTCACTTACAGAAATATTAACACTATTATTGTCTCTTGGAAAAAAATGAAAAATGATCATTTGAAATAAAAGTTTGTGTGAGAAGGTCACAGAATCACTATTTGGATTAATTTATTTCATAATTAGAAAGATGTTCTCTACATAAAAAGATGTGAATCACTAATAGAAGAGACATTAATAGGACCATAGAATTACAGAATAATTTTGGTTGGAAAAATACCTTTATAACCATTGAGTCCAACCTACCACTGCCAAGTCACTACTAAACCACATTCCTCAGTACCACATCTATGCATCTTTTAAATATCTGCAAGGATGGTAACTCCACCACTTCCCTGGGCATCCTGTTCCAATGCTTTACAACCCTTTTGATGATGATTTTTTTCCTAATATCCAACAATCCTCCCCTAGTACAGCTTTCCTTCATTTCCTCTTGTCCATTTTTTTGCTGTTTACTTGGCAGAACAGACCAACTCCTTATAGGTAGTTGTTGAGAGCAATAAGGTCTCACCTGAACCTCCTTTTCTCCAGGCCAAAGAACCTCTCTAAGCCACTTCTTGGAAGACTTTTGTTCTAGACCTTTCTACAGCTACAGTGTCCTTCTCTGGACCAATTCTAGAACATCAATGTCCTTCTTGCAGTGATGGGTCAAAAAATTAACACAGTATTGGAGATGCAGCCCCACTTCCCTAATCTTGCTGACCAAATTATTGCTGTTACAAGCCAGGTTCCTATTTGCCTTCTTGGCTACCTGCTGAGAATGCTGCTGGCTCATATTCATCTGGCTGTTGCTCAGCATTTCAGTTCCTTTTCTGCCAGGCATCTTTTCAGTCACTCTTTCCTAAAGCTGTAGAACTGCATGAGATTGCTGTGACTCAAACACAGGACCTGTCATTTGGTCTTATGGAACTTCATTCTATTGGATTCAGCCCATCAATTTAGCCTGCCCCGAGCCCTGTGTAAAACTTCTCTACTCTCAAGCAGATCAACATCCTGCTCATTTTACTGTCATCGTCAGACTTACTGAGGGCACACTCAATCAGGGGATGATTGAACTAGCCCCAGT
The DNA here is from genome assembly GCA_013400475.1 of Tricholaema leucomelas. Lineage (NCBI taxonomy): Eukaryota > Metazoa > Chordata > Aves > Piciformes > Lybiidae > Tricholaema lacrymosa > Tricholaema leucomelas. The sequence continues at coordinate 7,981 of WAAF01015988.1, forward strand.
ACTGAGCCCTGGTGAAGACCACTTGTGATTGGCTGTCAACTGGCTTTATCTCTGTCAAGCACAAGCCTTTGAGTCTGGTCATCCAAACTTTTTTTTTTATCATTATTTTCTCCAATTCCCTCAGTACATTTATGTAGGTCCCATCCAGCTCCATAGATGTGTGTGTCTAAATGATGTAGTAGGTCACTAACCATTTCACTTTGTACCATGGGGGATTCATTCAGCTCTCTGTCCTTGTCTTGTACCTCAAGGGATTGAATATCTAGAGAACAAATAGTTTTATTATTAAATATTGAGGCAAAGCAAGTGTAAATGCTTCAGACTTATCCTTTGTTACTACTGGATTACCATCCTCTGCATCCAATAAAGAACAGAAATTCCCCTTAGCCCTCCTTTTGTTGCCAATGCATTTACAGAAACAGTTTTTACTGTCTTTTATGGCAGTAGCAGGATTAAATTGAAGTTGGGCTTAGGTCCTTCTAATTATCTCTCTGTGTAACCTCAAAACATTGGTGTGGTCCTCCTGAGCTTCCTACCCCTTCTTCCAAAGACCATAAACTCTCCTTTTACTCCTGAGTTGCAGCCAAACTTCTCTGCTTAGCCTGGACAGTATTATTCCTCACCAATTCATTTTTTCAACACATAAGGACAACCTGCTCCTTTGTCTCTAGGATTGCCTTCTTGAAGAGGGTCCAGCCTTACTCGACTGCATTGTCCTTCAAGGAATTCTGTCAGTCAGGCTCCTCAATAGGCCAAAATTTGCTGTCTACAAGTCCAAGGTAGTAATTTACTGACCTCTGTTCTGTACTTTGTCAAGAATCCAAAAGCCCATCAGTTCATGGTTGCTGTGCCCAAGGTGGCCTCCAACCATCATATCAGCATCTCTGTTTACAAACGAGTCCAGTGGGGCTTTCTTGTTTACTCACTCACCAGCTGTGAGTAAAGCTTCATCAACCTTGTAGACTATTTCACAGAATCACAGAAACATTTAAGTTGGAAAAGACTCTCAGGATCACCAATTCCAACTGATAACCCTACAAAGTTCACCCTAAACCACATCCCTAAGCACCACATCCAAAAGACTATTACCAGGGTTGATGACTCAACCAATCACTCTGCCCCAACCCATAGTGTTGCATGCAGATAATGTCATTTGGCCTTGTTAAACCTCATACAGATGGTTTCAGACCATTGATCCCGTCCGTCTAGATCCTTCTGCAGAACCTTCCTACCCTCAAGCAGACCAACATTACTGCTCAGTTTAATGTTATCTGCAATCATACTGAGGGTGCATTCAATCCCCTTGCCCAGATCACAGATAAATATATTAAACAAGACTGGCCTCAAAACTGAGCCCTGAGGAATAGTGCTTGTGACTGGCCACCACATGGATTCAACTCCATTCACCACAACTCTCTGGGCTCATCCATCTAGCCATTTTTTAATCTATTGAAGACTACATTTGTCTAAATTATGAAATTATGAGCCACTAGCTTCTGTAGCAGAGTGCTGTGGGAGACAGTGTCAAGACTTTACTGAAGTCCAGGTAGATAATGTCCACAGCCTTTCCCTCATCCACTAGGCAGGTCATTGGGTCATCAGCTTAGCCAGGGAGGACCTGCCTTTGATCAATCCATGCTGGCTGGGCTTGATCCCCTGGTTGTCCTTCACACGTTGCAAGTGTACTCGGGATGAACCACTCTATAATCTTTCCTGATAGTGAGGTCAGGCTTACAGGCCTGTAGTTCCCTGGATCCTCCTTCCAGTACTTCTTGTAGACGGGGATCACACTAACAAGCCTCCAGTTGTCTGTGACCTACCCTGTAAATCAGGACTGCTCACAGGTGATGAAGAGTGTTTTGGCAAGCTCCTCTGCCAACTGCTTCAGCACTGTTGGGTGGATCCCATCCGGCCCCATAGACTTGTGAATGCCCAGATGACATCGTGTGTTGTTAACTGCTTTTTCCTGTATTACGTGGAGTTTATTCTGTGTTCTTTCTTCTAGATCAGGGGGGATGAATACCCTGATGATAAATGTTCTGATTATTACAGGCTGAGGCAAAGAAGGCATTAAGTACCTCAGCTTTCTCCCCATCCCTGGTGGCAATATTTTCCCTGAAACAGGGACACTTACTAATTGTTTTTCTTACAGTTAGAAATTTTCCCAGTAGTTAAGAGAGATTAGCCTCTGGACTTCTAGACATAAATAATGGTGAGACCTCAAGCTGGCTAGAGTGAAGAAAATAAGACACAGCTGCAGAGAACAAAGGGGCTAAAGCCGTAAAGATTCGCATACTGAGAAGTTGGCCAGAACATCAACAAGAGACTGTAATATTCTTGAAAGGTCAGAAAGAGACAGCACAGAACAAGTAAAAAGACTTTATCTATTTAAATTATTTCATGCATATGTAAACAATTTCCCAGAAATTTAATGAATATGTATTACTGTAAGTGCATATAAAGCATATGGAGGTCAGCTTTGTTTATGTGAACTGGGAAGGCTACCCTTTCATATTCAGCATTGTTAATAAAGGCAATATCTGGTTTAGTAGATATTGACTGTTAGGTTTTGATTGATGTCCCTTTGTCATCCCCATCGCCTGCATCCAGTAAAGGGTGGAGATTCTCCTTGGTTCTTTTTGTTGCTAATGTATCAGCAAAAATCCTTTTTATTACTTATAACAGTGGCCAGATTGAGTTCTAGCTGGACTTTTGCCTTTCTGATACTCTCTTTGAATAACATAAGTAGATCCCTGTGCTCTTCTTGTGTTGCTTCATCTGAGAGCTCCTCAAGGAATGTTATTCACACGGGGAGAGATGTTCAGCCTTTTTGATAAGGATCATTTTCATTCTTTCAGGATAACTCTCCTGCATTCTGTGCTAGTTTGAACCTAGCTGGGATGTTTTGGTGAGAAGAACTAGATCATAGGCTGGGAAATGAAAAACAATGGTGTTGTCTACTTTGCTCACAGTCTTGCTGAGATGTGTAAAGAAGAAAAGCAAAACAAAGATAAAGTCACTTCTGCTTTGCCTGCTGGGGAGCTGANAAATATCTGCTTGTGAATTGTGTGAGCTGTAAATACAAGCTTCATTCAAATTTCCAGAGCTGACTGAGTCTAGTCTGGATGACTTCTAAAGTGTGGGGGCGTGGGAGATACCCAAACCATCACACATTCCTAGTTACTTTTGAAAGCCACATTTGTATATTTTTTCATGTATTAATTTTATTTTTATTTGGATGTTTGAGACAATATATAAGTTCTGTAAATGAAAATAAATTCTTTGGAAAGGAAACCTTAGGATCATAGCATTAGATATACCTCTGTATAAGTTTCTGTTTGTATTCAGAAGTTTTCCAGTTTATGATGACTTTAGCATTATAATTAAAATGATTTGGGCAAAATTTTGAATACCTGAATACTTTAATAATGTTGATTCAGTGACTATCATCCGAACACTCAACTTCTGAGCATTCTGAGTAATTGTATTTCAGATGTTTAGGTCCTGTGGTATCAATATGTAAAAACTTATAAAGGTAAACCTACAGAGTTTAAAAGAATATACCTTGAATTTAAATCATAGAATCACAGAATCACAGAATGGTTTGGGTTGGAAGGCACCTCCTATCCAACCCCCTTGCAGTGAGCAGGGACATCCTCCATTAGATCAGGTTGTTCAGAGCCTTGTCAAGCTTGACTTTGAATATTTCCAGAGATGGTAACTCAGCTACGTCTCTGAGAATCCTGTTCCAGTGTTCCACCACCCCCATGATAAAGAACTTGTTCCTAACATCCAATCTAAATCTACTCTTCTCTAATTTCAAACCATTGCCCCTTGTCCTATCACTACATGCTTCTGTAAACGGACCCTCTACAGTCTTGTCATAGACCCCATTCAGGCACTGGAAGCAGCCTTCTTTTCTCCAGGCTAAACAACTCTATCGCCCTCAGCCTGTCCTTACAGGAGAGGTGCTCCAGTCCACTGACCATTTTTGTGTCCCTCCTCTGGACCTGTGCCCTTCCTGTGTTGAGGCCTCCAGAGCTGGATGCAGTACTCCAGGTGAGGTCTTACCAGAGAGGAGTAGAACAGCAGAATCACTTCTCTTGATCTGCGGGTCACATTTCTTTTGATGCAGCTCAGAATGAACTTAGTCTTGTTGAACATCATGAGGTTCAACTGAACTCACCTTTCCAGATTGTCCAGATCCTCCTGGATGACCTATCGCCATCTCTGGATGGCATATCAACAGCATCATTCAGCTTGGTGTCAGCTGCAAACTTGCTTGTGCTAGTTTGAGGCTAATTAGAATATTTTAATGAGAGAAATTAGATCATTGGTTACAAAAAGAAAATGATGAAGTCTGTATCACTCATTGGTTTACTGAGGGATAAAAAGCCAAAAAGTAAACAATTGTCCCACTCTGATCTGCGATGCCAGATCTATTTGCTTCCCTCTCACTCTGTTCTAATATCTCTCCACTAATCTTGGCTAACCCATAACAACGTAAGCTTTTTGTTGGTTGTTTTGTTTGTCTGACTGGGAAAGTAGAGGGAGAAAGAAAGGGTAACTTTAAGCCTTTTTGGGCAGTTTTCTTTGTCCAGGAGGGAGTTTGGATTTCTGTATTATTTCTAATTTGTATATAATTGTAAATACTTATAAATATATTGTGTATAGATGCTTGTAAATTTTGCCTTGCTGTAAACATAGCTTCATCTTACTTCCAAACCATCTGAGCTAGTCTGGCAAATTTCAATAGTGCTGGGAGGGGAAGTTCCTAACCCATCACACTTTCCATCTTTTGTGAAGTGCAAACTTTCTTAATGAAATAGCTTAGAACGGGTTTTGGAATTCAAATCTTTAGTTGTAGCGTATCAAACTACTTCATATTAATTGAGTATCAGCAAAATGTGGAATGTCACAGAAATACTTTCTCATTTTCTTTGCTTCATCTCTTGTAAACACTGAATATCTGATCTGTAAGCAGGCATCAAATGCAAAAATACATTAGTTGTTTCATGTTACACCAAGTTCCATGTTTGGGTTTGCTTTTTTTGTTATCACTCCAAGTTGAATTATGTCAGACTCCTCTCTAGTGCGTTCTAAGGTGAAACAGTGCAAAGAAATAGTTTCTAAAACCCAATATAAATGTGAGATTCCTTCAGTCTCAATTTCAGACAAGGATATTAGAAAATTTATAAGGCAATCTTACATTCTGTTATATTTCATTGTGGTGCTTTGGCCCTGGCTGGAGTCCAAATGCCCACCAAAGACACTTCATTACTGGCCTTCCCATATGGACAGGAGAGAGAGGAAAGCATAACAAAAGCCAAGAATAAGATAGGAGAAGTATAATAATAATAACAACAACAACAACAACAAGCAAAAGTTGTGCATGGAAAGCAAAAGCAAATAGAGTGGTTGTTCTCTCCTTCCCATCATCAGACCACAGTCAGACTTCAGAAGCAAGGCTCTATGTGTGATGATTACTCTGAAGGATAGTTGCCATTGACAAATACCCCTCCTTCCTCTTTCACTTAGTTCTTATATCTGATGTCACCTGGCATGGAATACCCCTTTGGCCAGTTTGGATCAGCTGGCTCCACTGTGTCCCATCCCAAGATCTTGCCCATCAGTCAGTGCACTCTTGGGGTGTAGATATGTTGGAAAAGCACAGCCTGGGTGCCTGTTCAACATTAAGCCAAACCAATATTGTCTTAGCTTCAGCACTACAAAACATAGCACTAGAAAGATGATTTAAGGAGAATTAACTCGAGTTCAACCAAACCAAATTTGCTTAATTTGTTTGATACTTCTTTCTGATGTAGATGCTGAAATGCAGGATTTTCCAATGTGTATAAATTTATCCCACCCTGCTGTTGTGTACTTGTTCTACTAATATCTCCACTAGCACCAAACAGAAAAGCATATCAGCAAAGAGATATTCGGTTACCAGGAGTCTTTCCATTTCTAAATATTCTATTAAAATAATCAATAAAATTAAGTTAATTTTATAAAACAATATCAGACAGGGAATTTAAAGGAAAAAAGTAGTCTATACTGCATTTATTAATTTCATAATCAATTCAGCTGCCTATTTTCCCAGATTTGTCTCACTTATTTTATAAAGACAATTGAGGAACACCGAGAACTTCCATCAGCATCAGTTTCTTTTTCAGGCTAATACTTAGACAGGAAATCATCTTCTCATTAATTATTTGAGGTTTTATGACTTGACTTCATTGAAACAAGTAATTTTAAAAGTGTTTGAGAAGAGATTGCAACAGTCTCAATGTCAGAGACTGAGCTAAACAGTATGTCCCAACATCTTAGAAAAAGTTGTTTTGAGCTAAGTTCCTGAGAAGTGCTAAGTGAGCATCCTGTTTGTACTCACTGTCCTGAAAATCCCCTCTTGAATGAGCTCAGACACCTAGGAGCTCCCCAGTATGCAACAACTGGACAAGAAACCATCCAAGAAATGCAGAGTGAGCTTGTTCATGCTACCATGGGACCCCCTGCCTGACTGCTGAGCTTGCATGTACTGAAAGACCACCACTCTGGACCACCACACCTGGAACTGAGCTCCTGTCACCTAACACACATAGGAGGTGAAGGCTTCCTGTTGTGACAGGTGGTGCTGATTCTGAGCTGACCACACTCTAGCAGTTCCTGATTTATCAACAGCAGCAATCATTTTGGAGAAGCCATCCAGACAACACCTACCACACCCAGCATGCCCAACACCACTGGACAGTAGGCCTGGCTAAGAAAATCACTCCTGGAAAATGCTCAGTGATTCTCAGAAAAACCTGCTTATTCAATGAGGCATCCAGGGAAAAGGAGAGAAGCTGCAACCTGTGGACGGAGCGCTCCCCACCCACTCTCTTCAAACAGACTTTTGACTCTGGGGTGACCTATCTTCTCTCTGCTTCAGGGTATTGCTTCCTTTTCTTTCTCTTTCCTCCCCCATCTCTCTTTCTCTTTCCCTCTCCTCATCCCTCCCTATCCTCATGTGTGTGTGTGCAATAAAAACAGCCTATGTGTTTGACACTGATTATGCCTTAATTCTGTGCCCAAGAATCTGAACCCCTCATACCCGAGACCCCTCCGGACTGGGACACTCAGTTATCAGCTTGCACTCATTTGCTCTGAGTTGGATGTGGATCAGAAAAGTACAGTTAGTGTATTTTCTTGATAAGCCTCCAGAAAATGAGATTCTTCTTCTCTGAAGCAGAAAAGACTATAAGAGAATGTATTGCATATTCCAACACCAAGTGAGCACAATAGTGTCTACTGACAAGTCCTCTGTCGTTTTCCACTGCATGTGATATACTTCTCTAATAACAACTTTAGGTGTGTTAAGCAGAAGTCCATTAGCTTGTTTTTAACAGTCAAATGACCCAGTTCTTTGCCGTTTTTCTTTTCCATTGATTGTGCACTTAGTTCCCTTGGGAGTGACACAATATACAGGACTTCTATTAAGGGCTGCTGAATCATCAAGAGCACATCAGGTGTAAGTAATAGCAAGACAAATTGCCTGGTGCATACTTGGTTGGACTTTTGTGACACTGCAAGCTAATTTTGGTCATTTGCTTATAGCTTTAAATATGTTTAATGCTATGCTATAGCCTAACCTGATACATTCTCAGAAACTTTTATGTGCATGTACTGTTTCAATGCCATTCATAAAAATGGGGCCTGCTCTAATTCTGAAATTGTCATTAAGAAGTTTAAAGGGGAAAAAAAAATCAAGCAAATAATCCCAGTACCTCAAAAATGAACATCCAGGTATACGTTTCTTTGTCTGAATAAAATGCACCCCGCCAAAAGAGATGGGGAGAATAGTACATTAGATTTCTGTGCTTTCTACAGAAGGCTAATATCAATATCTCCTTATTTATTATGTGGTATAGCTTTTTGGATTCTGGCTCTGAACAGTATGCATTTTCTTTCTTGGTAGTAAGTCAAGAATTCCTTCTAATGGTTTAGTGCATAGGTTAACGTGCTGGCTCCCCCAACATGAAAGTAAGGGAAAGAGTAAAGCATACAACTCAGAATTGAGATAAAGATATAAGAGTTTATGCAACATAAGATATTGTAAGCACAATGTGTTATTACCTTAGCCTATAATCTAATTAATAATCATAGAGTAATAGAGTCATAGACTTATGGGTTGGAATAGACTTTGAAAGGTCATCTAGTCCAACTTCCCTGCAGTAAGTACGGACAATTGCAATTAGATTAGGTTGCTCAGAGCCCTATCCAAGCTGACCTTGAATGTTTCCAGGAATGGAGCTTCTACCACCAATCTGGGCAAACTGTGCCAGTGTTTCACTATGCTCAGTGTAAAAATCTCTTCCTTCTCTCTAGTCTGAATCTCTCCTCTTTTAGTTTAAAACCATTACTCCTTGTCCTGTTGCTATAGGTCCTGCTAAAAATATTATTCCCATCCTTCTTACAGGTCTTCTTTAAGAACTTAAAGCTTGCAGTATGGTCTCCCTGGAGTATCTTCTTCAGGCTGAACAACCCCATCTATGGTGTCTTCTGGATCTGCCCCAAAGGGTCTATGTCTTTCCTCTGATGAGGGTACCAATGCAATTCATGATTACCTTAGCTTAGCCTATTTGCAGAAGTAGTGCAGTGAAATGCACAGGGGGAAAAAAAACAAACAAACAAACAAAAAAAGGACATACAACAGAGAATCAAAACCAGTGCTACCCAAATCCCAGCCTGGAAGAAAGAACACAGAACCCAGAAACAGCAACCAGAAGAGGAAGACTCACATGTTGCAATCTGAACTTCAAGCCCAATAACACTTTCCCCAGTTAGCACTTCCACTCTTTAAGGTGGGTATGACTGCAACACGGTATGAATAACAGTAGCATGACTTTACACACAACAGGAAAAAAAGGAAGCGTAAACTACTCGAAAGATGTGGGTCAGATATGAATTGAAGTTAAGCAGACAGTAGAAAAAAAGCCTTTAAAAAATGAAACTATTTCTAAGTGAATAAGTTTATTTTATTATCACTTATTTAAATTACATTAATAAGAGAGTTCCCTTTTCTGTGTTTATCATAGAATCATAGAATCAACCAGGTTGGAAGAGACCTCCAAGATCATCCAGTCCAACCTATCACCCAGCCCTATCCAGTCAAAATAGACCATGGCACTAAGTGCCTCATCCAGTCTTTTCTTGAACACCTCCAGGGACAGTGACTTTTATTTCTGACATGATGGAATATCAGTGAAAGGAAAAGACAGCAATCTCAAAGAGCTTCTGTCTTTGTCTTCCCCAGTACAGCAGGTTATGATTTCAATATAATTTCTTGGCTCTCTCTTACTACCAATGTTACCTGTATGCAATCCTAATACAGCTAAGTACTTCAGAATTAGTTTCTTTTAGGTCCTCCATCTACTATGCAGTTGGTCAATGTGAAACTAGGCCAAATGTATGTGACCTGTTTTCTTTTAACACCTTAGATTTGCACTGTCCTCTTTTTCAATGTTTAAACACTACCATTTATACATTTACTATTTATACTATGACCAGGCCACTGAAAAGTTTCTTGGTTAGTTTGTTTTGTGCCTGTATGAGAGTAAATGTCAGTCTAATGATCACACAGTTTAAACTGCACCAAGAAATTATACGACTTTAAATCTACCTGACTGATAACACTATAAACTAGAATACACAAGTCAAAACAAATTCATACGATGCAGACATTAAGAAGCAGTTTAGCTTCTGAAAAATAATGTGTATCTAACATTGCATTAGGCAAGAGTATTCAAAGAAAAAGACCAGAATCCTTCAACAAACAGTGATTATATAGTGCAATAAAGAAAATGAAATAGAGAGAAAGGAATGTGTTCTGACAGTCTAAATGCCCTTTACTTTTTCTTCCCCAAAATGTTTTGTTCTTTTTTTATGGCTTTCCTTAGGGGAAATGTGTCCTCGTTGCATATTCCTTTTTAAATGCCCTGTAAAATCATTATGACACCTGCAGCAGAACAACATGACTGGTTTATGCCCATGCAGATAGAACACTGGTGCTGTAAATCTAAGAGCTGCCAAACTGTCCCCACATACTACGCTGGAATTGCCTGTGATCCTATATTATTTGTCTTTAAACATTTTACTCTTCTGACATAAATCCAATATTGCTTGCTTGGCTGGATGATGTTTTCAGATTCCAAGGTCATTTGCTGAAAGTAGTAGTTCATGAACCCTGAGCAAAAACATTTTCTAGCTGTTTCTGGTTATATGCTATTGTATTGAGGAGGGGCAGGGGAGGGAAAGAGGCCTTTCTCAAGCATAATCCAGAGATTCTGATGTGACTATGGAAAATATCAACAATTGAATGAAATGGAAACGGTTAGGCAATCCTGAATTCTTGTTCCCATTGTTAAAGTGATTACCTCTTTCAACTTACACAGGCACAGATACAGGCTGGGTGATGAATGGCTGGAGAGCAGCCCTGAGGAGAAGGACCTGGGGGTCTGGGTCGACGAGAAGCTCAACATGAGCCGGCAGTGTGCACATGCAGCCCAGACAGCCAACCGAGTGCTGGGCTGCATCAAGAGAAGTGTGGCCAGCAGGGCAAGGGAGGTGATTCTCCCCCTTTACTCTGCTCTCGTCAGACCCCACCTGGAGTACTGTGTGCAGTTCTGGAGCCCCCAATACAAGAAGGACATGGAACTGCTGGAGCGGGTCCAAAGGAGAGCCACGAAGATGATCAGAGGGCTGGAGCACCTCTGCTATGAGGACAGGCTGAGAGAGTTGGGGCTCTTCAGCCTGGAGAGGAGAAGGCTTCGAGGAGACCTTATAGTGGCCTTCCAGTATTTGAAGGGAGCCTACAGGAAAGCTGGGGAGGGACTATTTACACGGTCTAGTAATGTTAGGACGAGGGGGAATGGGTTTAAGCTGGAAGAGGGGAGATTCCGACTGGATGTTAGGAGGAAGTTCTTTACAGTGAGGGTGGTAAGGCGCTGGAATGGGTTGCCCAGGGAGGTTGTGGATGCTTCCTCCCTGGAGGTGTTTAAGGTCAGGCTGGATGAGAACTTGAGCAAGCTGCTCTAGTGGGAGGTGTCCCTGCCTGTGGCAGGGGGTTGGAGCTGGATGATCCTTGAGGTCCCTTCCAACCTAAACCATTCTATGATTCTATGATTCTATGATTCTATAATTGTGAAAAAATCCTAAAGGTCAATAAGTGACTGTTTAACCTTCTATAGGAGACCCAAAAAGTTGATCTGCTTCAAATGCCAGTTTTATTTATGTTACACTAACCACTAATGTTAATTAACCACTAACACCCAATCCCCTCCCATTCCAAATGCTAAATAAATAGTGGTTTTGAACTAACAAGACTCCAGCCACTGGAAAACAGTTCTACGATAGTGACTGAGCCTGAATATGAATCTTGGTCTACTTTTCAATTTTTAAAACACTCTTGATAACAGAATTTCAGAATGGTTGATTTTGGAAGGGAACTCTAAAGCTTATCTTGTCCAACCATCTGCTCAGGCGGGGACATTCTAAAGCCCTGTACCCAGGACCATGTGTGGTAAAAGGCCCAAGATTGCACTCAAAACACATATTCAGGACATGGTCCAAACACACACATGTTCCCACCTTACCCCCTCCTCTCTCCCCCTTTCCTGGGCTGGGGCAAGGCAGGAAAGAATACAAAAGTCATGGATCCAGTGAGTCTGAATGGCAACACCATGTTTGGACTTATCTTGGAGACTGCTTTGTGTTATGATAAATGCAATTCACATTTTTGCCTGTGAATGCAGATATTGAACACTTGCATCTTCTATTTTTGGTGTGAATGACCCAGGATTGGCTATTTGGGGTATTTTATCTATTGTTATTGGATAAACACTCTCTTGACAAAATTCTTAAGTTAGCTTGCTTTTTCCCTTTCTTACTTGTTTCCTTGGGTTTTTGCTTGTTACCTGCCCCTGCCTTGCACGCTTTTACACTGTGTACATCTGAGAGCCTGCCTCTCTCCCATGAACAGAAGACACTGACACTGCCCATCTCCCAAATCGAACTAAGGGTTTGGAACTGCTTGCTCTGCTTTAGGAAGCAGCTGCCCATTTGAGCTTAGCAGAGCCTGAATGGCTCAACCCCAGCCGCAGCTTAACAGCAGCTTAATGGCATCGGGTTAGAATTACAGAATCAGTCAGGGTCGGAAGGGACATAAGGATCATCTGATTCCAAACCCCCTGCCATGGCCAGGGACACCCTACCCTAGATCAGACTGGCCACAGCCTCATCCAACCTGGCCTTAAAGACCCCCAGGATGGGGCCTCAACCCCCTCCCTGGGCAACCCATTCCTGGCTCTCACCACTCTCATGCTGAACAACTTCCTCCTCACCTCCACTCTGAATCTCCCCATCTCCATCTTTGCTCCATTCCTCCTAGTCCTCTCACTCGCTGATACCCTAAAAAGTTCCTCCTGAGCTTTTTTATAGGCCTCCTTCAGATCCTCAAAGGCCACAAGAAGGTCACCTCAGAGCCTCCTCTTCTCCAGACTCAACAGCCCCAACTCTTTCAGTCTGTCCTCATAGCAGAGCTGCTCCAGCTCTCTGATCATTCTTGTGGCCCTTCTCTCAACACGCTCCAGCATCTCCACATCCCTCTTGTAATAGGGGCTCCAGAACTGGATGCAGTACTCTAGGTGGGATCTCACTAGAATGGTTCTCTTGATACTGCTCTGTGTGTCTGTTTAGACGTGGATGTATTTCTGTCAAGCACTGAGTCTGTAATGACACAGTATTTTGGTTTCCTATTTGTGTGGACTGGACACCTCTTAAGACTGTACCACAGGATCATTTGAACTTAGGTATCCAAGTCACTTTATTTCCACTATTACTTTTTGAATGAATATTAACTGTTTGTTAAGGAGGGGGTTGAATCTGGGTTTGGATTGAATTGTAATGAGGCCAATATAAAAAATATTAAATAGTTTATTAAATATATAAATAATTTTCCCCCAAACTTACTTACAGTTAACATAGACAGATTCTATCATGAAGTTGGTAAAACTAATTTTGCATCATGTATCTATAGAGTCAGATTAAATTTAAATCATTTAGGAAAGGCTTTAGAAAAACGTTTACAAGTGGAGAGTCTTGAAGCACAAACTTAAAAGTTAAGCATAAACTTTCGCAAACTTGAGTAAAGAGAGTAAACTGGTTAAGAGTCACTATATCTGCAATCCAAAAGCATAAATGAGGAGAAATATAGCCGCAGCCATGTGGTGGCCTTCCACGTGGTGATGGTGCAGCAGGGCTTTGCTGCTTGTTTAGTTCAGATTGAGCAGTTATCAGAGGAAATCCACAGACATGAAGCAAGTCCTCCGTGGCTCTCAGGAAGACATCAGAGTGGTCAGCCACCTGGGCTGGATCCCAGCAGGATCTAGGTTTGTGGGCTGGAGCAGTCTGATCAGGTGCTGTGTACAGCAATGAGTTGACCCTAGGGCTGGAGAGGAGGGCTGGCAGGTCCCAATGTTGCAACTCGCTGCTAGGCCATTGCTATATCGTTGCCTAGACTCAGCCAGAGTCAAATGGACTCCGGTTCAGCTGAGCTCAGGTGGAGAGCTGTATCCCTGCGTGAGGCAGGCTGTTTCAGTCCCTCAGCTTAGTGCGGGGGACAGGCAGGGTCAGGGCTGCTGGTTGTAGGGGAGGCAAGTCCCCAGCTACACCCAGTGCAGTGCTGTGGCACACAAAGGCACGCAAGGCAAATGGGCAGCTGACAGAACAAAAGCAGCAACACCAAACAAGCAAGTTTGCTAGGTTTTAAGCATTTTGACAAGCATCTTTGACCAATAGCAACAGATAAAAACACCCCTAGAGCCAATACTGTGCTATTTCAACAAAACAAGGAGATGCACATGCCTAGCACCCATGACCTGTGTTTACCAAAACAAATCAAGCTGCAAAGCAAGGCCAGATATGGGGTCTTTGATAGACTGAGAGGTGCCAAGGCTTTTGTCAACTCTCCTGTGCTTCTTCCACCCAAGAAGAAGTGAGGGGGGAGGTGCCAAGGTGGGTATTCAGGTAGGTGTTCAGGATATGTCATGGATATGTATCCTAGGTACAATTTGGACCTTCCACCACACTATTCTGGAGATTTACTGTTCTAGTTTAGTATCATGTATTTATTATTTCTTTTTGGATATCACTATTTTGTTTTTCAGTGAAAATAGATCAGTTTGTATCATAAAATCAAGTATTTGATTCTCTTTTTTTTCCCAGGGGAATGACTGTCTTCCTTAGTTGTTCCTTGTATTCACTGCACAGGGATTCTGTTGAGACTTTCCCATTCCTCATATGTTTACTTCAGTGTGACTGAACGATTGTGATGGTTTGGGTGTAACACCCCCCCCCTTAAGAAAATCACCCAGACCAGACTCAGTCGATCTGGGAATTGGAAGAATGAAGCTATATTTACAGCTCAGCACAATATACAAGCAAGTATTTACAATATATATATCTAAATATACAAGTTTAAAAGGTAATACAGAAACACAACAGCCCTCCCAGAAACCAGAGTCCCCAGGAAGGGCTCCAAACCACCCTTCCACCTTCTTTCCACCCTTCTACCTTACTCTAGACTTTGCCTTGCATTCAAGGTGAGTTTGGAGGGTCAGCCAGGGGGGTTAGGAGGCAGAAGGATTAGTCAGGCAGCAAGTTAGAGAGAAAAGTGCAGCCCAAAGGCCAGAGAGAGACTCCGTTATCTATGTTTGTGTTCTTGTTCTTACACATCTCAACAAGCCTATGAGTGCAGTAGACATCACCATTTTTTCCTTTTCCCAGCCTATCATCTAATTCTTCTCACCAGAATATCCCAGCTAGGCTCAAACTAGCATAGCAATTGATCTGTCTGTCCATCTGCCCCCCTCACACACACCTCTTTCTTTCTGCAAAATTATTTTTCATTCTCCATATGTTCATCTAATATTTCACAGCAATTATTCTGTTATGTATATTATCTGTCACCTCATGACAGCAAGTTTTTTCAGAGCTTTGGTACGATCAGCTGTCTGCTGAATGTCACATTCATCATTTGCTGTCAGTATGGGAGTGTCAGGGAGCAGGAAAGGCAGGGAAGCTGAGGATGATAGCATGACCAGCAGGAAAAGTGCACCATCTCACAGCACTCAGGCCAGGAGAATGGAGCCATGTCACGGAGACACCCACAATACAGACAGCAGCAGTGACACCCAAAGTGGATTTATTGTAATCAAAATTACTCTGTACTCCTGCCAACAGAATTAAATTGCTACTAGATAAACAGTAAGACTTTAACCTTAATCTTTAAGGAATGTTCTTTCCAGAAAGATGAAACAAAACGTGAAGGGAAAATGCTCAAGGATACACAAAATATGCACTCATCAAAGACACTTAGCCCATGGAAATATTCTTAGATGATATACCAGTCTAAAGGGAGAGGCTCCAAATGCCGGGCCACCTGCTTGAAGAGATCAACTCAAAATGAGTCATGGACCCATCTGGATCAGATAGTCCAGCTGTAACCAGATAAGCATGTATGAGGTCAGGCTGGTCAATCTGTTATTCAGTTTGCTGTTCCAGGCCAGGAGCATGGTCAGGCATAGTTATGACAGCAGCACCATTGCAATGTGGTTCACATTAGTATCAAACATGACAGCCTCTGCTTAAATGCAGCTTCTATGTGAAAGAAGAGAGAGCTCTTGCAGAGGCATCCTATCAGAGCAGCCCAGGGCCTTCTTCAGGTTTCTTTCAAATATTTTTTTTCTTCACAAAGCCATCTAAGCCACCTAAACCAGCTTTTCAGTAAGGTGGCCTTGAGGATGGCCAGTTGTGCTGGGCCTGGCTGTGATTGAGTTGACCTCTGTGCTTTAGATATTGCTGAGGAGTGCTTACACAGTGTCAAGGCCTTTTCTGCTCCTGAGATTGTCCCATCAGTGAGCAAGCTAGAAATATTCAAGAAGCTGGGAAGAGGCACAGCTGGGACAGTTGATCCCAACTAACCAAAAGATCATCTCATGCCATATGAAGTCATTCTCAGCTATAAAACATGGGGAAAGAAGAAGGAGAAGAGGATGTTCAGAGTTATGAAGTTTATCTTCCTGAGTAACTGTTCTAAATGATGGAGCCCTCTTTTCCTGGAAATGGCAAACACCCCCTGCTGGTGGAAAGCTTATTTTGCTTCACTGTCTGTGTGGCTTTTGCTTCACCTATAAAATTTTCTTTGTCTCAACCCATGAGATTTATTGCTCTTGCTCTTCCGCTTCTCCTCAACTCCACTGTGGTGGAGCGAGCAAGCTGCTTCATGGGGCTGAGCTGCCATTGAGAGTGAGCCCACAGTAAAAGGAGTGCACTCTAGGCCCTGACAGAGGCTTCTTTAATATACATTTTACAATGTAAGGATGTCAATGTAAGAAGTTAGAATAAAAGTCTTAAAATATAAATCCACAGGCAATAAGTATTTCAAAGTATGTCACTTAGAATCATAGAATCAGCCAGGTTGGAAGAGACCTCCAAGATCATCCAGTCCAACCTAGCACCCAGCCCTATCTAACCAACTAGACCATGGCACTAAGTGCCTCAGACAGGCTTTGCTTGAACACCTCCAGGGATGGCAACTCCACCACCTCCCTGGGCAGCCCATTCCAATGCCAATCACTCTCTCTGGCAACAACTTCCTCCTAACATCCAGCCAAGACCTCTCCCGGCACAACTTGAGACTGTGTCCCCTTGTTCTGTTGCTGGTTGGCTGGGAGAAGAGACCAACCTCACCTGGCTACAGCCTCCCTTCAGGTAGTTGTAGACAGCAATGAGGTCTGCCCTGAGCCTCCTCTTCTCCAGGCTGCACATCCCCAGCTCCCTCAGCCTCTCCTCACAGGGCTGTGTTCCAGGCCTCTCACCAACTTTGTTGCCCTTCTCTGGACATGTTCCAGTATCTCAACATCTCTCTTGGTTTACTGGAACAGAGAGAATTAACTTGAAGAGGCTTCATTTCAGTTCAGTTCAGTCTTATATATACTTACTCAACATAACTCAAATACTGACATTCCAGGTCATCACTTTTCACAGTCCAAGAGTACTTCAGGTAAAACGAAGAAGAGTAATTATGGGAACACTGGTAAAAGGTTTTTCTTGCATCTTGCATCCTGAAACTAACTGGCAAATTTTCCCTTTAAATTCATATAACAGATTCTAAACTCAGGTATGTCAGATTAATTTAAAATAATATTACTTTTAAGAACATTCAGACAATTAATAACTTCAAGATAAATCTACCTTTATTAATTAGCAGCATGATGAATTCTCATTATTTTAAATTTAATTTTGCTAATTTCAGGAAGATTTGTAGCACAGGCAACCCTGAGCCAAATTATTGCAATTTATTCTTTAACAGAAAAGAAATGTGAACTAAAATAATTCATGCAATAAAATGAAGGCATGATAAGTGTGATGGTTTGGGTGTTACCCATCTCCCACACACTTAAGAAAATCACCCAGACTGGATTCAGTGGCTGAAAATTAAAGAATGGAGCTTTATACTTACAGCTTAGCACAATGTACAAGCAGGTATTTACAACGGATACAGCTATAGACAGAAATAGACAAGTTAAAATGCAATACAGAAACACAACAGCCCTCCCAGATACCAGAGTCCCCAGGAGGGGTTCCCAATCACCCTTCCACCTCCTTTCCACCCCTCTACCTTATCCCAGACTTCATTTTATGTTCAAGGTGAGTTTGGATAATTGGCCAAGGGGGCTAGCAAGCATAAGGATTAGTTACACAGACAATAAGTTAGGAAGAGAAGGGAGGCAGCCAGAGCCAGAGAACAACTCTGTTACCTATATTTACACATCTCAGTAAGCCTATGAGTGAGGTAAACATCACCATTGTTTCCTTTTCACAGCCTGTAATCTAATCCCTCTCACTAAAATATCCCTGCTAGGCTTAAACTAGCACAATAAGGCATGCATTAACTTATAAAATGCAATGTAAGTCTCTATCCTGTAGCAGCAGTTGAAATGGATCTGATTTATTTTCAGAGGTATCACCCTGAAAAAAATGCTTTGCAATGCTAAGTAATCAATCAGTTCTGCTGAGGAGTTCTAATGACATCATAAACCATAACAGAACATTGTAAGGTGCAGTTTAATCACTACCATCTACAGAAGAGAGGTGCTGAGACAGAAGATGAGAGTTGTAAGAACTAAGGAGGGTAGGGTATAGGGTATGATATCTCTGCTGTCCTGGGTTAGGGTGGATCCCTCCCCTGGTAGAATAAACTCACTCCAACATAGATATTAGCCATGTATCAAAGGATAGTGTTGTTTTTTTTTTTTTACTGTTGTGCTAGTTTGATCTTAGGTGGGATATTTAAGTGACAGGAATTAGATTATAGGCTGTGAAAAGGAGACAGTGCACTCATAGGCCTGCTGAGATGTATAAAACCAAGAACGCAAACATAGATAACAGAGCTGCCCTCTGTCTCTGGCTGCCTCCCTTATCTCCCTAACCTGCCGTCTGTGTAACTAATCCATCTGCTTCCTAACCTCCCTGGCCAATTCTCCAAACTCACCTTGAATGTAAAATGAAGTCTGGGATAAGGTTGAGGAGTGGAAACGAGGTGGAAGGGTGGTTGGGAGCCCCTCCTGGGGACTCTGGTTTCTGGGAGGGCTGTTGTGTTTCTGTATTACTTTTTAACTTGTCTATTTCTGTCTATAGCTATATAGATTGTAAATACCTGCTTGGATATTGTGCTAAACTGTAAATATAAAGCTTCATTCTTTAATTTCCATCTTGGCTGAGTCTAGTCTGGGTGATTTCTTAAGTGGGGGGGTGGGGAACACCCAAACCATCACAAGTGTGGTTTAGGAATGCTTTATCTTCCTACTGAAATAAAGTTTAAGATTGCATAAAGTCCACTGTCTTTCATCGAGTTTGGAAAAGATGAGTCACCAGGGAGTAAAGGGGGAAAAAAAAATTAAGCATTTCCAGGAAAAGGACATTTGAGCAAATGAATATATTTGTTTCATGGGTTTCTGTATTTATTTCCCAATAAATATGCATTTAGGTTTGTTTTTTAGTGTCAAAAATATTTCAAGTTTCTCAGCATAGAAGATAGTTGGAACTGACCTTGTTTTCTTTTTCTTCCTAACTTTATAATCTTTATAATCAATCACAAAGTGACACTTCTTTTCCCTTCCAGCTGTTGTATGCTGGTTCATAAAAACTTACCTTGGCACTTATCACTCCCAGTTTGTAGTTTGCTGAGATTGTAAATATTTTTTATATACTCCATAAATAGACCTTTCCACTATTCTTTTATATAGATTGTATAATATCTATTGACATCCAGTTACATGAATCTTCTCACCAGGCTTCAGTTACACACACAAGATCACAGCCACTATTATTTAACAGCATCTTTTTGTTTGTTTGTTAGGTTTTCTTTTTTTTTCAGTTCTCTTTGCTTGTTTCTTGTCTTTCTACTATTGTTTATGAGCACTCTAATACAGATGTCTTCTGATTCTTGGTGTTTCATTCTTGTGACAAATGCATCTTCTTATTCATTACTCTGGGAAGAATCAAGCCTCAGTGCCCAACAAGACAGAGTTCCCTGAAAGNCTAATAAATGTATCAAAATCCAAATGCAGCTCAAAGACTAGACTTTTGTGATAGAGAGTATTTTATGAATAATAAAGTCTACAGTTATGTAACATACAAAGAAAGTCTTCTTGCCTCAGAGTTTAATCATCTGCTACCTGTCTCTTTTCATAAATAAAATTCCCATACACAGAAAAGCCGAGGACAGAGTGGCTGAGAGCAGCCAGGAAGAAAGGGACCTGAGGGTACTGG
>WAAF01015988.1:32080-56627 GCA_013400475.1 Tricholaema leucomelas
GCGGGGGGGGGGGAGGGGGGGCCGGGAAACACCCAAACCACCACACAGAGGTATCTGTGCATCAATGCAAATCACTTTTGAACTGTCTCTAACTCCTCATATTTCCTTTCTTTTAGCTGGTGTGGACAGAACTGTTATTTTATTAACCACATCCATCAAGATCTGGTGGTGCCCATTTTGCCATTTAATTCCCAAAAAGAGGATGTCAAGGGACCTGCATTAGACATAGAGAAAGGTGGAGCCCCTGAACACTTGCAATGATTTTGAGAACGGTAAGAAAATAGTTGAAATTCTTTAAATAGCAAAGCCAACATCTACAATAATTTCTCCAGTGTAGCATGGATCTGTCTGTGGCAGATAGTAGGGCTGTGTTTCTACCTCTGAGGCAGTTGATTCTTGGTATTATGAACACACACCCCAGGTGGAAGCAAACTGTGGCCTGCAGTCTGGTGCTATAATAACAGAGAAAAATGCATTAGCAGTACTAGTAGTTGTTTACCACTTATGTGCCCTTGTCTCCAGTTCATACTGAAGCACCTCAACACATGGAGGAACTTCTTTACTATAAGGGTCACAGAGCACTGGAGCAGTGCTGCAACTTACACCCATTGCTCCTTGTCCTATCACAGGGAGCAAGTGCACAGAGCCTGTCCTCCCTCTCCTGACCAGCCCTCAGATGTTTATAAAGTAGATACAACACCACCCATGGCAGATCACTATAGTGCTTATTACTGGAGTTGGAACAGCTGTGGTGTTGGCTGTGGGAGCTGGAATAGCAGCTACGCTGCAACAGCAGCAGTGCTTGTTGTGGGAGTTGAAGCGGTGGCAATTCTCATTATCCAAATTGAAGCAGCAGAAATGCTCACCATGGGGGATTGTGGGGTCTAAATAGATGCAGTGCTTGTTGCAAGGGCTTGCAGAATTTTACTATTAGAAGTGCATGTACTAAACGTCATAAAACCTTGTGGAGTCTGAATAGCTGCAGAACATGTCATAAAACCACATGGAATCTTAGTAGATGCCCCTAAACCTACAAGATGATGTAACTGTCTGACACATACACCTGCACTAATGATTAATCTGGCACTATACAATAGAAGTAATCAATAATAAATTTAATAATAATAATAATAATAATAATAATAATAATAATAATATCTTTTGTTTATAATAACAATGTCATAGATAGATAGATAGATAGATATAGATATAGATATAGATATAGATATAGATATAGATATAATAACCATATCTAATATAACACCCATCCCAGAAACCTGAGTCCCCAGGAGGGGCTCCCAACAGCCCTTCCACCTTCTCCCACCCCTCTCAACCTTACCCCAGTGCTGAAGAAGAATGGAGGTTTGGCCAGGGGGTTAGGGAGCAAAGTGGATTAATCAGAGAGATGTCAGAGAGGCTAGAGAGAGAAAAAAATGCAGCTCCGAGCTCCCCAGCAGCAGAGGAAGTGCCTTATCTATGTTTGGATTCTTGTTCTTATACCTCTCAGCAAGCCTATGAGTGAAGTAGACATCAGCACTGTTATCTAATTCTTCTCACCAAAACATTCTACCTAGTTTCAAACTAGCACACTGGTCCATAATTATAAACCTTGTTTGGGGCATTAGTGCCATGGTTGGATAGGCATTTAGTGCCAGTTGATTGGATAGGGCTGGGTGTTAGATTAGACTGGATGACCTTGGAGGTCTCTTTCAACCTGGCTGATTCTATGATTCTATGATCTTAAGTCCTCAAAATGTAATGAAGTTCCAAAATCTAGTGGAGTCTGATTAGGATAATGGGGAAAATTATGTCCCAAGGTAAAGCCAAAACTATACATAGCAACAAAATCCACTATGTGACATCTGTAGTACATAGATGCTGTCCCAGATTGGAAACTATGGGGTTAAAAAAATCGTCTAGAGACTAGAAAATTGTTATTCAATTCCATAATTCTACTATCCCTTTATAAACTCACAGCGAGGCCAGCTCATTCTCTTCTCCTCCTCCAGCCCTGTGTCAGGCAGGAGCTGCTTTATCAAGACAAACATGTAAGCAACAGGCCTGTTTTGGGGCTTCCAGAGGCTTGTGTTTAGGCCTCTTGGATGGCAGAGGCATTGGAGGAGGAAGGATTGGAGCACTGGGGATTATAGATTTAGTTTTGGGGTGGGGGAAAATTCAAGGGGGTTGCCATGGATGCTGTATCTGCTTTGTAATTTCTGTATCTCTCTCTTCATATAAAATTCTGGTTTTTTTTCTCCCACTTCATTCCTGTCAGCCCTCTTTAAAAAAAAAACCCATGACAGAATAATTGGTGGCCTGTACAGGGAACAAGATGGTTGCTGGTTTGCATAGTTTGATTAGAGAAAATACAGAGTTGAAGCTTAGAAAAAAATGGTGCCTCTTAGTGAAGTGAGGCTGAGGGAGCTGGGGTTGGTTAGCCTGCAGAAGAGGAGGCTCAGGGCAGACCTCACTGCTGTCTACAACCACCTAAAGGGAGGGTGTAACCAGGTGGGTGTTGTGCTCTTCTGCCAGGCAAGCAGCAATAGAACAAGGGGACACAGTTTCAAGTTGTGCCAGGGGAGGTCTAGGCTGGATGTTAGGAGGAAGTTGTTTCCAGAGAGAGTGATTGGCATTGGAATGGGCTGCCCAGGGAGGTGATGGAATCTCCATCCCTGGAGGTGTTCAAGCAAAACCTGGCTGAGGCACTTAGTGCCATGGTCTGATTGATTGGCCAGGGCTGGGTGCTAGGCTGGACTGGATGATCTTGGAGGTCTCTTCCAACCTGGTTGATTCTATGATTCTATGGAATGGAGAATTGGAAGACAATTTGGATAAGTAAGCCACTCTCCTCTTGGGTGGCAGAGTGGGTAGAAGTGAGCTGTAGGCAGCAATTTGCATGCTGTATCTGCTTTGTAATTTCTTTTCTGTATCTCTCTAAATATAAATCTGTTTGTTTGGTTTTTTTTTTATTCCATTTCATTTGAGATCTTCACTTACCACCCAATACAACACAGCATAGAGCAGTGATAACCACAACAAAGAGACCATTTTTATGCAGCTTCTGAAATAGAAAGCTCTCAGATAAACAGTAGGAGTAAGGAATAACACAACATATATGGCAAGTAAGGTGGCACTGAAGCACTTATCTTTAAAACAACCTTTAAAAAAGACACAATTTAATTTAAACATTGCTCTCAGTCATGGCATGAGGTAAGCAGTCCATTTCAATTTCCTTCCTTTAAAGATTCTTGGGGAGGGAAGAAAACAAAATCTGATACTCTCTCAACTAAGCAACCAAAATATGAATTATTTCAGTAAGCTTTCAGACTTCCAATCAGGTCCCACATTTGTCATCAATAAATCTGACAAGGGTTTGAGCTGGGCTGTCCAGAGTGGCAGACACTCTCTACTGGCCTCTTTCCCTTCCCAAAGGGAAGAGAGAAGGGAAAAGAGAGAAAGACTGAAACTACTTTAGTGAATAAAATGTATACAAAACTAGTATTGAAGCAACTCCAATGATGGCAGTTGATGATCACTGATGCTATGGCAGAAAACACACTGTTAATTTCAGAATGTATAGGTACTGAAGAGAGAATAAGCTGAAAAGCAAAATCACTGAAGAGAATTTGTTCTATTCTATTCTATTCTAACTGAAATCAGGACACATGCCACTGTCTGAATTTGTCACAATCTAAGTGACAGAAATGGATAGTCTAGGTCATAGGCCGTTACTTTTTAGGTCATGTTCATCAATTGTTCACTACCTTAATTAATCACAATATGTTACCACCATCATTAACAAAAAAAGTGCATACACCTTTGTTTTCCTAATTGAATTAAAGCTAGTAAAAGCTAACCTTCTGACATTTCAAGGTGCCTTTTTGTTATTTTATTTCAGGTGCCCATTCAATACACAATGATAAGTTCTAAGAATATTAAATTCCATAGACTGACACTTGTTTTTTTCCTTCATTTCATGTTGCCATCATTTTGCAATTAATTGATGTAATCATTGACCAGTTTTATGTGCTCTCTTCTGAGGTTGGAGGGATTCTGCTTTTTGCTTAACACAGTTCTGGGAAAATACTTGGAGATATTATATTGGTGAATCTGTTAAACTATTGTGATGGTTTGGGAGTTACTCGCCCCTCCTTCCCCCCATTTAAGAAAATCACCCAAACTAGACTCAGACAAATGGAAATTAAGGAATGAAGCTCTATTTACAGCTTAGCACAATACACAGGCATATATACACAAATACATACAGTTAGATACAAATTAAAAGTAACAGAGAAACACAATACCCCTCCCAGAAACAATCAGAGTCCTCAGGAGGGCTCCCGACCCAAACCCCCTTCCCTCTCCCACTTTCCCTCGCTTCAGAAATAACCAGATCAACCCATGTATATCTCATGTGATAAATCTGGAGATCTGAGGTGAGATGTCAAAAAGAGATGACAATGAGGTTAGAGGAAAAAGGGGTTAGGTGGGTTGGAGAGTTAAAGGCAGAATCAGCCAGAGAGCAGACCACCAGAAAGAAGGCTCAGCCCCAAGTGCAGAGCTGAGCAGTGTGTGAGAAGTGCCTGTCTTAGCTATATTTCAACTAGTTGCATTTCTCAGCAGAATGGTGATATAGGGCACAGGTTGCTTTTCTTCTTTCTTCTCACAACTAAGAATTTAATTTCTCTCAGTAAAATATTTCAGTTAGTCTCAAACCAGCACAATTATGCATCTTCCAGATAGTGTGATAATGTGCGTGTAATGCAATTTCAGAACTCCACTTGTCTGTTTTGTTTAACAGACATCATTAGCGTCATATCTGCGTATAAATGCCACATCGCTCTGTGAAATAGTATTCATTTTATGATGTCTTTGGAAATGAATGCATGAAGGTTCAGATACATGAACTAGTACTAGTTAGAAAAAAAATGGAAGTCAGCTCTCCATTATCAATTTTCTATGGAGTTCTTTGTAATGTCCAGTAGGAGCTTGACAAAGACTGTACTTCCTTGCTTTACTAGTTTAGAGAGGATACTTTCTCTGTTCTAACTTTAGTTTCATTATCAATTGTGATGGAGTTACCCACCCTCCCCCACTTTGGAAAATCACCCAGACTAGACTCAGCTGAGATGGAAATTGAATGAAGCTTTGTATTTAAAGCTTAGCACAATATACAAGCAGATATTTACAGTATATACAGTTATATACAGAAATAGACAACTTAAACGGTAATACAGAAACACAACAGCTCTCCCAGAAACCTAAGTCCCCAGGAGAGGCTCTCAACCACCCTTCCACGTTCCCCCTACCCCTCAACCTTAATCAAGATCTTGCCTTATGTTTAAGGAAGTATGGAGGGTCAGTCAGGGGGGTTAGGAAGCATATAGATTAATCACAGAGATGGCAGGTTAGGTAAAAGAGAGATGCAGCCCAAAGCCCAGACAGAGAGCGACTTTTTTATCTATATTTACATTCTTATTCTTATGCATCTCAGCAAGCCTATGAGTGCAGTAGACATCACCATTGTTTCTCTTTCACAGCCTGTAATCTAATTCTTCTCACCAAAACATTCTAGCTAGCTTCAGACTAGCACATCAATTCAGGAAAACAGAGACACCAGAAGAGAGTTAGTATGGGGTGGTTACAGAAGAAGAAAAAACACATACTTAAGTGGCTGATGAGCATAGCCTTGCCATACAGTACTACAGGAAGTACGGGTTATGGATTTGGACAGGAGTGAGACAAGACACAGAATATTTAATATTTACAGGATTTGGCACAGAGACAGTGTTTTTATTTTGTATTTAATTGTCACTGATAGCTTCCTTCATTTGTGTTAAAATGCAAAGTCTATCGCTGAAAGAAGAAAATAAGTGGAAATCCTAAGGTTTGAGATGGCTCATCATATTTTAAAGTAATACAGATGATGATTCGATTAATAAATACAATAATTACTGGTATAAAATATATTCTCAATGAAATAGCTCTGTTAACTACATGGATTGCAGTATTTAAAATCTAAAGTTTAGACTAAGGTCTGAAAGAAAAAGTTACAGGATCATAGAATCATAGAATCAGTCAGAGTTGGAAGAGAACACAAGAATCATCTGATTCCAACCCCCCTGCCATGGGCAGGGACACCCTACCCTAGATCAGACTGGCCACAGCCTCATCCAGCCTGGCCTTAAACACCTCCAGGGATGGGGCTTCAACCACCCCCCTGGGCAACCCATTCCAGGCTCTCACTACTCTCGACTCTTGACTCTCGATATGGACAGAGGAATTGAGTGCACCCTCAGCAAGTTTGCAGATGACACCAAGCTGTGTGGCACAGCTGACTTGCTGGAGGGCAGGGATGCCATCCAGAGGGACCTGGACAGGCTGGAGAGGTGGGCCCAGGCCAACCTCATGACGTTTAACAAGGCCAAGTGTAAGGTCCTGCACCTGGGTCGGTGCAATCCCAGGCACAGATACAGGCTGGGTGATGAATGGCTGGAGAGCAGCCCTGAGGAGAAGGACCTGGGGGTCTGGGTCGACGAGAAGCTCAACATGAGCCGGCAGTGTGCACATGCAGCCCAGACAGCCAACCGAGTGCTGGGCTGCATCAAGAGAAGTGTGGCCAGCAGGGCAAGGGAGGTGATTCTCCCCCTTTACTCTGCTCTCGTCAGACCCCACCTGGAGTACTGTGTGCAGTTCTGGAGCCCCCAATACAAGAAGGACATGGAACTGCTGGAGCGGGTCCAAAGGAGAGCCACGAAGATGATCAGAGGGCTGGAGCACCTCTGCTATGAGGACAGGCTGAGAGAGTTGGGGCTCTTCAGCCTGGAGAGGAGAAGGCTTCGAGGAGACCTTATAGTGGCCTTCCAGTATTTGAAGGGAGCCTACAGGAAAGCTGGGGAGGGACTATTTACACGGTCTAGTAATGTTAGGACGAGGGGGAATGGGTTTAAGCTGGAAGAGGGGAGATTTAGACTGGATGTTAGGAGGAAGTTCTTTACAGTGAGGGTGGTAAGGCACTGGAATGGGTTGCCCAGGGAGGTTGTGGATGCTTCCTCCCTGGAGGTGTTTAAGGTCAGGCTGGATGAGGCCTTGGGCGAGCTGCTCTAGTGGGAGGTGTCCCTGCCTGTGGCAGGGGGTTGGAGCTGGATGATCCTTGAGGTCCCTTCCAACCTAAACCATTCTATGATTCTATGATTCTATGACTTCCTTTTCACCTCCAATCTGAATCTCCCCACCTCCAGCTTTACTCCATTCCCCCTAATCCTGTCACTCCCTGACAGCCTAAAAAGTTCCTCCCCAGCTTTTTTGTAGGCCTCCTTCAGATCCTGGAAGGCCAAAAGAAGGTCTTCTGGGAGCCTCCTCTTCTGCAGACTGAGCAGCCCCAACTCTTTCAGTCTGTCCTCATAGCAGAGCTGCTCCAGCCCTCTGATCCTCCTCATGGCCCTTTTCTGGACACACTCCAGTATCTCCTTCTTGTAATGAGAGAACAACTTCTCTGGCTTGCAGTCAGCTGCCCTCTTCTGTTTGGGATATATCTAATAAAAACAAACAAACAAAAAAACACCAAAATGAACCCCACTCCCAAAATAAACCAAAAAACCACAACACAAAACCCAACCAAAACCAAAAGAGGGTGTAATGAGGGTTATGTAAATAGTTCTGCCAAAGCATATCTGAGCAATGCACTAATAGCTGACTGGTGCTGAATTTAAAGATGAAATCTGCAATCAAGTAAAAATAATTTATATTCCTCATTTACCAAAGGCTTTGAAAGCATAGGGTAATCTGAGAGAGTTATTGTGTTGTTCCCACAGAGTATGGGAAAGGCAGTTAAAGCATTCCCAAATAACATTCAGCAGAATGAAGTCATTAGAATATTTTAGTAGCATACTCCATCATTTTAATCCATCCACGATCCTTATCTTCTTTTTTTAATTGCTCATATGCACCCTGGACACACATTGGTTAAGGAAGCAAATAGGCTGTTTGGGCATCTTTTAAAAAGCAATTGAAGAGAATATAGAAAATATTATTTTAATATTGCTTTACATTTTTTTCCAAGCATCTAAACATCACATTTACCTTTGTAAATGCATATATATTTGTGATGGTTTGGATGTTCCCCCCCACAAACACACTTTGGAAAATCACTCAGACTAGACTCAGCAGCTCTGGAAATTGGATGAAGCTTTGTATTTACAGCTTAGCACAACATACAAGCAGGTATTTACAATAGATGCACCTATAGACAGAAATAGACAAGTTAAAAAGTAATACAGAAACACAACAGCGCTCCCAGAAAACAGAGTCCCCTGGAGGGGCTCCCAACCACCCTTCCACCTTCCTCCCATCCCTCTACCTTACCCTAGATCTTGCCTTGTGTTCAAGGTAGCTTGGAGGTTCGGCCAGGGAGGGTAAGGAAGCAGATGAATTAGTCACACAGATGGCAGGTTAGGTTAGAGAGAGAAGTGCAGCCCACAAAACCCAGAGAGCAACTCTGTTATCTATATTTATGTTCTTATTCTTATACATCTCAGCAAGCCTATGAGTGCAGAAGACATCACCATTGTTTCTTTTTCACAGCCTGTAATCTAATTCTTCTCACCAAAACATTCTAGCCAGGCTCAAACTAGCACAATATTCTACATAGTCAGTAGTTAAGAAATACTTATTATGTTTTTTTTTGTTTTGTTTAAGAAATGCATATCACAAATACATCACATTTTGCATGCTGCCATGCTCCCCAATCCATGAAAACAAGGAAATGCTCACATTTAGCAGAGCTATTCATTCACTTAAAAAATTTGGAGTCTCATTCTATGATTCTATGATTCAGCTTTCTTTACCTTTGAGGCCCACACTATGGGGGAGGCACAAATAGATCTGCTCAGGGTCTGTTGAGATAATCCTGATCCCTCTGTGAATGTCTTCTCACTTCTCCCTTTGCACACAGAAGCAAAAATAAGATACCAGAGCCTTTCACAACCAACTCCTTGGTTCCATTCCAGTTGCATTTGGGGAATCCCTAAAAGAACCTTCTCTCCTGTGACTGCGGGTTGAGATAGAGCATACTTAAGCTTTGAACCTCATGACTGACAATTGCTGGAATGGCACTTGCTGGCACTGGGTGAGACAGCAGAATTGTTGAAAGCACAGTAAAGCAGCAAGGCCACTGCTGGGACAGTGGCAGTGTGTTTATTTCTCATCCTTGTAGGCCTGATACTCTGGAGATGTTATATTGGGAAGGTTATAATTTCTTTCTCTCCATCTGAAATGAATATATAGAATTTTACTATGCAAGCCCCCAAGGTGTCAACTCATCCTTATATGAGCTCTTTAATACTGCTGATCAGTGTCATTGGTGTGTAACAGGCTTTGTGCAATCTGGTGCCATCATGGCATGGAAGGAGACAGCCCTTATGTGAGGACATACTGAAATGTGCCCTAAGGCAGCCAGTTTCTGGGTAGCAGGGGGTGTAGAAGGATTTCTACAGATTCCTAGGACAGCTATCACCTCCCATAGCCTGAGACTTAACCCCAGCAGAGGTGAGGAACCCTGGCAAACAGACTCACCAGCTGCTAGAAGGGTGCCTTGCTTACTCCAGTGAGAACCAGAACTGTACTGGGGCCTGGCTTGTGCTTACCAAGTCACAGTTTAGTACTCTAAGAGGACTGTGGCTGAGGTGATGACCTGAGGATACCATGATTGAGATGGAGACCCAAACAGCAACCACATTTGTCATTCGAATGGGCTGCCCGGGGAGGTGGTGGAGTTGCTGCCCCTGGAGGAGTTCAAGAAAAGCCTGGCTGAGACACTTAGTGCCATGGTCTAGTTGATTGGACAGGGCTGGGTGCTAGGTTGGACTGGATGATCTTGGAGGTCTCTTCCAACCTGGTTGATTCTATGATTCTATGATTTTGGGGCCAGTGAGTACAAACAGGATGCTTGCTTATCACATCTCAGAAATTTAGCTCAAGCAAGTTGTTTTTTTTTCTGATATGCTGTGACATATTTTATCTCAGTCTCTGACTCTGTCCCAGGAGAGAAGGTAAGTCAGGAGCATAACTTTATAAAAAGGCAAATGTAAGCAGTGACCTCACCAATGAGAACCCAAAATGTAGAGTGTCAAGTTAAGGCCAGGATCAAAACCAGAGGCAGTGATCAGGGTCAGACATAGTCTGGTGATGGGTTGTTGGTAACAGGATTAATGACTCAGAAAAGCCACAAAAGATCATGAATAGCCTTTGATAATTATATTTTAATTTAAATTTGACAAAGCCCTATGAAGAGAGGCTGAGGGAGCTGGGCATGTTTAGCCTGGAGAAGAGGAGGCTCAGGGATGATATCATTGCTGTCTACAACTACCTGAAGGGAGGCTGTAGCCAGGTGGGGGTTGGTTTCTTCTGCCAGGCAACTAACAACAGAACAAGGGGACACAGTCTCAAGTTGTCTGGGGGAGGTCTTAGCTGGATGTTAGGAGGAAGAAGTTGTTGCCAGAGTGAGTGATTGGCTTTGGAATGGGCTGCCCAGGGAGGTGGTGGAACTGCCATCCCTGGAGGTGTTCAAGCAAAGACTGTCTGGGGCACTTAGTGCTATGGTCTAGTTGACTGGATAAGACTGGGTGCTAGGTTGGACTGGATGATCTTGCATGTCTCTTCCAACCTGGTTGATTCTATGATTCTATGTATGAGATAAAAGTGGCACAGGGAAAACATCTTTGAATATACATTAGAAGCAAGTTTTATTTATATGCATTTGCAAAAGTATGGCTACAATGTAGATATTGTACTAAGATCTATTTATATGACAGTAATGAAAGAACAGTAATCTGACAAGGTTAAGTTGTTTGTTTGTTTGTATTTAACAGATTTGCTAACATTGTTTTCCAAAACATTATGGTAACACTCTACGGCATTTGCCACATACTAAATGTCCTCCTAGAAGCAAAGAACAATAAAAGCCATCCAACAAATAACACTGCACTTTCTTTTAAGGTGGCTTCTACTAATATTCTATTTTCAAATTACAGATATATTGAAATCTGATATTAAACTCTTTATTATTTCTTAAAAGACATAAATAATGCTAAGTTGTTATGGGTTCTTTTTTTCAAGTAAAAGAAAGCTGACATGTAGTAAAGAGGAGAATGTGACAGTTATACCAAAGAGCTGGTACACCTGCTGCACTGTATTTCATTATAAAAAACACTGTATTTCACTTATTAAAAACCTCTCATGTAAACCACATAGTCAGTATTAGAGTAAAAATCAAGAGAATTAAGGGATCAGTGCTGGGCCCAGTCCTGTTCAATATCTTTATTGATGATCTGAATGAGGGGATTGAGTCCAGCATCAGTAAGTTTGCAGATGACACCAAGGTAGGAGCAGGTGTTGATCTGTTGGAAGGTAGGAGAGCCCTGCAGAGGGACCTGGACAGGCTGGATGGGTGGGCAGAGGCCAATGGGATGAAATTTAACAAGGACAAGTGCAGGGTTCTGCACTTTGGCCACAACAACCCCAAGCAACGCTACAGGCTGGGGACAGAGTGGCTGGAGAGCAGCCAGAAGGAAAGGGACCTGAGGGTACTGGTGGATAGAAGGCTGAAGATGAGCCAGCAGTGTGCCCAGGTGGCCAAGAGGGCCAATGGCATCCTAGCCTGTATCAGGAACAGTGTGGCCAGTAGGACGAGGGAGGTTACTCTTCCCCTGTACTCAACACTGGTCAGTCCACGCCTTGAGTACTGTGTCGAGTTCTGGGCTCCTCAACTCAAGAGAGATGTTGAGGTGCTGGAACGTGTCCAGAGAAGGGCAACAAAGCTGGTGAGAGGCCTGGAACACAAACCCTATGAGGAGAGGCTGAGGGAGTTGGGGGTGTGCAGCCTGGGGAAGAGGAGGCTCAAGGCAGACCTCATTGCTGTCTACAACTACCTGAAGGGTGGTTGTAGCCAGATGGGGGTTGGTCCCTTCTCCCAGGCAACCAGCAACAGGACAAGGGGACACAGCCTCAAGTTGTGCCGAGGGAAGTATAGGCTGGATGTTAGGAGGAAGTTCTTCACAGAGAGAGGGATTGGCATTGGAATGGGCTGCCCAGGGGGGTGGTGGAGTCACCGTCCCTGAGGGTGTTCAAGAGGAGACTGGATGAGGCACTTGGTGCCATGGTCTAGTTGACTGGATAGGGATGGGTGATAGATTGGACTGGATGATCTTGGAGGTCTCTTCCAACCTGATTGATTCTATTCTATTCTATTCTATTCTATTCTATTCTATTCTAAATAGATTCTGCTCTCTGTAAATGGTTACAAAAGTACCCCTAATTTAAGGTATGCAACTAATTGTCCACTGATGATGGATTTCTCGCATAGTTTCTTTCCAATAGTACCTACCATAGAAGAAAAACAAATTAAACAAAGAGAAAAAACAAACATAAAAATCACTCCCAGGTTATTTTTATCTTTTTTTTTCTTTCTTTTTTTTCCTTTTCTTTTTTAAACTGAATTACAGTTATGATCTATCAGTGTTTGATGTAAGTTCCACTCCCTTCATTATTTTTATGACTCTGCACTGGACTCTGAGCACTTCCTTGTCCTTGAACTGAAGAGCCCAGAAATGGACACAATATTTGAGATGCAGCCTCACCAGGGTAGCGTTGAGGAGAAGAACCTCTCTCAACCTATTAACCACACCCCTCTTAATACAACCTAGAATGGCGTTGGTCTTCTTGGCCACAAAAGCACATTGCTGACTCATGGTGTGATGGTTTGGGTGTTATCTACCCCCCACACACTTATTAAATCACCCAGACTGGACTCAGCAGCTCTGGAAATTGAATGAAGCTTTATCTTTACAGCTTAGCACAATATACAAGCAGGTATTTACAATATGTACAGCTATAGACAGAAATACACAAGTTAAAAGGTAATACAGAAACACAACAGCCCTCCCAGAAACCTGAGTCCCCAGAAGGGGCTCCTAACCGCCCTTCCACCTTCTCCCACCCCTCTCTACCTTACCCCAGACGTTGCACGGTTCCCAAGGAAAATTGGAGGGTCAGCCAGGGGGGTTAGAAAGCAGGTGGAATAATCAGAGAGATGGCAGGTTAGGTTAGAGAGAAATGCAGCCCACAGCCTGGACAGAGAGCATCTG
This sequence comes from Tricholaema leucomelas, assembly GCA_013400475.1. Lineage (NCBI taxonomy): Eukaryota > Metazoa > Chordata > Aves > Piciformes > Lybiidae > Tricholaema lacrymosa > Tricholaema leucomelas. The sequence continues at coordinate 45,223 of WAAF01015988.1, forward strand.
CCTTATCTATATTTACACTCTAGTTCTTATACATGTCAGCAAGCCTGTGAGTGCAGTAGACATCACCATTGTTTCCTTTTCACATCCTGTAATCTAGTTCTTCTCACCAAAACATTCTAGGTAGCTCCAAACTAGTACACATGGTCATCCCTCCATCCATTAGGACTCCCAGGTCCTTTTCCCCTTCACAGCTCTCCCCAGCAGATCAGTCCCCAACCTACACTGAAACCTGGGGTTGTTCTTTATCAGGTGCAAGACTCTACACTTGCCCTTGTTCAATTTCATTCATTTTCTCCATGCTTGACTCTCCAGCCTGTCTATGTCTTGCTGAATGGAAGCACAACTCTCCAGTGTGTCAGCCACTCCAGTTTTATGTCATTAGCAAACTTGCTGGCAGTACACTCTATTCCCTTATCCAGGTTGTGGATGAATATATTGAATAGTGCTGGTCCCGGTACTGACCCCTGAGGGACTCCACTAGATACAGTCCTCCAACCAGACTCCATCCTATTGACCACAACTCTCTGACTCCTTCCCATCAACTAGTTCCCAATATACCTCACTATTCAATCATCCAGATGACACTTCTCAGTTTAGCTGCAAAGATGCTGTGGGAGACAGTGTCAAATGCTTTACTGAAATCAAGATAAACTACATCCACAACTCTATCTGTGTGATACCTCACACAGACTGAGTGCCTTTCTCACTGGGGTCATAACAGGCCAGCACTCCCTGGTGTGGTAGCACCTAACTTTGTTGATACTTAACAGATGGATTTAGGCATTCTTAAATCCTGGCGTGCACCAGGAGAAGTGTGGCAAGCAGGTCTAGGTTCTTCCCCCACTCTGCTCCGTCCTGCTGAGACCAGTTTTGGGCTCCCCAGTTCAAGAGAGACAAGGGCCTGCTGGAAAGAGACCAGCTGAGAACCATTAGGATGATTTGGGGACTTGAGCATCTCCCCCATGAAGAGAGACTGAGAAACCTGAGGCTGTTTAGTCTGGAGAAGACTGAGAGGAATTCTGATCGATGTCTATAAATATCTGAGGGGTGGGTGTCAAGTGCCTGGGGCCAATCTCTTTTCGCTGGTCAGCAGCAATAAAACAAGGATCAACGGCTACAAAATAGAACATAGAAGGTGTCACCTCAACGTGTGGAGAAACACCTTTCCAGTGAGGGTGACAGAGCACTGGAACAGGCAGTCCAGGAAGGTTGTGGACTCTCCTTCTCTGGAGATTTCAAAACTCACACAGATATGTTCCTAAGAGAACTACCCTAGGGGATCCTACCTTGGCAGGGAAGTTGGACTTGATAATTTCTGTTACTCCATGAATCCAGAGGGCTGTTCATCAAACCTGTCTAAAATGGTTGTCACAGAAAAATGATTCATTCTGACTGAGTAGAAATGTAGGCTACTATGCCTATATCAGACATAAAGATCAAACTCTTACAGACTAAATGTACATGAGATGACATTCGTCCAGGGTAGTGCCACATACTCAAAGTTGTAGGGACATGTGATCAACTACATCTAGAGGTTATTACACAACATGACAGTACATAACCTTCTCATGTTCTACACCAGTGACTAGATTGAAAACCTCAAGGATGAAGAAAAACACACACCTCACAGAAAAAAAAAAAAGGCAAAGAACAGCTAATAGCTACTACTACATCACTCAGGGTAACACTCCTGTTCTCTGCTCCCATGGGTTTCTTTGTTGGTCTTTTTTGTTGTTTTGTTCTGGGTTTTTTTTCCTCTAATGCATTTGTTCTATGAAAAATTAATCATAGAATCATAGAATCAACCAGGTTGGAAGACACCTCCAAGATCATCCAGTCCAACCTAGCACCCAGTCCTGTCCAATCAACTGCACCACGGCACTAAGTGCCTCAGCCAGGCTTTTCTTGAACACCTCCAGGCACAGCGACTCCACCACCTCCCTGGGCAGCCCATTCCAATGCCAATCACTCTCTCTGGTAAGAACTTCCTCCTAACATCCAGCCTAGACCTCCTCCAGCACAACTTACGACTATGTCTCCTTGTTCTGTTGCTGGTTGCCTGGCAGAAGAGACCAACCCCCACCTGGCTACAGCCTCCCTTCAGGTAGTTGTAGACAGCAATGATTTACCCTTGAGCCTCCTTTTCTCCAGGCTAAATGATCCCAGGTCACAAATTACTGTAATCATGGTCACAGCATTACAATTGAGCTTCAGAGTAGTGAATGATGAAGAAATAATGACACGCCCACTCTGCAGCTTTTAATTTATGTTTTCACAAATTAGGAAATCAATATAATTTTTAGGCTTAAATATTGATACTACTGAGCATCTCTGAGTTAAGAAAAAAAAAACCTTTCTCATTACCTTTAATAATTTTGTTGTAGATCATACAGTTTTGCATCAGCTGTGCTAGGTTTTATATGGAGAATGATCACCTGACAGAGACTAATATTAGACGTATAAGTTTTTATAAACCTTGTCTTTAACTTAGATTTAGAATCATAGAAACAGTCAGGGTTGGAAGGGACCACAAGAATCATCTAGTTCCAACCCCTTTGACATGGGCAGGGACACCCTACCCCAGAGCAACTTGGCCACAGCCTCATCCAGCCTGGCCTTAAACACCTCCAGGGATGTGGCCTCAACCACCCCCCTGGGCAACCCATTCCAGGCTCTCACTACTCTCAACTTCCTTTTCACCTCCAATCTGAATCTCCCCACCTCCAGCTTTACTCCATTCCCCCTAATCCTGTCACTCCCTGACAGCCTAAAAAGTCCCTCCCCAGCTTTTTTGTAGGCCCCCTTTAGATCTTGGAAGGCCACAATAAGGTCCTCTGTGAGCCTTCTCTTCTCCAGACTGAACAGCCCCACCTCTTTTAGTCTGTCCTCATAGGAGAGGTGCTCCAGCCCTCTGAGCATCCTCATGGCCCTCTCCCTCAAGGGAGAAAGGAAAGGAAAGGAAAGGAAAGGAAAGGAAAGGAAAGGAAAGGAAAGGAAAGGAAAGGAAAGGAAAGGAAAGGAAAGGAAAGGAAAGGAAAGGAAAGGAAAGGAAAGGAAAGGAAAGGAAAGGAAAGGAAAGGAAAGGAAAGGAAAGGAAAGGAAAGGAAAGGAAAGGAAAGGAAAGGAAAGGAAAGGAAAGGAAAGGAAAGGAAAGGAAAGGAAAGGAAAGGAAAGGAAAGGAAAGGAAAGGAAAGGAAAGGAAAGGAAAGGAAAGGAAAGGAAAGGAAAGGAAAGGAAAGGAAAGGAAAGGAAAGGAAAGGAAAGGAAAGGAAAGGAAAGGAAAGGAAAGGAAAGGAAAGGAAAGGAAAGGAAAGGAAAGGAAAGGAAAGGAAAGGAAAGGAAAGGAAAGGAAAGGAAAGGAAAGGAAAGGAAAGGAAAGGAAAGGAAAGGAAAGGAAAGGAAAGGAAAGGAAAGGAAAGGAAAGGAAAGGAAAGGAAAGGAAAGGAAAGGAAAGGAAAGGAAAGGAAAGGAAAGGAAAGGAAAGGAAAGGAAAGGAAAGGAAAGGAAAGGAAAGGAAAGGAAAGGAAAGGAAAGGAAAGGAAAGGAAAGGAAAGGAAAGGAAAGGAAAGGAAAGGAAAGGAAAGGAAAGGAAAGGAAAGGAAAGGAAAGGAAAGGAAAGGAAAGGAAAGGAAAGGAAAGGAAAGGAAAGGAAAGGAAAGGAAAGGAAAGGAAAGGAAAGGAAAGGAANAAAAAGAGAAAACATTTATAGAAGGTTATAACAAGATTATCTGAGCTTGGGCTAAATCACAGAGTTTTCCTAGGTACCTTGTCTCGTTGAAATAGTAGCTTGAGCTAATAGGTTGTTTACTAAGCCAGCTTCTTTTATTTTTTTGTATCAGTATTAGATTGAGCCATAATTTACTTCTTGCCACATGTGATTCCATTAGAAGTAAAAGTGGAAATTGTTCTGAATGTTATTAAAACTTGAATCATCATTTCTCTGGTATTCTTGTTCTGATAAAACAGTAGTGGCTTTAGATAGTGCATTATTGGTCTTGGATGGGGGTTGGTATTACACTCCATTTTCCTCCTATCTAAGTTCTATTTCACTGGCCATTCCTGTTAGTTTGCTGCTCGATGCATGCCGCCAGCACTGACACTTCAAGAAGAATTTTGTATTCTTAGAGTTCAGAATTTTATTTTCTCCTCTACTTTGACAGCTTTTTGAAGACACAGCATGAAACATATTTTCCTCCATGTTGTGCTAGTTTGAAGCTAGCTAGAATGCTTTGGTGAGAAGGATTAGATCACAGACTGTGAAAGAGAAACAATGGTGATGTCTACTTCACTCATAGGCTTGCTGAGAGGTATAAGAACAAGAGTATAAAGGCATTCAGGCGTTTGGGCACTGTCTGAGCTCTGGGGTGCATTTCTCTTTCTAACCTCAGCTGCTGTCTCTCTGATTAATCCACCTACTTCCTAACCCCCCTGGCCGACCCTCCATTCTTCCTTGGGGCACAAGGCAACATCTGGGGTAAGGTTGAGGGGTGGGAGAAGGTGGAAGGGTAGTTGGGAGCCTCTCCTCGGGACTCAGGTTTCTGGGAAGGCTGTTGTGTTTCTGTATTACCTTTTACCTTGTATATTTCTGTATGTAAATGTATATATTGTAAATACCTGCTTGTATATCGTGCTAAGCTGTAAATATAAGCTTCATTCAAATTTCCAGAGCTGTCTGAGTCTAGTCTGGGTGATTTCCAAAGTGGGGGAGGGACGGGGAACACCCAAACAACCACACATGTGCAACTGAATGCCGAAGTGATGAAACTGTCTATTTTCAAGAAATATAGGTTTCATTGTACAGTAGCTATCTTGCCAAGATACACAAAATAATATGCTTCTAGAAATTTAAAAAAAAAAAAAAAAGAAGAAAGGAAAAGGAAAATAAACCCAGTGTTAAACAATAAACCCATTAATCCTTTACATCTTGGGGGAGGGGGGGGTATTTGGTGCTGTTTTTTTGGATCTCCAAAGTCACAGTATCACAGTATCACAGTATCACCAGGGTTGGAAGAGACCTCATAGATCATCAAGTCCAACCTGTTACCACAGAGCTCAAGGCTAGACCATGGCACCAAGCGCCACGTCCAATCCTGCCTTGAACAGGCCCAGGGATGGCGACTCCACCACCTCCCTGGGCAGCCCATTCCAGTAGCCAATGACTCTCTCAGTGAAGAACTTTCTCCTCATCTCAAGCCTAAATTTCCCTGGCATAGCCTGAAGCTGTGTCCTCTTGTTCTGGTGCTGACTGCCTGAGAGAAGAGAGCAACCTCCTCTGGCTACAATCACCCTTCAGGTAGTTGTAGACAGCAATAAGGTCTCCCCTGAGCCTCCTCTTCTCCAGGCTAAACAATCCCAGCTCCCTCAGCCTCTCCTCGTAGTCTTTACAAAAATTAGTAATTCAGTAGCACAGGTGACACTGCTAAAAAACAGCAAAACAATTGTAGAGGCCCCCTGGTCATGTCTGTTAGTTCAGTAGGGGTCACACACTGTACACCGCTGCTCAGAGATATTATTTTCCACAAACTTCCAAGGCAACAAATAATAAAGATAAGAAAATATGTAACATTTCATGGAACCACAGAATCATCAAATGTTGGGGTTTGCGAGGGACTGACTCATAAAGTTCCTTGGGAAACAGCCCTTAGAAACAAAGGAGTTTGGGAGGGTTGGACATACTTCAAGAAACAACTCTTGAAGGCGTAGGAGCAGGCCATGCCTTTGTGGTGGAAGATGAACTGATGAGGTAGGCAGCCAGACTGGATGGGCAAGGAGCTGCTAAACGGATTAAGAGGGAAAAAAAAGGGTGTGTCACCTTTGGAAAAAAGGGGAGATATCCCAGGGAGAGTTCGAGGATGTTGCTACCTCTTGTAGGAAACAAACTAGAGAGGCAATAGCCCGTTTAGAACTTAGGCTGCCACTGCTGTGAAGGAGAATAAAAAATGTTTCCATACATATATTAAAAGCAAAAGAAGGGGCAAGGACAACCTCTATGCCTTATTAGATGTAGATGAGAATATAGTGACAAAAGATGAGGAAAAGACAGAGGTACTTAACACCTTCTTTGCCTCAATCTTGAATAGTGGGACAGGTTGTCTCCAGGACATCTGGCCTCCTGAGCTGGCAGATGGAGTCAGGGAAAAGTAGAGTCCCCCTGTAATCCAGGAGGAAGCTGTAAGGGAACTCCTGAGCCATTTGGATCCTCACAAGTCCAAGGGACCTGATGGGATCCATCCTAGGGTGCTGAAAGAGCTACCAGAGGAGCTGGCCAAGCCACTCTCCATCATTTATCAGCAGTCCTGGTTAACTGGAGAGGTCTTCAAAGACTGGAACCTGACCTCTGTGCCCATCCACAAGGTCATGGAACAGGTCACCTTGAGTACCATTACAAAGCACCGAGAGGGGGGCCAAAAGATCAAGCCCAGCCAGTCCTGCCTGACCAACCTGACCTCCTTTTATGATCAGGTTACCTACCTGGTGAATGTGGGGCAGGCTATGGATGTAGTCTACCTGGACTTCATCAAGGCCTTTGACACCGTCTCCCACAAGCAGCTCCTGGCAAATCTGGCAGCTCATGGCTTGGACAGATTCACTCTGATATGGGTCAAGAACTGGCTGGAGGACTGGGCCCAGAGAGTGGTGGTGAATGGTGCCACATCCAGTTGGCAGCTGTCACTAGCAGTGTCCTCCAGGGATCAGTGCTGGGCCCAGTCCTGTTCAATATCTTCATTGAAGATCTGGACCAGGGAATTGAGCCCAGCATCAGTAAGTTTGGCAAGCTGGATGGGTGGGCAGAGGCCAAAGGGATGAGATTTAACAAAGCCAAGTGCAGGGTTCTACACTTTGGTCACAACAACCCCAAGCAGCACTACAGGCTGGGAATAGAGTGGCTGGAGAGCAGCCAGGCAGAAAGGGAGCTGGCAGAAAGCCAGTAGGACAACGGAGGTTATTATTCTCCTGTACTCAGTACTGGTCAGGGCACACCTTGAGTTCTGTGTCCAGTTCTGGGCTCCTCAATTCATGAGAAATGTTGAGATACTGGAATGTGTCCAGAGAACAGGGATAAATTTGGTGAGTAGCCTGGAGCACAGCCCTGTGAGGAAAGGCTGNGATACTGGAACGTGTCCAGAGAACAGCGATAAATTTGGTGAGTAGCCTGGAACACAGCCCTGTGAGGAAAGGCTGAGGGAGCTGAGGGTGTGCAACCTGGAGAAGAGGAGGCTCAGGGCAGACCTCATTGCTGTTTAAAACTACCTGAAGGGAGGCTGTAGCCAGGTGGGGGTTGGTCTCTTCTCCTAGGCAGCCAGCAACAGAACAAAGGGACACAGCCTCAAGTTGTGGCGGGGAAGTCCAGGTTGGATGTTAGGAAGAAGTTGTTGCCAGAGAGAGTGATTGGCATTGGAATGGGCTGCCTAGGGAGGTGGTGGAGTCGCTGTGCCTGGGGGTGCTCAAGCAAAGCCTGGCTGAGGCACTTAGTGCCATGGTGTAGTTGATTGGCCAGGGCTGGGTGCTAGGTTGGACTGGATGATCTTGGAGGTCTCTTCCAACTTGGTTGACTCTATGATACTATGATTCTAAGAAGTATAAAACCTATGTTGTCACTTGTACCTGCTGAAGGGAAAGGAAATTATTTTCACAGTATCATCTACCCAGATAAATTACTAAAATTACCCTTATGTTCACTATGCCATAAAGAATATCCAATCCAAGATACAGTTGGATGCAATGTGAAATAAAGGAAAATAATATGATATGCTCCAATAGAATGTAATAAAATATAGTATGATATGAAGGCAGTCTTCCTAATGCTAAAAGAATGGGTTTTTTTTCAGATTATTTCCATTTTATATACTCCTCTCATAATAAGGCTTTTCTATTGTGCTTATTAAAAGTGTTGAACCGTGTGTACAGGCATACTATTAAGTGTTGGTTTTGTAGAATCATTAAGTAGTTGAGGATGGCAGGGACCTGTAGAAATCCATTGATCCAAACTGCTGCTAAGGCTATTTGCTCAGAGCTGTTTCTAGTTAGGATTTTAGTATCTCCAAGAATGAAGATTCCACATCCTTTCTGGGTAACCTCTTCCAATGTGTGATGGTTTGAGTGTTCCCCGTCTCCCCACTCTTTTAGAAATCGCCCAGACTAGACTCAGTCGGCTCTGGAAATTTGAATGAAGCTTATATTTACAGCTGGCACAATGTACAAGCAGATATTTACAGTATATACAGATATAGACAGAAATACACAAGGTAAAAAAAAAGTAATACAAACACAATTCCTCTCCCAGAAACCTGAGTCCCCAGGAGGGGCTCTCAACCACCCTCACCTTCCCCTACCCCTCTCAACCTTACCCCAGTCCTAAGGAAGAATGGAGGTTCGGCCAAAAGGGTTAAAAAGCAAGGTGAAGCAGCCAAGCAACAGGAGGGTGAGGTTAGAAAGCAAGATGGAGTNTAATCACAATCATTAAGAAAAAAAACAGGTGTTTGTTATGTTCAGGTGGTATTTTAGTTTATGGTTGTTGTTTCTTGCACTTTCACTGGATATCACTGTGAAGATTCTTGCTCTGCTCTACCTTTTTTTATTACTTCCCATTAAGTATTTACATATATTGATAAAAATTTCCTCCTGCTCTCAGCCTCTCCTTCTATTATAGATGTTCCAAGCCATTAGTGGTCTCAGTGGCCCTTCACTGGACTCTCTCTAGTTGTGCTGTACCTCTCCTATAATGGAAACACTGTGCTACAACCAGCACTCAGATGTGGCCTCTACAGGACTGAATAGAGAGGAAGATTCCTAAAACAATTGCTGGCAATACTATTTATAATGCAACTTAGGATGTTGCTGACATTCTTTACTACCAACATATTTCGCATGTTGCTGCCACATTTATTTTTTACAAATAGGATTTCTTTTCCCTTCCCTTCCCTTCCCTTCCCTTCCCTTCCCTCCCCTTCCTCCTTGTCCCAGTCCAGAGGAAATCCAGTTGTGGGAGGTTTGGATTCTCGGTCACAAAATTAAGGCACAAATGATGTCAAATGCTTTATAGCATTCACATGACTTACACACGTGAGGATAAGGATGGTGAGAGGAAGAGAGTAAGAGGTGGGGGAGAAAAGAGAAAGAAAAGAAAGAAACATCCCCATACAGAGAGAAGGGAGGCCATCCCAGAGTGATTCGGTGTCCTGAAAGTTCATTTGCAGAGTGGATGGGGAATGTTCAGTCCACAGGTCAGACTTTCTCTTCTTTTACCTGGCTGCCTCCTTGAATATTCATTTTCTTTTCAGAATCAGTTACCACTTTAAAGAGTGATTTGCTTAGCCAGGCCAACTATCCAGTGATGCTGGGCATGCTCAGTGTGGTAGGGGGTTGGATTCCAGGTTGAGCCCACCTTGTCCAGCTGATTTCTCTGAAAGGATTGCCACTGTCAATCTGCTAGACTGTGTTTGGGTAGGAATGAGCATCACCTTCCACACACACCTGTGTGTGCTAGGTGACCTTATCTCGGTGTCCAAGTCGTGGTGGTCCAGTACAGTGGTCATCTAGTCCATGCAAGCTGAGCAGTCAGGCAGGATGTCCCATGGCAGCATTCACAAGCTCATTCTGCATTCCCCCAGTTGGTCTCTGGTCCAGTCACTGCATGTTAGGGAGCTCTTGGGGGTCTGAGCTCATGCAGGGGGATTGTTGGGACAGTGAGTGCAAACAGGATGTCCACTTTACATTCCTCAGAAGTTTAGCTCAAAACAAGTTTTTTCTGAGATGTTGGGACATGTTGTTTGTCTAAGTCTCTGACATCCCTTTACCTTTAGCCTTACCCTTACCTTTCTCTTTTATCATTACATTCTTCCCATTCACCTTCATGTACAGGATACAGAACTTCAAGAACGTTTTTTAAACACCGGAGGTTAAACAAACAAGCAAATACATTGGGCATCACTACACCTGCTGTGCTCATAAAGCAACTCAAAATCATAGAACCATAGAATCAGTCAGGATTGGAAGGGACCACAAAGATCATCTAGTTCCAACTCCCCTGAAATGCCCAGGGACACACTACCCTAGATCAGACTGGCCACAGTCTCATCCGCCCTGGCCTTAAACACCTCCAGGGATTGGGCCTCAACNCTTCCAGGGATTGGGCCTCAACCACATCCTTGGGCAACCCATTCCAGGCTCTCACCACTTTCACGCTGAACAACTTCCTCCTCATGTCCACTCTGAATCTCCCCACCTCCAGCTTTGCTCCATCCCCCCTAGTCCTCTCACTACCTGATATCCTGAAAAGTCCCTTCCCAGTGTTTTTTGTAGGCCCTCTTCAGATACCGAAAGGCTATAAGAAGGTCACCTGGGAGACTTCTCTTCTGCAGACTGAACAGCCCCAACTCTTCAGTCTGTCCTTGTAGCAGAGCTGCTTCAGCCCTCTGATCATCCTTGTGGCCCTTCTCTGTACATGCTCCAGCACATCCACATCCCCTTGTAATGGGGGCTCCGGAACTGGACGCAGTACTCCAGATGGGGTCTGACCAGAGTGAAGTAGAGGGGGAGAATCACCTCCCTCCACCTCAGAAGCTCAGGATCTTTTTTCAGGTGTGTAGACAAACTCACCCAGTCAGATTTTGAAGTCTGGCTATGTGAATTCAAAAGAAGGCAGGGCATTCTGTGTTCTGAGAAATTTCAATTTGCCTATATTCTCCTTCATCTGATACAACCATGTCTCTATTCTTTGCTGGCTATATGCTCATACACTGTACAGTGGACAAGTCTATATTCTCACTATGTGCTGAAAAGGGCCAGTAGCTGAAATGTCACGATCTAGCTTTTACTATGTCAATGTATGGATTCAGCCTCAAAACTGGTGCTTACTGACTCTAGTCAACACTCAAACTGTAGGAGGTGAGAGCATGTATCATTACAGGATGAAAACAGAATCCTCTTCAGTTAAACCTATAATGGACTCACAACCTCCACTGATTGATCACGGAAATTCATATGTGCACCCTCACCAGTCAACTATAGTTGGCGATTAAGTATGTGGTTAACAATACTACCTGAAGGGAGGCTGTAGCCAGGTGGGGGTTGGTCTCTTCTGCCAGGTAACCAACAACAGAACAAAGGTACACAGCCTCAAGTTGTGCCAGGGGAGGTCAAGGCTGGATGTTAGGAAGAAGTTCTTCACAGAGAGAGTGATTTGCTTTGGAATGGGCTGCCAAGGGAGGTGGTGGAGTCACCATCCCTGGAGGTGTTGAAGAAAAACCTGGCTGAGGCACTTAGTGCCATGGTCTAGTTGATTGGCCAGGGCTGGGTGCTAGGTTGGACTGGATGATCTTGGAAGTCTCTTCCAACCTGATTGATTCTATGATTCTTCCTGGGGTAAGGTAGGGAGTGATGGGAGAAGGTGGAAGGGCAGTTGG
>WAAF01015989.1:8172-35682 GCA_013400475.1 Tricholaema leucomelas
CACTGAGAGAGTCATTGGACACTGGAATGGGCTGCCCAGGGAGGTGGTGGAGTCGCCGTCCCTGGAGCTGTTCAAGGCAGGATTGGACGTGGCACTTGGTGCCATGGTCTAGCCTTGAGCTCTGTGGTAAAAGGTTGGACTTAATGATCTGTGAGGTCTCTTCCAACCCTGGGGTGCTGGAACACCTCTGCCAGAAGGACAGGCTGAAGGAGCAGGAGCTGTTCAGCATGGAGAAGAGAAGGCTCCAGGGAGACCTAATAGTGACCTTCCAGTACCTGAAGGGGGGCTGCAAGAAGACTGCAGAGAGACTGTTTACAAAGGTCTGTAGTTATAGGATGAGGGACGATGGCTTCAAACTAGAGCAGAGCAGATTTCAATTGGATGGTAGGAAAAAGTTCTGCGTCATGAGGGTGGTTGAGCACTGGAACAAGTTGCCCAGGGAGGTGATTGAGGCCTCATGCCTGGGGATATTCAGGGTGAGCCTTGACAGGACTCTGGACAACCTGATTGAGTTGAGAATGTTCCTGCTGAATGCAGAGGACTTGGACTGAATGGCCTTTGGAGGTCTCTTCCAACCTGGGTGATTCTATGATTCTATGAACTCAAGGAGCTCAGGAGTATAATTCCTAGTGGGATTTGGGGTTGTTGTCATGGTTGCATTTTTTTCACTTCCATTAAAAGTACACTAGTCCATCACTTCCAAATGTCTATGTAGGAGACACTTCTCTTGAGTGGGATGCAGATCAGCTATACATCAGAGGTTTGCAGCTGGAAATGGTTCCTATGTTCATGCAGGACTTACTGGGCAGGCACACAAACCTGCCTGGGAGTGTTTCGTATTTGACCCAATTCTAAGATCTCTCTTTCAAATCTCAGTATTTAAGTGCTTGTGGCACATAACTTTAAAACACATAATGTAAGGCCAGTCACGATGGGTCCCTAAAGCTAAAAAAAGATAGTAATTTTGCATTAAAAGGTGTAATGGTCTGTAAATTGGAATCAGTAAAAGAGTCTGTGAAGAAAAATCACTGAGCCTGCTGGGGACATTTCCAGGAGAGCTTAGTTCAGTGGGCACCACAGCCCTGTTCAGAACAAACATATCATCTGAGGAAGCACAGTGAATCTCTTGAATTTAAAATACAGTTTGAAACTCCCTCAACAGGCCACTCACATTTTTGAGACATGCATTACTGTTCAGATAACAAAAGCTTCGGATGTGTTTGAAAGTAGACCAGATTGCAGCTTGAAACCAGTCATGAAGAAGTTTTGTTCTTGAGAAGGACAGAATGGGACCCAAATGCCTTTATTTCAGTTCAAAGTTTATTATGTTCCGTTTTGCTTTCCTTAAAAAAAGAAAATACTACTAATAATAATTAATCTTTAACAACGTAATCAGAAGCTGACAATAGAGAATAGAGAAAAAATAATGTTTTGGAAACTTAGCAAACTAATTACTACAGAAGATCATGGTAAAAAATGTTGCAGAAAAAAAAATGAGAGTCAAACACAGCAGCCAAAGCTTGGGAAACCAAAGAGCTGTTATCTCAAATAAACAAGTGTGCAGATTTGCATGTGTAAGTTGCCCTAGAGTTCATTCACATGCTCAAAATTAAATACATTTAATGAGAACTGTGGGCAAACTGATCTAGTTGAGGATGTCCCCTGCATACTGCAGAGGGGACTGGACTGGATGATCTTTGGATGTTGCTTCCAATCCAGATCATTCTATGATTCTATGAAGACAGGGTCCATTTTTCTGTTTCTTCAGTGCCCCAGCCAGTCCTTACTTGTCCAGAATCTAACTTCACCAACAAATTAAATCAGGAGCAACATTTTAATATGAACGAATAGCAGCCTGTCAGTTGCAGTCAATTAAAATCTGAGGTGAAATGAATAAAAAAACTTCTCCCCACCTTATCCTTCTGCCTCTCTCTCTTGGAACCTGAAATGGCGTATGGAAGACACTGTCATGCCCAGTTGTTGCGGAGGGAGATTCTGCCACCTACGCCAATTTGTGGCAAAGGGGAGAAATCCCTAGGTGCGAGATAATTATGTATAAATATATATATTTATTAAACTCAATATTCTGAACTCTCGTCACCCCCAACCACTGTATTTAATATTAAATTGGATCTTTTCACAGTTATGGACTGATCTTATGGGTATAATAACATGATATGGCTTATTAATAACTATATTACAATAACTAGCATACAACTATTAACAGACTATTAACAGAGAGAGGAGTTTTCCCTGTGGCTCAATGCTGCTTGGGGTTAATATACTATTTGCCTGGCAGAGTGGGCTGAAACACTTTCTGCTCTATGGCAGGAGGTTAAAGATATTACAGAGGCTTTAGAGTATTTATTCACAATTCTGATTAATCATCAATAACCCTTAATCACCCTCCAGGGCTATGTCAACAGCCTATTTACCTAACGTCCAAACCTCAGGGGAACTTTGCCCGTGGACCTGTGAGGTTGGAAATCTTCCCGGTTTCAGGAGAAAGGAGAATCTTCCTGGCTTTAGAGGAGATGGATAATCCTCCCAGCTTCTCGTACAGCTATCTGGGGAAATTAATACAGTCTCTGACCTCGTTCTCCTGGCGAGGATGCTTTGTCTGCCTTGTCTCCCGGTTCCTTCTGGATGCTTTGTCCTGGGACTGGTCCGAGGACTGTTGGCAGGACCTCTGGTGCAGGAGAAGGTGCCGTGCAGTTTGAGCACGGTTCTCACGCTGGCTGGCAGACTGATTGCATGTGCAGACAAGAGGGTCTGCTCCTGGTATCTCGGCAGCAATGGCTTTTACCAGGTAATGAAGGCATCAGGCATGCAAGGTGTGCATGGCTGTCTGAGGAGTCTGAGCTCCTTATAACTCACCACAGCTGGCTGGGAGATTCTATCTCCATATCAGCATATCAGGTGTGCCTGAATGTAAGTGATCGTGAGCAGGGTGGGGGCGAGCAGGAAGGGGGGCGAGCATGGGGCCTGAGCATGAGTGTGAGCACGCTGGTAAAGTGAGTGCGTGAGTCAGAGCTAGTGAGAGCTTGCAGAAGCTCATAGAAGCATGCAGAAGCTAGCATGCACAAGAAGCAATGGAGGAGAAGCAAAAGAAGCAAGTGAGAGCATGTGTGAGCTCCCATTTATGAACTGTGGCCCAAGATTAGTTGCCTAATTGGCCATTAGTGACCAATCAGGTTTGTCAGTCAGCCAGACAATACCATAATAGGCTAAATTACTTGCCTGGTACCTCCAAATATGGAGAGAGCATAGGCTGGGCCACACGCTGACAGCGTGGGCTTATGCAACCTGTTTACAACCTGCTTATATAACTTGTTTGCAACCTGGGCCCCTGGCAGGCCAGACATTGTGGCACCTAGGCCTATTGTACCCTTTTGTGCTTATAATGTGCTTACCCCTGGTTCGGGGAGGAAAACATGTTTGGGCAGGCAAGGCAAAGTAAGGCATAACATAAGCCTGTTTTTGGGCCCACAGGCCCTTCACAACACCCCTGGAACAGCATTTGTTCCAGTGCTCAGTTTTTATGCTGAGGAAGGGTTTCTGCTCCATCTCTGGTGCTGTAAGTTCTGCAGGGTTAAAAGGCACTTCATTTAGTGTAGTGTATCACTGGATGGATCAAAAAGAGAAACTTGATTTTCCCGAAGAGTTTAATTACCTTAGACACTTACCTATCAATGAAGTTACATTGAGTGGCTATGAAAATCTTTAGAGGTCTGCATGCCTGCTATAAGGAAATTAAATGCCAAAGATCAACTGAGGATGTTTTAAAATCAGAATTCTGCTTTAATTAAAGTGTATGACTGGAATCTTTAGTGTTGAGGAGTAAAGGAGATTAGTACCAGGTTCTTTCTTCTCTTGCTTATCATTAAGCAGTGATGAACATTCAGTGAAGATGATATTATCTAGACTTAAACATTCTTAGTTTTTCTACAGCAAAGCCTTCTTCCTGCCTTTTGTGGACTTCAGAAGTTTATCAGAGTGGATTTTTTTTTCTCTGTTGTAGCTAAATCCATGCTGCCTTGTAAGGACTAATGAAGAGTTCCTTCTTAATACAAGTACCCAGGCAGGGATATCCAGCACTCTAACCTCCTAAGTGCATTCTCTGCCTGGAAGTAGGTTTTAAAGTACTGGAATAAATAAATTATGCACAACATTTAGTTGTGCCACAAAAAATGATAAAGGAATTGGAACAGCTTCCTTAGGAGGAGATCCTGAGGGAGCTGGGGCTGTGCTGCTTGGAAAGGAGGAGACTGAGATGTGCACAGCAAGTGTCAGGAGACTGGAGCCAGGCTCTGCTCAGTGATGCCCAAAGACAGGACAAGAAGCAATAGGTGGAAGCTGAGGCCTAGGAAGTTCCATGGAAATGTAAGGAGGAATTTTTTTCCCTGTGAGGGTGACAGAACACTGGAACAGTCTGCCACGGTGAGTTGTGGAGTCTCCCTCTCTGGAGATATTCAACACCTGCCTCAATGCATTTCTGTTTATTCTGGTCTAGCTGATCCTGCTCTGGCAGGGGGGTTGGACTGGATGAGCTTTTGAGGTCACCTCCAGCTCCTGACAGACTGTGATTCTGTGAAATGGAAAAGTTTGCAGTAGACAGTGACTGTGATTGTGATAGAAACTTTGCCAAATATTATATTTAACATAAGAAGTACAGTGTGTGATGCAAAGACACAACTCAAAATTTGCAGGCTGTTGAACTCTAGGTAATCCTGCTCTGCAGGGGGTTTCTACAGAAGGACCTGGACAGGCTGGATAGGTGAGCAGAGGCCAATGGGACGAGATTTAACAAGGTCAAGGGCAAGGTTCTACACTTTGGCCACAACAACACCAAGCGGTACTACAGACTGGGGACAGAGTGACTGGAAAGCAGATAGGAAGAAGGGTACCTGGGGATGCTGGTAGATAATAGCTGAACATGAGCCAGCAGGTGTACCCAGGAGGCCAGGAGAGCCAATGACATCCTGGCCTGGATCAGGAACAGTGTGGCCAGCAGGACAAGGGAAAATACTCTTCCCCTGTACTCAGCACTGGTCAGGCCACACCTTGAATACTGTGTCCAGTTCTGGGCTCCTCAATTCAAGAGAGGTGTTGAGATACTGGAATGTGTCCAGAGAAGGGCGACGTAGCTGGTGAGATGCCTAGAATAAAGTCCTATGAGGAGAGGCTGAGGGAGCTGGGATTGTTTAGCCTGGAGAAGAGGAGGCTCAGTGGTGACCTCATTGCTGTCTACAACTCCCTGAAGGGAGGCTGCAGCCAGGTGGGGGTTGGTCTCTTCCCCTGGGCAGCCAGCAATAGAACTAGGGGACACAGTCTCACGTTGTGCTGGGGGAGGTATAGGCTGGATATTAAGAGGAAGTTCTTCACAAAGAGAGTGATTTGCCATTGGAATGGGCTTCCCAGGGAGGTGGTGGAGTTGCTGTCCCTGGAAGTGTTCAAAAAAAGACTGGATAAGGCCCTTAGTGCCACGGTCTAGTTGATTGGATAGTGCTGGGTGATAAGTTGGACTGGATGATCTTGGAGGTCTCTTGCACTCTGATTCTATGATTCTATGATCTTTCGAGGTCACTTAAAACTCCTAACATTCTGTGATTCTATGGGGGGAAAAAAAAAGCCCTAATGAAGTGATTTTCTGAGTCCCAGTTAAAAGCAGTTATGCAGTGTGAGTCTTTTAAGTAGCATAATGAAACAGCCAAATATGATAACAGAATGCTGTCTTATCATAAGCCTTCTTTCAAGTTAATTCAATCTTAACATTGCAGGACACTGCTCTCCATTGCTTTGCTTTTGCTAACCCTAACCCTGAGTCCAGCTCATCCCTGTTCACATCTGTTTCCACTTGTGTGGAACTTGGCTGTTGTCACTAGGAGGTGTGTGGTTAATGACTTTGGTGTTTCAGAAAAAAAGAAGATGAAATTAGGAAGACAACAGGACTATTTGAAATAAATTTAGCTATTTCCTTCTCATTTCACTGCATTCTTTATGTTAATGCTAGGATGTTTATCTAAATGTGCTATGCTGCCTCTATGTGTTTATTGGGAAGCTCAGAAACTAGTTTTAGAATTATTTGCATGTCTCAAATAGCATTTTCAAGGGCACAGAAGAATATTGATTAGCTGTCTTGTAGGGAATAAGTGTTTTGGTTGGGACTGGTTGTCTGCAGGTAAGCTTGAATAGAAAGTAAAGATAGGGTGTTTTTTTTCAGCCTCTGATGTTCCATTAAATAGGGATCTTCAGACTACCACTTCTTCCTTGGGCCCATCCTCATCCAGTGCAGTGAGTTAATGAAGCAGTGCAGTTGTTGCTAGTAGAAACTGTTTTGTCTGAAAGGAGAGTGTCAGAAGTGAGACAGAAATCAAGGAAATAGAATCGGATATTTATGGCTTTTTGAGTTTTAGTTCTCTGCAGCATCTCGCAGCTAATGGGAAAGTTTCACATGCAGAATCACACAGAAACATTCCAGTTGGAAAAGCCCTTCAGGATCCATCCAGATCCAACCATTATCCCCACTCCAAAAAAATTCACCCTTTAAACATGTCCTCAAATACCACATCCAAACGACTTCTAAACACATCCAGGATTGGTGACTCCACCACCTTCCTGGGCAGCCCATTCCAATGCCTGACCACTCTTGCTGGAGAAAAGTGTTTCCTAATGTCGAGCCTAAACCCACCCAGTCACAGATTAAGGCCATTCCCTCTTGTTCTATCATTATTTACCTGTAAGAAGAGACCAGCAGCAGCCTCTCCACAACTTCCTTTCAGGTAGCTGTAAACAGGTAGCTGTTTCATGTAAGGTGGTCAAAAAGATCTGACAATATTCTTGATCTTTGTTTTCTCTCAGCTGGTCTGCTTGCGAACTTGGTGTGAAACTAAAACTCCTTATATACATTGCTTGGAACTGAGGTTGTTGAGATCAATGAGTAATTTGATCAGCACATGTAATTGTCTTTTGCTTTGGTCTCACTACCTTGGTAAGGACAAGACCCTTGTGAATAGTCAGATGTGGTACTAGGCTGCATTAATATTATTGTGTTCTTTTTTTTGTTTAGTCCTCCAACCGCATTAGTGGATGATGTACAGACTGCTTACATGAGAAGTGATATGAGGGGAGATGACAAAGACCTGTGCTTACCAAGTGATGATTGGTAGCAGAGATTTTAGTGAATTGTACATTTTATTTAGCAAAATCTGTTTCTTTGTATTCTCTCTAATATCCAGTAAATATACAGAAATCAAGGAATACATCATTAATTGTCTCCATGTTAATCAACTATAGAGCAGTGTTCTCTTAAGCTATGGGTGATTTCTCCTTGTTCTCTTCTATTCTCTGCCCCCCCCTATTTCTTCGGTTAGCAACATCTTTTTTTCATCAAATTCTTTCATGTAAATAGAGCTAATCATAGAATTTTTTTGATGATAAGAGACTTTTACCGTCCTTAAACCCAACCCTTAACCCAGCACTGCCAGGACACCACTAAACCGTGTCCCTCTGCACCACATCTACATGGCTTTGAAATCCTTCTGAGAATGGTGACTCTACCACCTCCCTGGACAGCCTCTTTCAGGGCTTGACAACGCTTTCAGGGTGACAGAACACTGAAACAGGCTGATCGCGGGGGTTGTGGAGTCTCCTTCTCTGGAGATATTCAAGACCCATCTGGATGTATTCCTGTGTGATCTGGCATAGGTGACCCTGCTCTGATAGGGGCGTTGGACTGGATGAGCGTTTGAGGTCACTTCCAGCCCCTGACATTCTGTGTTTCTGTGATTTTGGGGAAGAAATCTTTCCTAATATTTAACCTAAATCTCCCCTGGTGCAATGTGAGACTCTTTCCTTTTGTCCTTGTTATTTGGGAGAGGAGGCCAAATCTCACCTCACTCCAACCTTCTTTCAGGGAGTTGTAGAGAAGAAAATCTCCCCTCAGTCTTTTCTTCTCCAGGCTAAACTTCCCCAGTTCCCTCATCTGCTCCTCATCAGATTTGAGCTCTAGACCCCTGACCAACTTTGCTGCCCTTCTGTATGTAGTTTTGTCAAATCAAGAGGATTAGCTCAAGTTTTATGACATGTTCAAAATACAGTTATCCCTGGTTTGTTTGTTCTAGTTATTGGGACAGAAAAATAAAGCTGTAAATATTTCTTGCGAAGCAAGGCTACACTGGAACATCTGTGAGGTCGAATGTAGTCAAATCCAGAGGATCAGACCAAAGCAGTCTAATCTCTGGGATGACTATACCAGCAAATTATCCTCAAGAAGGGGTTTAGTTCTGTAATACATTTTACTCTTCTGGTACTGCAGGCCTGACCCTTTTAAGTCTATAGTAAATGCAGAATAGCTTACTGCAATAAAAGGAGCTCACATTTATTGTAAAGGAAGAATATTCACACCAGCAATCAATGTGGAGTAGGATGATGTATTATAATTTCACACTCTTTTTTTTTTTTTCTCTACCTGACCTTTCTACAGGCAGCAGAAGTATGAGCCTGAAGTGTACTCCATAAAAATATCCACTAGACTGAGGCATCCATTCAGCTCTCCAAAGTTATCTGTGTGAAGTGTTCAGTGTTTCTGCAGCTTTTCTTCTTTTTCTCTTGCATAATGGAAGAAGAAGGTCCAGTCTAGCAAGTAGCTTCCTCTGTGGATGGAGCTCTCTCTTAATCCAATTTGTTGGACGTTCACAGCAGCGTTTGTCCAGGCTTAAGGCTTTGAAGGATGGAGGAAATGGGTTTAGATACATAAAAGCAGCTGATAGATGTGATCACTCATTAGAAATCTTTCACCTAAATTTTGAGAAAGAGCTACAGTGAATTATAGCTGTAGGCTTTCAGATAATAAGCCTTTCAGGGGAAAAACATAATGAAACTAAGTGACACTCTATTCTGAGTTTCATTATCAAGCTGAATCATAATTCAAAGTTCATTTAAAACTTCCAGGATGGTTTGCAAATCTCGATGAAATGGAGACTAAGCTTGATCATATTTACCCATTTCAAGTGAGTTTTTTGGCTGCTTCTTTACTCCAGGAATATTCTTCTCCAAGTTTCCAGGTCATTTCTATCTGCAATCCATTGCCCACTACTGTCAAGGTCCAGGGACTGTAATTTTTTACTGTCAGTTTTTGGTCAATTATCCTTCATCAAAATCGATAGAGCTATTGAAAGCCCTCTCTTCCAAGGCATCACTCCTTCTGAAATCAATAGAAATAGCCTAGCAGGCAGAGAACCAACAAGCTCTGCTCTCCTCTTTCTATTCTCCATTTAGCCTTGAAATTGGGCTTTCCTCAGCTTCCAATGCCATTGCTGCAGCAACAGAAACTTGCCCTCCATCCTGACACCCTGGGGAATATCATGGCCACAAGTAATCTCCTGAACACAGAGGGCTATGGGCAATCTGATCCAGTTGAGCATGCTCCTTTTTACTGCAGAGAGAGTTGGACTGGATGACCTTTGGAGGTCCCTTCCAACCCAAACCATTCTGTGATTCTGTGATATAATCACCATTAAGGACCATTGAGTCCAACCATTGAACTAACACCATCATGGCCATTAAACCACCTTCCATTAAGAGGGTTATTAAAGAGATTTTTGTGTGTACATGTGCAATGCAATAAGCTGAAGTTTTGGGAGGGACTACCAAAGGTGTCTGGGGAGATGATTCACTGTCTTTGCCCACCAAATTCAGATTGAGTAGTCTTGACTGGTAGTTTTTGGAACTAGTGTGAACTGCTTGTTTCTGTGGTTCTTGATTGTTGAAGTGCAACACAGTGCAAAATTTTGTAAAAAACACTTCTGAGCAAGCCCAGTACAGAGCCACAAAGATGCTGAAGGGTGTGGAACATCATCCTTCTGAGGAAAGGCTGACGGAGCTGGGGCTCTTTAGCTTGGAGAGGAGGAGGCTGCTTATAAATGTAAAGGTTGTCAGGTGATCATAAGGGAAAACCTTTTCACTGTGAGGCTGACACAACACTGGAAGAGGCTGCTCAGAGAGGTTGTGGAGTCTCCTCTGAAGACATTCAAAACCTGCTTGGATGTGTTCCTGTGTAGCCTACTCTAGGTGATCCTGTTCTGGCAGGGGGATTGGACTGGATGATCTTTCAAGGTCCTTTCCAACCTTGTTTTGTGATTCTGTGATTCTATAGACATTTTTGCTATGAACATATTTATGTGGGCAATAGACACTTTACAATTAATAGTGAGTTGCTCATGATCAGTTCTAAAAGCCAGAACCTCAGCCATGCGTTTTATTAATGCCCTTTGCTGCCACGAAGAAACATGAAGTTTCTGAAGCTGCATGAAGTTTAGTAGTAGGATACAAATATTTTCTGTCAGCAAAATATTGCATAGCAGCAAAGGCTGTAGGTGATAAAGGACTTCTATAAAAATGTTGGTTTAGTGCTGTATGGTGATTTTTAAAAATTCATATGTTAAGACTTATTGCAGGAAAGAAGAGAGCAGAAAATAGAGAATTTTAATACAGTGCTGCATGGCACCATGGCATATCCTGTTATCGTTGCTTTTGGAGGCTGTGAACAGAGCAGAGATATAAGCAATGCCTGAATAAACTAGAGCTCTATCATTCAGAGGGAGTGTGCGAGGGGGGCAGAGGGGGTGTAAACTTGCAAATTACCCAGTCAAAGGGAATAAAAACTGGGAATTTAGAACCTTTGGCAGTATGGAACCGGTGAAACTAGTAGAAAGCAGCTACAAAGCAAAGGGAATGGTCCTTAGTTAAGAGACACTTTCTCTGGTTGTACAGAATAAAATCATACACAGATTCAAAAAGTTGACCTGCTCTAACACAGCCATTCATATTTTCCTAAGGTTAAATACTTATAGTTCTTGCAATTTGAAAGTCCTCTTTTCACTCTCCCTAGTGCACGGTCGAGCTCCATTGCTATATTCCATCTCCTTACTTGCATTTGATTTAGGTGATATGATGGCTTCCTTACTTGCCTCTGAAACTGTTAGCTAGGATTGTAATGAAAAATTCACTCTACCCCCAAAAGAACAGTAACTGTGGGAATTCAGTAGTAGAAACCCCCAGATCATGATGGGATTTTATTACATTGCACTTCATGGGGTTCCAGCGTCTCTGCTCCATCACGGTGCCTTGGGATATCCAGGTAATTGCATTCAAGCCAGATTCTCCTATAGAATCACAGAACCACAGACTCACAGATTGTTAGAGGGTGGAAAGGACCTTGAAAGGTCACCTCTGTGCCAGATCAGGGTTGCCCAGAGTAAATCACACAGGAATGTGCACAGGCAGATGAGAAGAAAACTCCACAGCCCCCTGGGCAGCCTGTTCCAGGGAACTGTCACCCTCACAGTGAAAAAGTATTTCCTTATGTTCACATGGAACCTCCTCTACTCCAGCTTGCAGCCATTGCCCTTTGTCTTGTTTTTGGACATCACTGAGCAGAGCCTGGCTCCATCCTCCTGGCTCTGCCCTTCATGTCTTTATAAACATAAATGAGGTCACCTCTTAGTCTCGTCCTGTCCAAGCAGCAGAGCCCCAGCTCCCTCAGTCTGTCCTCAGAAGGCAGATGTTCCTTCATCATCTTTGTGGCTCTGCACTGGACTCTTTCAGGCAGTGCCTTGAGGCCCTTCTTGAATTGAGAGGCCCAGAACTGGACACAATATTCCAGATGTGGCCTCACCAGGGCAGAGTAGAGGGTGAAGAGAACCTCTCTCGACCTACTAACCACAGCCCTCTTGATCCACTCTAGGATGCCATTTGCCTTCTTGGCCACAAAGGCACATTGCTGGCTCGTGGTCATCCTTCCATCCGCCAGAACCTCCAGGTCCTTTTCCCCTTCACTGCTCTCCAACAAGTCATCCCCCAACTTATACTGGTCCAAGGGTTGTTCCTTCCTAGATGCAGGACTACACTTGTTGTATTTCATTCCATTTCTAACCACCCATCTCTCCAGCCTATCCAGATCTGGCTGAATGGCAGCACAACATTCAGGTGTCTCAGCCACTCCACCCAGTTTTGTGTCATCAGTAATCTTGCTGACAGTGCCCTCTGTGCCATCATCGAGGTTGTTGATTGAATAAATTGAACAGTACTGGTCCCAGTACTGACCCCTGAAGAGCTGCATTTGATACAGGGTTTCAACTAGACTCAGTTCCATAATAATGAGTATGTTGTTTCAAGAATGGTGCTTTATGTCAGGAGGAACCCCAGTACATCTGCATAACTTTTTTCAAGGTATTAAGCTACCTCAGCAAGTCTTGCAGAATTTTACTTGTGGGTGAATCACAAAGGTGTTAGATCTTTGTAGAGGGAAAATACTGTTCAATTCATTCTTCTTGTCTTTGAATCCATCACATTTGCTCTCATCTTTCGCAGATGTCATATATAATATTTCAGAGTTATAGTCATTCCCCCAAATGCAGGATTTTATTTTTCATGTTTTAAAAAAGCAAAGTCAAGTGGACTATGTGAATAACTTTTGAAGGGATTCAAGAGAGTAACACTCCATGGAAATTTCTGTATGCTGTCTCCACTGCTTTTCTAAGCATCTTGGTCACTCTTGAAGCAGTTCAAAACCTGTACTTCCTTAGTACCTGATGCCAGGAACTGTGTGCAGAATTCCCAGAGTACATTTTCACCTTGCATAAATCAATCTCAACATATTGCTCTTTCTTGAAGCAGAATGCTGACTGGCTTTGGTTTGAAATGAAAACTTGGATTTTATGAAACATCGTTTTAGAAATGTGTGAACTCCTCACATGTCAGCCAGTCTCCAAATCACCACTCTGAAGTGTCTTCCAATTTCTTTAAGTGGTCAAAGCTAGGATGAAGGGAGTAGCTCAGTTTGGGTATGAATCATCAAGGTTTGATAGCTCATGCACAATTGTATTTAAAATACTGTTTTAAGTAGGTACCTTGTGGATATAATTCTACTTTTATGACTGTTATTCCTCTCTTCTTTTTTTTTTTCAATAAACAGCACTGATACAAAAATATTCGAATCAGATAAACATACATTTTAATCTCAAAAAAATGCATTGGAAGTATATGAGTCCTCAGCTGTGAAAATTGCTAGAAAATAGGGTCTTTTTTCTCCCTAAATTAACTCAGGTTTGTGTGTTCTGATTACTATCATCTCTCACCTTAATCTGACCAAATATAATGAGTTCAGGGTCAGTCCCAAAGAGCTCACAGGCTGGTAGTGATAGGACAAGGAGCAATGGCTTCAAACTAAAGAAGAGTAGGTTTAGATTTTTTGTTAGTAGCAAGTTCTGCACCATAAGGGTAGTGGAACACTGGAACAGGTTGCCCAGAGAGATAGTTGATGCCCCATCCCTGGTGATATTCAAGGAGGCTCAACAGGGCAACCTGATCTAGTTGAGGATGTCCCTGCTGACTGCAGAGGGAGTTAGACTAAATGACCCTTAGGTGTCACTTCCAACCCAGACCATTCTGTGAAATTCTGTGAAACGAATCAAAG
Organism: Tricholaema leucomelas; assembly: GCA_013400475.1. Lineage (NCBI taxonomy): Eukaryota > Metazoa > Chordata > Aves > Piciformes > Lybiidae > Tricholaema lacrymosa > Tricholaema leucomelas. The sequence goes on from WAAF01015989.1 coordinate 21,650, forward strand.
GGCTGAATTTTCTTAACCAGTATTTGCTCCATTTGGGATTTCATGGTGTGGTTCTATCCCAGACAGACGTGCCAAAACCGGGAGCCACTGCACTCAAGTTCTCCTTGTTCAGTGTTTAACTGGTAAAAAACTAATTTGAAATGATAGACCATTTCCATGCTCTTTCAGAATAGGCAGTGTCACCACCAATGTATTTAGGAAATTAATAACCATTACTTGCATATAATTTGTTGATAAATGCTAAGCAAGTTTGTTTGCTGTGCTTTTGCTGCTGTATGATAGATGGAGATGCGAATGTCCTTCTGATATTGCATGATGAATAACAAAGCTGTGGAAGATGCTGACTCCATCTCAGTGCTGAAAATGTTCCTCTCGTTTTCCTGTGTACACACCCCTCAGGCTGTGCAGCCATCCAGTGAGATCTGGACAGGCTGAATTCTGGTCAAAGGCTAGCCACGTGAAGTTCAATAAGGAGAAGTGTAGGGTCCTGCATCTGGGGAGGAATAACAACAGGCACCAGTATAGGCTGGGACTACCCTGCTGGAAAGCAGCTATCTGGAGAAAGGCCTTGGAGTGCTGGTGGGCAGCAAGTTCCGCAGAGGCCAGCAATGTGCCCTTGTGGCCAGAAGAGCAAATGGCATTCTGGGGTGCATAAGGAAAAGTGTGGTCAGAAGGGCTAGGGAGGCTCTTCTCTCCGTCTACTCTGCCCTGGTGAGACCACACCTGCAATACTATGTCAAATTTTGGGCTTCCCAGTTCAAGAGAGACAGTGATCTGCTGGAAAGAGTCCAGCAAACAACCAGGAGGACAACTGGGCAACTTGAGCATCTCCTCTATGAAAAGAGACTGAGAGCCCTGAGACTGTTTAGTCTGGAAAAGAGAGGGGTTCTGATCGAAGTTTATCAATATCTGAGGGGTGGGTGTCAAGTGGATGAGGCAAATCTCTTTTTGGTGGTGCACAGTAATAAGACAAGGAGCAATGGATACAAACTGGATCACAGAAGGTTTCACTTTGACAGGAGGAGAAACATCTTTACTGTGAGGATGACAGAGCTCTGGAGCAGGCTGCCCAGAGAGGTTGTGGAGTCTTCTTCTCTGGACACTTTCAGAGCCCACTTGGATGCATTCTTATGTGAACTACCCTGGATGATCCTGCTTGGCAGGGAGGTTGGACTTCATGATCTCTGGAGGTCCCTTCCAACTTCTAATGTTCTGTGATTCTGTGATTCAAGAAGATCCCAGCAGGGTTCATTTACTTTTCTTTTTAGTAAGCATATTTCCTTGTAAGAGCCTGAAAACTAAGTTATTGCAGTTTAGATCTTCATGCTTTTCCTGCTTGAGTGTATTATCTAACAGATCTTTGGAGCAGTCTTGGAGGAAATTACCTTGAAAATAGCCTTCAGCATGATAAATACTCAGAGCCTGGGGAAATTCTTCTAGCCTCTGACAGTGCCCCTTAGGGGAGCTGGCAACTGCATAGCAAATTGAAGTGTGCAAATCTTCAGGCTCACAGCAGATGTGGTAGATATGTGCTGCGTAACACAGCAAATTGTGAAGGCTTTCAGTTATGGAGGTGTGTAAATGTTTACAAATATGATTAACTGCAGAGTGCAAAATCCGTTAACAGCATCAAAGGCAAAACTAACACCACTTTTTCCTGTCCCCCCCTCCAGGATTACGCTGAAAAGAAAAGCACAATAGCAAAAGCTCTGGAAGATCTTAAAGCCAACTTCTACTGTGAGCTCTGTGACAAGCAGTACTACAAACACCAGGAGTTTGACAATCACATCAACTCTTACGACCACGCTCACAAGCAGGTAAGAGGAATCTGCTCGTGACTTCTACTTAGCTTCAGCTATAGCATAATAAAATAAGATGTCCCTCAAGTGGGCTTGGGAATCACAGTTGTGTTGTGCACAACTTTCAGGTTCTGGGAAGCAACTCAGGCTGTTTTCTTTTAGAAACAAATCTTGCCAGGATGTTTTTGTAGCAAAAAATTCTTAGATTGAAAGAAAGGTAAATGTGAGCAGCTAAATTGTGAAGAGGAACAGGGAATGACAGAAAAATCTGATTAGAAGTGTAAATGTACTGTTTCCTTGTTATCAGTTTGATTTCACACTTCAATAAGTACTGTGGCATACCTAAGGGATAACTTTCTGGGAAGCATTTGTGGCAACAGATGCAACAGGCTTTATCTGCCCTTTGGTAAGCAATCTTTCAGTGCAGACACAGATCTGAAATGGGCTGGAATCTGACTTAAATGCAATGTATGTAAAAACCCTGTGCTAACCGTAGAATCATCAAATAATTTTGGCTGCAACAGGCCTTTAAGATGATTGAACCTAACCATTCTCTAATTCTATCAGATCTGGTGCTGAACCAATGTCCCTCAGTTCCACAGCTCTGTGTTTTTTAAACACATGTAGAGGTGGGGATTCAGCCACCTCTCTGGGGATCTTGTTCCAGTGCTTGAAAATTTTTTCTAATATCCAAACAAAACCTCCTCTGGCACAACTTGAGGTCATTTGCTCTCACTTGTGAAACTTTTCAGGCTCACCTCACAATAAGGTATGTGTCAGCTTTTAAACATTGGTAATTATGGTTTTACCACTACATTTTATAACTGTGTGTCTTACTTTGGTAATGTAAGAACAGTGCTTTCATCTAAAAAGGGAGATGTGTCACAGGTCTCCAAGGGGGATCAGGGCTATGTAATTCATAGATTCATGGAGTGGTTGGGTTGAAAGGACTAAGTAGTTCATAAATTCATTAAATGATTTGAGGTGGAAGGGACCTTATAGATCATCTGGTTCCAATCCCCCTGCCATGGGCAGAGATACCTCCCACTAGACCAGGTTGCTCAAGGCCTCATCCAATCTGACCTTGAACACCTGCATGGAGGGGGTCATCCACAACCTCCCTGGGCAACTTGTTCCAGTGTCTCATCACCCTCACTCTAATGAATTTCTTCCTAATACCCAGTCTAAATCTCTCCTCCTCCATCTTCATTCCTCCTTTTCCTATCACTCCAAGCCCTTGTAAAAAGTCTCTTTCCAACTTTCTTGTAGCCCCCTTCAGGTATTGGAAGGCTGTTAGAGGCCTCCCTGGAACCTTCTCTTCTTCAGGCAGGACAGCCCAAACTCTCTCAGCTTGTGGGGACAGTTCTCCAGCCCTCTGATCATCTTTGTAGGACTCCTCTGGACTCAGTCCACCAATTTAATGTCCTACTCCTACTGGGGGCACCACAACTGGGTGCAGTGCTCCAGGTAAGGATATTCATAAAGCAATACTTTGGAAATACAAAGCAACTTGATTCACCAAAGTTAATGTAAAGATACATAATAACTGTACAGGAAATTTCTACTTAGTCTACTTAGCAGGTAATTGTTCTGTATCTTTTTCTGTATCAATCTTTTTTTTCCCTGCTGCAATCATATGCCTGTGCATCTAGCTTGATTGCTTTTCATCCTAACTGAATCTCTCCTTGTCCTGTAATTCTGTTCAGGGTGAGCACAGACAAGTTGCCACACATGTTTTATATCTGTATAACATAAGCCAACGATTTGCTTTTCCTTCCTTCAGCACTTCTCTCTGAAACACTTCTCTCTCTCACTGTTATTTTTACTTAGCCCATAATTTACACTGCCAGCATGAGTGTTAGATTTAGTGTTGGGAACTGCAAAGATGTGGACCTCAGCAGCAACAGCAATCTGTGGGAAGCTCAAGGGAGAGACATGTTAGATAAAGAATTAGGAGGTAGCATCGTGGCATCTCACTGATATTTATTATAAGCTGCAAATATTTTTGGTTAAAATACATCTGGAACTGATTCTTCAGCTGTCACATTCCTGTGGCAACTCATCAGTAGAAGGCAGAACAAAAGTAGTGATGGGCAGAGTAACTCTGAACTCATTTAAGGAGTTTATTTATTAATTTTGAAATGCTCTGATGCACCTTTAAGTAAGAATCTGAAGGCCCTACTGGTCATCTCTCTGTTCAGAGGTGATGAAAAATTGATTTTGAAACTGAGGCCAGGTGTAAGACTGAACCAGGACTTGTTTCCAGTGGTTCACATATGAAGTGGGTCCAGAGAAAGGCCACAAAAATGATCAGGAGGTTGGAGCTACTCTGCTACGAGGACAGGCTGAGGGAGCTGGGAGTGTTCAACCTGGAGAAGAAAAGGCTCCAGAGAGACCTAATAACATCCTTCCAGTACCTGAAGGGAAGCTACAAGAAGAATGAGGAGAAACTGTTTACAAAGGCCTGCAGTGGTAGGGCAAGAGTCAATGGCTTCAATCTGGAGAAAAGTAGATTCAGCTGGATGTTAGGAACAAGTTCTGCACCATGATAGTAGTGGAACACTGGAAGAGGGAGCTGATTGAGGCCCCATCCTTGGAGAGGCTCGACAAGGCTCTGGACAGCCTGATCTAATTGAGGATGTCCCTGCTTACTGCAGAGGGGGTTGGACTGGATGACCTTTGGTCATCCTTCCAACCTAGGTCACTTCCAACCTAGACCATGCTATGATTCTATAATCTTTGCCACCCATGACTGGTTTATGCATATACCTAGACACAGAGTATTGTCTGAGGAGAAGATACTGACTTAAGCATAACCAATTTACCCTGGATGAATTTTACTGTGTAATTTTTATTTACTTAGGTCTAAAACTCTGCATGTCAAGAAATTACTATAAATTAAGGAATTAAAAAAAAAATCTACGAAACACATGAGGCAAAATCAAGTAGTCAAAAAGCATTATTCAAGCCTTTGGACATCCCTTCCAACCCAGACCATTCTGTGATTCTGTGATTCTGTGGCGGAGGGGACTTCTGCCCTTATCGCCCATTTGTGGTGAAGGGAAGAAATTAACAAATGCGAGAGAATATTTATAAAAATGTATCTATTTATTAAACTTCAATATTTGTCAACTCTCGCCACCCCCAACCACTGAACTTATAATATTAATATTTATTCGTACACGGTTATGAAGACATTAAGGGTATAATCACAAATGGCTAATAACTATAATACAATGACTAGCATAGGACTATTAACAGAGTTTTCCCCGTGGCTACTGCCGCTTGGGGTCTATATACTGTTTGCCCAGCAGAGTGGGCTGAAAGTTTTCTGCTCTGTGGCAGGCACAATAGGAATTAAAGAGATATTTACTCACTATTTTGACTAATTATAAATCACCCTCCGGGCTACGCCACAGCCTCTGTAAAGTGTCCAACTCCTTAGGGTCTTCGCCCGTGGACTCCAAGGCTGGAATACTCCCGGCTTCAGGGGTGATAGCCTCTCACCCGTAGCTGCTGGGTCCCTCCGGCGGCTGCGTCCAGGGAACTCGTAGGCAGCACTTGCAGGTGCAGATGTGCAGACGAATAGGTCTGCTCCTGGTATCTCGTGGCTGTGGCACACACCAGGGAATAAGGCAATGGGCGTGCAAAGGGATGCACGGCTGCACGGGGAGTCTGAGCTCCGTAAAGGCAGGCTTGAGTGCATGCACCGGCGAGCGAAAGAGGAACGCTGCCACGTGAGTGCACCTCTATTTATGAACTGTGGGCCGAGATCGATGGTCTCATTGGCCACCAATAACCAATCAGGCTTGCAGTCAGCCAACCTTGCCATAATAGGCAAGGAGCCACAGGCCTGGACTTTCCAAACATGGGGCTCACATGGGCCTAGCACCCGGCAAGAGTGAGCTGAGCATGTGGGGGCTTCCACAACCTAAAGCCTGGGCAGGCCAGACTCCACGTGGCTCCAGGCCCGTTGTGCCCCTCTGTGCTGGCCATGTGCTCACCCCTGACTAAAAGCAGGAAAAACATGTCTAGGCAGAGCAAGGCATATGCAGGTCTGATTTCGGGCCTATGGGCCCTCCACGACAGATTCTATTCCTTTCTAGTGGCTTCAGGCAGGAGATGGTGGGCAGTGCACCTGTGCCTGATGGAGCACAGTAGATCCATCTTTTGTGTAGGGGGTCTGTGTCTCTGTGTTTGCATGTGGCTTCATGGATGTGATTGGCCAAACGTAGCAAGCCATGCTTTTCCTCTGCAAGACCTCCACAGCTTCCTGGTATAGGAAATCAGGCAAAAGATTCTGCTTTTGCAGTAGGAAAATTTGTATGCGTACTTTTTTGGATTAAGTTATTTGTATAATAAGCCTGATTCCTGAGATGAAAATATGAATTCAGTTTAACCCTTTTGGAGTGTTTTTAGTGGTGCTTCCTACTGGTGTTATAAAGAAATCACATTACTCTTCCTGTATTCTGGATGAAAAGAAGGGGCAGGCAGCATATGCTGCATATTGCTCAGTTTCACTGAATCACAGAATCTTAGAGGTTGGAAGGGACCTCCAGAGATCACCCAGTCCAACCCTGCTACCAAAAGCAGGATCATCTAGAGTAGTCTGCACGGGAATGAATCCAGGAGACTGCACAACCTCTCTGGGCAGCCTGTTCCAGGGCTCCGTCACCCTCACTGTGAAGAAGTTTCTCCTCATGTCGAGGTGAAACCTTTTCTGTTCCAGTTTGTAGCTGTTGCTCCTTGTCTTATTTTTGCTGATCAATGAAAAGAGATTGGCCCCATCCACTTGACACCCACACTTCAGACATTTGTATACATGGATAAGATCTCTTTTCAAGTCTTCTCCAGACTAAACAGCCCCATGTTTCATACCCTGTGCTTTTTCTGACTAACCCAATTTTACAAAGTGGTTGGAGCCATTTGCAGGTGCTAGTATTGAATGTTCCAATTCTGTCTTGAAACTTCCTACCTGAATGGCAGAAGCTTTCCATTGGTTCAGTAGGGGTGAGCGGAACAGCTAATCTGTCTTTAACTTTTGATTGATATTCCTCTCTGTCTCCCTTTCTACTAGTAATGGACATGTAAGGGGAAGAACTTCATTAAAAGAAGTTTCCCATGATTCAGGAATAGTTGTAAGGATATGCAGCCACTTCAGTTTTTGTGATCTCAGCACCTGAAAGTGATGTATGATCAAAGGGATGAAAGCTCTGCCTAAACCTGACTTCATCACAGCTATTGTGAAAAGCCATGTTTAATTCTAATTGAGCACTCCGTTACCACAGCATCTAAGCAATGATATGGTTTTTCAGGGGAAAAAATTCTAAGAGCTCTTGTACTTCCATTTTATAGTGGAAGACCTTTTTCTTTACATCAATTCAAAGCTTGCTAGCACAGAAAATTTATGGGTTTTAAATTAGAAGCTTTCCTAATTATGATTCTCCTCTATTTGATGGGACAGTCTGTCCTGTCAAGGGTTGATTGTGTTTGGATTTACTGTGTCTTACACCTTCTGACACTTGCTTTCAGATAGTATGAGATCTTTCTGTCCTCTTCAGAAAGAATAGGAATAGGGAAAAATGTCATTTTATTTCCTAGGGCTTGAAGGAGATTAGACCAGAGTCTGAAGCTCTCCACTGCCTCTCTTAGTGTTTTCTTGTTCTTAGCTTTAGCAGCAATATGGTTTGGAGAGCAATATCTGTAGCCTTTCTGAAATACTTCTGAAAAAGCAACTTGCAAGCAGTCAGCAGTAATGGAGAAAAATGAACTCTTTTGTTTGCTTTGGAAGCCTAGACAAAATAAGAAAAAGGGGAAAAGCCCCAAACACCATGCAGATGTCTTTAAAAACAACAGTCTTCTGGGCTTAACAGAGAGAAAAATGTAGCTAAGGTGGAACAGCTACCATTTAATACAGTAATGAGGGAATTGCTATTTGATGGTGATAGTTTCAAACCACGGAATGAGGCTTTTGAGATCCATGACAGGACTTTAAAAACATCTGTATGATTTCATGCAGCATTTCTTGAGTATTTGGAAGCACACGAGGAGCTCTCTGAAGTGCTGTATTCATGCAGGGTGCAAAAAGAAAAAAAAAAAAAAAGCACAACCCTGCCTGTGTTCCTCGAAGTGCTGTGGTTTTGATAAATGTGGCTGAGCATGAAGTCCAAGACTCTGAATGACCTTCGCCTCTTAGCCATTCAGAGTCAGTGAGCTGTTTTGTCTTGTCAGTGGAGAATGCTGGATCACACAGCTAAGTCCCCTTCATCACTCATTCCTTAAGAGAATGTTGTCGCTAGAAGCACTGAAGTGGTTTTATTCCTGTATTTGAAAACCTTTCTCTCCATCCCAGAACTTCTGATTAATCAGCTAATATCGTGGCTGTGTGTCTGTGTTTTTGTGCTGTTTCCTCTCCCAGGAGTGCTCTTCCAAATAGCAAACAACAACAAAAAAAAAATGATGAAAAATAAAATCAATAGCCTTAATGTATTTGCAGCTAAATAAGCAAGTACAATCAATTAAGTAAATTGTAAGTAGGAGTTTTTCCCCACAAAATCATAGAATCACAAAATTATTAAGGCTGGAACAGACCCCTGAGATCATTGAGTCCAGCCTATGACCTGACACTACCACATCAACCAGACCATGGCACTAAGTGCCACATTCAGTCTTTCCTTAAAGACCTCCAGAATCAGAGGTCATTTCACAAACCCTGTCTCCGTCGGTGAAAATTATCTCCCTGCTCTAAAAATTTATTTAATGCTGTATGGAAGTGCTAAAACACCAATTACACAAGAAGACTAAGTTGGTAAGCGTCATCTTTCCCTGTTACAGACATGGATTTCACCCATCTAGGTTCTTCTTCTCTCTACGTATTTTTCTCCTTGCAGGCTTGTTAGGAGATCAGTGCCAAGCAGGACAGAGAATATCAATCTGTAGCCAATCAGAAGTCCAAACTTTGAAGGTCTTGATGTGTTTAGGTAGCTATTTTGTGGCAGATGGGTGGAGAAAAAAGAAATTTCGAAGCGGAAGCATGGAGATAGGAATAGCAATAGTAACATACCTGTAATTTTTCTAAAGGTATATACTTCCTATGAGCTATGAGGCACAAAAAGTATAAAGGAATGGGAGTATAAGACATTTGGGGATGTCAGTATTCCCAGCAAAGATAATTGGATATTATCAGTTGTTTGAGTCTGCAATTCAAAACAAAGCAACAAATCGTTATAGTCATCATAAAAAAAAATAATTCTAATATTGCAGAGTTATTCCTTCTTAAAACAGATCTAATCTCTTTTGCTTGGTTGGGGCTTGCAGAGGGTACACTGCAGTGCATCTGCTCGGCGTGAGTAGGGCAGCCCTGGGCTATGCACTGAAGCTTCTAACAGCCCATCTGCAGAGCTGTGTGCAGCCAAAGATTTATCTGTTTGAAGAGAAATGCAGCAGGAAGGGGGAGAAATACAAAGAGAAATAAATTAACTGTTTACTAGAAGCTGAGAGTCTTTCACCTTGTATTTTTCAAGCCTGCTTTTTGCAGGTTGTGTTCCCCTGGAGTTACTGGAGGCAGACAAAGACAGAAGGTAACGTGTTGTGTGCCATCTTGGAAATACAGAGATAATGATTCTTGAAACCAACTGTCGTCTTCTAAAGCAGTCTGTCAATAAAGAGTTTTGTTATAGGATAAAAGGATAAAACCTTAAAAGCTTAAGAATTGTGCAGAAGATTTGCTTCTTAAGCAAACTAAATATGGTATAGAGTGGGCCAGAGTTTTGGGGATGCTCACCAATAAAGAGATTTCATAAAATACAAATCTTAAAGCTTCTGTTTCTCAGGTTTTAGACATAGCCCTTCCCGTGGGTGAGCTGCAGTGGGCTGTTTGACAGAGTAATAGTGAAGGGCATCACAAGAGCAATGCAGAGCAAGGGAGCACTTGTTTCATGATGTATGTCTGACTTTACTAGCCTCTGCATGGAGGCAGAGGCTGAGCTTGGCTGCTTTCAGCGAGTTCCTGTCCCCCTTCATTGATTGTCAGCCTCAGCATATATCTCAATGCAGCCTGAAGTGGCCTTGTGTTTTGCTGGGCCTTGCTGTGCGCTGAGCCCAGACAAGAGGGATGTTTAAGATCTCAGGATAGACAAGAAGGCCATGGTGAGAATTTATGGCTGTGAAAATCCCTGAGAGTGATAAAATAAATCACTTCTTTAAGCAGCACCAAGACTGGTCTTGTATCAGAAAAATGGCTGCATGGATGTCTCAGTATCAAGCCTATAGTGTCTTGCATGACTGAGAAGGTGGCTGTGCTGCTGCACAAACAGCAGGAACAGTCCAGGTACAATGGCAGCAGCATCATGCCCTCAGGGAAAGAGTCACCCCTGTGCATGCAGTTGGGTGTCTCTGCGTCTTCTTATGGGTAGGCAGTTCTAACTTTCCCAGTGTTAAACAAGCATAGATGGGGATTTAAACATTTGGAATAGGCTTTGTGCAGCTCTTTCTTACTGTTATTATTGCTTTCCGAACCAGAATGTGAGTTGGCATCTCTTCCTCTATTTCTTTGTTTGCCTTGGGATAAGAATCATCTTCATTAGCCTTTTTAAGTATGAAGGAAACACAAACAAATGTTCAGCTGTCTTCATCTACATATGTATAACACACACACAACCACAAAATGACCTTCTCTTCTTCCAAACACATGCTGCTCTGTCACTCTATTTCAGGGTTTTTTTCCATAAATATTCCATTACTTAGAGTCATAGAATCATTAAGATTGGAAAAGATCTTTAAGATGATCAAGTCCGACCATCAACCCAACACCACCATACCCACTAAACTATGTTCCAAAGCATTAAGTCTGTGTTTTTTGAACACCTTCAGGGATGATGGCTTCACCACCTTCTTGGGCAGCTTGTTTCAATGCCTGACCAGTCTTTCAGTGAAGATTTTTTTTCCTAACATCCAGTCTAAACTTCTCCTGGCACAATTTTAGGGCATTTTCTCTTCTTCTATTACTTGTTACGAGGGAGAATAGACTTACTTCCGCTTCACTACAATCTCCTTTCAGCAAGTTGTATTGACCAGAAGATCTCCCCTCAGCCTTCTTTTCTCCAGAGTAAACAACCCCACTTCTCTCAGATGCTCCTCACAAGATTTGTTCTCCAAACCTTTCACCAGCTTCACTATTCTACTCTGGACTTGCTCCAGCACCTCAATATCCTTCTTGTAGTGAGGGGCCCAAAACTGAACTCACTATTAGAGGTACAATCTCACCAGTGCCATGTATGGGGATAAGAACACTTCCCTGGTCCTGCTGGTTACACTAATACAGGCCAGGATGCTGTTGGACTTCTGTTGGTCTTTTGTGGTTGGATTTGGGTTGGTTTGGTCTGTTGTGGGCTTTTGTAGTAAAAAGCTTCCTTTTATATCTTAAGCACTCGCACAGATAGTAATGCTAATAAGGGCTAGCACCAGGTCTGCTAATTAGAGCCCAGCACTGCTGGTGGCATAGGAGCAGAGTAATGCAATAGATTTTGTGCTTCATTTCTTAGCTCTTTGATAACAAAACCCAAACCAGTACTCCGAGGAGAAAGGCACAGTTGCAACATGACAGGACTGCATTGGGATTTGAAGGAGGAGGGCAACAGGATGAGGATCTCCACTCCTTTGCAGCAGAATCACAGGATCACAGAATGTTAGGAGTTGGAAGGAATCTGCAGAGATCGTGGTGTCCAACCCCATTGCCAAAACAGGGCCATCTAACGCAGGTCACACAGGAACACATTCAGCTTGGTTTTGAAAGTCTCCACAGATGGAGACTCCACAACCTCTCTGCGTAGCCTGTTCCAGTGCTCTGATATCCTCACAGTGAAGAAGTTTCTTCTGGTGTTGCGGTGGATCTCCCTGTGTTCTAGCTTATATCTGTTACTCCTTGTCCTATTACCAGGTGTCACTGAAAAGTGCCTGTCCTCTTCCTCTTGACACCCACCCTTCAGGTATTTATAGACATCCATCTCCTTTTAAACATTTCCAGGGATGCTGACTCCACCACCTCCACAGGCAGCCCATTCCAATGCCAATCACTCTTGCTGTGAAGAACTTCTTCCTAACATCCAGACTAAACCTGCCTTGATGCAGCTTGAGGCTGTGTCCTCTTTTTCTGCCTGGCAGAAGAGATCAATCCCACTTGGCTGCAACCTCCTTTCAGGTAGTTGTAGAAAGCAAGAATGTCTCCTCTGAGCCTCCTCTTCTCTAGGCTGAACATCCTCAACTCCCTCTGCCTCTCCTCTCAGGGCTGTACTCCAGCCCCCTCACCAGCCTTGGTGCCCTTCTGGGAATATGTTCAAGCACCTCAACATCTTTCTTAAATTGAGAGGCCCAGAACTGGACACAGTACTCAAGATGTAGCCTAACCAGTGCTGAGTACAGAAGCAGAAGGACTTACCTGGTCCTGCTGGCCACACCATTCCTGATACCGGCCTAGATGCCATTTGCTATAGCTCAGGAACTCCTGAGGATTTTATCCACTGAATACATATGTAGAAGTGGAACTTTTCTTGGTTGTAAGCCACAAAACATGCACCAGGTGCAAGCTGTTTTGAGGCCTGATTTGGCAGTTTCCAAAATACGTTATTTCCTAAACCTAGTTTGAGGCACTCCTTGATATCAATACAGACTGGGGGATGATGAAACTGAGAACAGCCCTGCAGGGAGGGACTTGAGGGTACTGGTGGATGAGAATCACAGAATCACAGAATTTTGGGGTGTTAGGAAGAATCTATTTGCTGCTGAAAAAAAAATTCAGGGCAATTTTTTTTTTCTCCTTAGGAACTCTTCTAGAATTATATTTTATGCCCTACAGCTTGTGCATGCTGGTCTACATGGGAGAGTTCATTCTTCATTTGGAGGAACAGCACAACCTTTCCAGTGCAAGCCACAGTAAACCTTAGGGTAATGATTGCAGTTTTTGCTGATCCATGCACAATCAATCCTGCCTTCATTTTTTTTTTTTTAGTGGTGGCTCTGAACTGTTGATGAAACATAGTTTTGCTATGAAACAGCATTGCCTTGTGGTGTTTCTCCCCTTTTACTCTGCTCTCATAAGACTCCACCTGGAGAACTGTGTACAGTTCTAGAGCTCCCAACAGAAGAACTGTTGGAGCAGGTCTGAAGGATCTTTGAGGTGCCTTCCAACCTAAACCATTCTGTGATTCTATAAGAGATTTGGCTGGGCAAACTGACTGGAAGTGATTGTGGATTTCCCTCAAGTGATGATTCCTGCTCAGCCTGCGTGCTGGCTGCGGTAATGCATTGGGACCTCCACAAAGCCAGAGGTTAGCTGCTGGTACATCTGCAGAAAGGTTGTGTGCCATGAGTATATGAGACTAGTGCTGTGCTTTCCATAGGCAGTCTAATCCTACTCTAGAAACAATCATTACTGTTCTGCCTGCTTTAATTGCAGCTCAGTAGTAGCTTATACAGAAATGTCATCGAATTCCTAAACTGTTCCAGCAGCATTCAGCAAAGTCTAAAATATATGCTTTAGGTTTTCTTCTTTTTTTCACGTGCAGAGAATGAGGTCTGGGAGCAGTTTAGCTGCAAAGCTGCTTCTGTGTTTGTGGCTGGCTTTTTGGGGTTGAGCTGTAGTGGTTGGCTTTTGGATTGGTTGGTAGTTAGTGCTACAGCTACAGCTGCCGGATAAAGGTCTGAGGGACTCATCATTTAAACTTTCCTCTCCCTCACATTGCAATGAATGAAATAAAGAAGAGTTAGTTAAGGGCTCTGTGAGCATTTGAAAGGGCAGATTAGGTGAGCAAGAGTGCAGTCCAGTTTGACCTCTGTTGGCGGATAGGCAACAACCCTCATTTAAGATTTGAAAAGCCAGTGGAAAGGAAGGTTAGAAATGTGTCCCTGCATTCAGTCCTGTTCATATTTTGGATCCTTTTCCTTCATCTCAAGGAGACTATATTCTGTTATTCCAATAATACCTCCTAGTTTCTCACTGTGCTCTCAGCTGTGCATGTTCATGACAAGCATCTTTGTAACAAACCCGAATTATTTTTTAAAATGCTTTTTGATTTCTTCCAAAGTCTCCGTGTTTGGCACAAGAATAGTTTTTCAGTATGAAGCAGGTGTACGTGTTGGTGGCTTTTGGTTGAGTAATTTATTTTTTAAAGACATTCAGTCTGCAGAACACAACAGAAATACAATCAGTCACAGAATCACAGAATGGTAGAGGTTGGA
>WAAF01015990.1:0-206143 GCA_013400475.1 Tricholaema leucomelas
CCAACCTGGTAGATTCTATGATTCTATGAATGGGGAGAGTGTTCAGGGCTGTTGGGGTACAGAGGTATGGGCAGTGCTCTGTCTTCAGAGACCCTCTGGCTTGGCAGAATTGAAAATGTATGATTCAAAGAAAATGTATAATGATAAACTCTCAGTGGCATTCACTGAAGTGATCATCCTTGTTAAAGTGCATTTCCTTCTCTCTCCTTTGATACCAAGGGCTGCATGAACATTTGAATCTTGTGTGGCTCTGGTCTTGATGGCCATGGCAATGCTTCTCTTTATTGGTCCCTAACCCCAAGATGTGCAGAAGTCAAATGTGTTTAGTTCCCTAAGGGGAGAGAGCAGTGTTCTGCTGGCTTCTCTCCCCTCTGGTGTGGGGAGATCTGTCTGTCCATCAGTTTCACTTGTCATAATGCCAGCCTGTTTTTAGCGACTGGGTATTTCCTCTACTGGAGGAAGAACGATGTCAGTTCCTTTGGGCTCTGCACCTTTCCTTCTTATGAGAGCAAGTCTCAGGTCCTAATGATGGCTGCTGTTGAAAGGTGAGTAACTGTTTTCCAATCTCTTTTTTTTTTCCTCTCCCTCTTTCTTGTTTTTGAAGTGCTACTGTAAGGTGTAGTCAGTCTTGACTAATTGTTTTTAATGTTGTTCAGGCTCCTTTGTAGGCAACGATAACAACACTGATACTGTGATTTGGGTTAGTCAGCTTTGACAGACTTCAGGGAGTGAGGGTGGGGAAAAGAGCTGGAAAGAATATGGTGGTTTTCTGCTACAGTAACACAAGAAACAGGTGGAGCTTTGATGGTATCTCTTGCTACGTTTACTTTGCACCATAATGGTTGTGTTTTCTTAAGGAGGGGACAACGCGACAGTGTATGTGTGAACTGAAGAAGAGGATATGCTCCTGGGGGTTAAGTTGTTTTGGTTTTCACAGAATCACAGAAACATTCAGGTTGGAAAAGACCCTCAGAATCACCAAGTCCAACTGATACCCCTACTCTACAAGGTTCACCCTTAAACCATATCCCCGAGCACCGTATCCAGATAATCTTTAAACACATTCAGGGCTGCACACCAACCTGGGCAGCCCATCCCAATGCCTGACCACTCTTGCCCTGAAAAAATGTTTCCTAATGTCCAGTCTAAACCTACCCAATTTCCTCTTGTTCTATCACTAATTACCTGTGAGAAGGGACCAGCACCAACCTCTCCACAATGTCCTTTCAGATAGCTGTGGACAGTGATGAGGTTTCCCCTCAGCCTCCTCTTTTTCAAACTAAACAGGCCCAGCTCCTTCAGTCACTCTTCATAAGATTCATTCTCCAGGCTCTTCTCCAGCTTCCTTGCACTCTTCTGCACTCACTCCAGGACCTCCACATCCCTCTTGTCATGAGGTGCCACAAACTGACCACAGTACTTGAGGCGTGGCCTCACCAGAGCCAAGTACAAGAGGACAATCACCTGCCTACTCCTGCTGGACACAGCATTTCTAACCCCAGCCAGGCTGCCATTGGCTTTCTTGGCCACCTGGGCATACTGCTTCATGCTTTTATGGGTCATGCTCTGATGTCCCGCATACCACTGCTTCAGAAATCCTGCAGCAGAGTCCCTGAACTGGCATTAGGAGCCTGTGAGTTTGTCTGGGGATTCTTCCATAAGCATAGCTCTGTTTCCAGAGTCTTCCCAGTTAATTTATCACTTTATTAAATATGCTGGTCACAGCAAAGTGTTCTTCTTGCTATCCTGTCTGTTTATTCATCCTATTGCTTAAAGATATTGACAGAGATGAGATCTTTCTCTCCTATGCTCTCTCTCCCTTCAGAATTTCCCTGATTTCTTCCTCTGTCTTTTATGACCTGTTATGATAATTTCTACTATCCAGATTCTCTGCAGATAGGCAGAAGAGATCAAGCTCAGCCAAGGTCTGTACTGCATCCAGTTCTGGAGCCCCCCTTACAAGAAGGATGTGGATGTGCTGGAACATGTCCAGAGAAGGGCCATTGGGATGCTCAGAGGGCTGGAGCAGCTCTGCTATGAGGACAGACCGAAAGTTGGGGCTGTGCAGTCTGGAGAAGAGGAGGCTCCAAATTGACCTTCTTGTGGGCTTTCAGTATCTGAAAGGGGCCTACAAAAAAGCTGGGGAGGGACTTTTTAGGCCATCAAGGAGGGACAGGACTAGGGGGAATGGAGCAAAGCTGGAGATGAGTAGATTCAGACTGGACATGAGGAGGAAGTTCTTCAGCATGAGAGTGGTGAGAGCCTGGAATGGCTTGCCCAGGAAGGGAGTTGAGGCCCCATCCCTGGAGGTGTTTAAGGCCAGGCTGGATGAGACTCTGGCCAACCTGATCTAGGGTAGGGTGTCCCTGCCCATGGCAAGGGGGTTGGAACTAGATGACCCTTGTGGTCCGTTCCAAGCCTGACTGATTCTATGATTTGCTTTTTCCTGTTTTGTCAGGCCAAGTAGGATCTGTCTTTGGGAACATTGTTAGAGACATTCGAACAGTGGTCCATTTTGTGTGGAATTCTTGCAAAGGAGGAAAAAAAAAAGAGTTACCCTGCTATTCTTCAGAAAGATCTGTGTTTTGCAGCTGTAGCAGGTCACCATGTGAACAGACATTCTGTGAGCTCTCATCTTTCTGTTGTTCAAATGGCAGTTCCAGCCTGCTACTCATCCACGAAATGTTTAATACCTGTTCCCTGGGGTGAAACAGAACCTTCTCCATGGTGAGCTACCTGGGCAAAGGTTCTGTCCCTTTGTTCAGGTGTAACGTTTAAAGATACAACTCTCTGAAGGCTGAGACGATACCATATGCACTGCTGCTTTGCTTCATGTGAGTTTTGTTAGGTTTTTAAATGGTTCAAATAAAAGAGAGATAAGTGCTGAAAAAGGAGTTTGACCAAGGTACCACTGATTTTTATTTTTCTTTAAAATTGTTATTCTTTTCCACTTCTGTCTTGAAGGAAGCTGCTTTATGTCCTTGTTTGTTTGGGTTTTTTCCTCTTTTTGATTCATGATCTGTGCTGCCTCTCTATGAAGAGGAGAAAATGAGAAGCTGTGAGACTTAACAGTGTGATGCAAACGTTCCTTTACTTTCTGGTTGGGAAGAGCATTCCTGAAATCACTTCAGGTCCAAGTGTTGTAACTGAGAGTGGGGTCCTCTCCAGCAGGTTCAGGATTGTGGTGGATGATCTGTTTCAAAGATGAGAGCCACCATGTAAACCCCTGCCTTGCTAACTTGGCTCATGAAGCAGCTGAGCAGCTCTGCTCGTTCTTGAACTCTGAAATGTTACACTTTGGTTTCTCTGGCTATACAGGGAGCTTAGTGCCTCTTCCTGTGTCCTATCCTGTTCCCCGTCAATTAATTCCACTGGCTCCAGGTCTGTGCAAGTACCTTGGCAGACTGAGTGCGGGTCTTGTTAATTTTTTGTTTGTTCAGCAGTATGTGATGATTTGCAGAAGCTTGTGCAGTAAAACAGGGTTCCTTAAATGGCTACTTAGAAGTGTTTTTTAAAACCAGCATTTTGGAGGAAGTACTTTTACTTCCAAATTTGTATTAAGGGTCTTTGTTTCAGGAGTGAATGCTTAATTTTGGAGCAGAGATTAGATTTGCTTGGAATAGTTTTTGTTTTGCTTTGCTGAAATTATTTGTGGGTGTCTTGACTGAAAAGGAAATGAAAAGGTTTCTGATTTTTTTTGTTGTTTGTTTTTTTTTTTCTTCCCCATTTCATTCCAAAGACTTGATCTAAGTTTGAACTTGCAATGTTTATCCTTCAGAATTTTTAGGAGCCATACATTAAAACCTGCACTGTATGCCTGGTGCTGCTGAGGATGGAGTAGACATAGTAGATACTCAGTTAGGAATTTAAATATAGTAGATACTTAGTTAGGAACTTAGAAAATGAAAATACTGATCATAAAACTAACCTTGGTGAGTAGTGTTGCTTACATCATCACACAGATCATAAAGTTTTGTGGGTAGTTGGTCTGAAATGAGTGAGTTCCATTTTTGCAGAATATAACAGAGTTGTTTTTTTCTTTCCTGTCTTCCTCCCACCCTATGCACAGAAAAATTGGTTTTAATAATTGGGTTTTTTTCCAGCCATTTTCATGTGACATTTGAAGGTGAGAAATCGGTCACATATGCTCTTGACCACAGTGCAGGAATTGGCAATGCATTAAAACTTAGGTTTATCTTTGTAAAAATTGAAGAAAAATATGTCATTATCAGACTTGGAGGGCGATTCCCTCTCCCTTACCTTGCCTCTCCTCTTTTGTTAATCACATCTCCAGTCCTGTGCTTTCAGCCCATTATCCTTCTTAATATATTTCAAGATCAGTGTCTTCACAACCCTTGAAAAATATAGATGATAGCTTCTATGGGATGAGACTCCCATGTACTTCTCAATGTCATTTTAAGGTCTCTCTGCCCCTCTCCAGTACTGCAAAGCTGGGAGTGACAGTCCAGTGAGTTCCCTCAGCAACCTCTTCAGAGTAATCTCTGAAAATCCTAGGTCTGTGCATGTTAATTCTATTAGCTGTTCACCAAGCTGAGTCTGGAAGAATGAAGCTGATGTGGGGGAATGTGGGAAGTTCCCCATCTCTGTCTTTAATCCTGCTTTCAGAGGAGGGGGGGAATAGTTATAGGTTAATGTGATTAGCTGTAATCCCATTCTTGCTTGCTTTTATAAAAGCATCTGATTCCTAAACTGCAAGCTAGTTCTGTGAAGTGCTTTTGTGGAGGGGCTGGAGAATTATTTTTGTACTCAGCACCTTTGTCTCTGGAAAATCACTGGAAGCAGGAGAAAAGGAAACTCTTCTAGCTGGCACTGAGTTTCTGGGGTTTTTTTTTGTAGCACAGCATAATTTAGAAATCTGAAACCAAGAGCATGTAAATGGAAACACAAAATGAGCATAATCCTGTCAGATATCTGAGTATATGTATAAACACGGACAAGGAACAACCTCTGCGTGCATGGCAAATTGCTTTTCAGGGCTTTGTAAGCCCAAAGGTTTACATTGGGATCTTGCTATTTGCTGTTACATTGCTGCTGCTGAAACTAGTGCTGTGTGGTCTGTTTAATGTGGACATAGCCATTTCTAAAAGCTGCAGCTTCTACCTGAAGTAATGATCAGGGGAGATGCTTTTTTTCCCATTAAAGCATTTGTTTTGCCTTTTAGTAGTAAGGGAACAAACCCATTACCTTCTGTGGAAGTGCTAGTGTGAAGCATTTGGAATGTCGTTCACTGCTGGAGTGGGGTAAAGACAGGACCCTCCATGATGGGAACAAAACATGCCACTGCCTGCTCCTGTGCACAAACACAGTTCACATACTGTGCTGGGGACAAAGGGCTTCATCTTCTTGCTTGAAAGGCAAAGTGCAACCTAAGATTGAGGTCTTTCCATGCTATAGTTGGCTCACAGCAGATTAGCTGTGTTCAAAGGTTTGGAGCTCCCCATGGCCCGTCTTTAGGAGGGAGGAAGCATTGCCCTTACACTTTCAGTCTGTTTTCTGTTCCCAGGGGAAGGGAGAGAGCAGAAAAATATCTGGTTCATATCTTTGTTGTTTGCTGGAGAAGTTGGAAATAAGCACGTCTGGTCTTCAAGTCAAATGCTGCCTGAACCCTCTCTGGAGTGAATGGCTCTGGAGAGGGCTGAGGACTGAATTTGTTGCATTTTTTATTTATGCAGCAAATGACATACTGAGGTTTAAAGAAACTGTGAGAACTGAGGCATTCTCTTGTCATCTTATCACTCCCCTCATGGCTTGTGCCCTTTCTTGACAGTGTGATATTGATGGCATCAGGACCCTAAGCAGTGAAGTCCAACTGACAGCTGCCCCAAGAAAATGGAATATCTTCCTTATGAGAGAGGCTGAGGGAGCTGGGACTCTTTAGCTTGGAGAGGAGGAGACTGAGGGGTGACCTCATGAATGGTTATAAGTATGTAAAAGGTGAGTGCCAAGAGGATGAAGCCAGGCTCTGCTCAGTGATTCCTGATGACAGGACAAGGGGCAATGAGTGGAAGCTGAGGCATAGGAAGTTTCATGGAAACATGAGAAAGAGTTTTTTCACTGTGAGTGTGACAGATACTGGAACAGGCTACCCAGAGGGGGTTGTGGAGTCTCCCTCTCTGGAGATATTCAAGACCCACCTGGATGCATTCCTGTGTGGTCTGGTACAGGTGATCCTGCTCTGGCATGGGAGTGGGACTGGATGATCTTTGGAGGTCCCTTCCGGCCCCTAACCGTCTGTGAGTCCTGGGGAGGGGAGTGCACAGGTGCTGCTGGAAGGGCCACCTGGCCTAAGCTGTTACACAGCTTTTTGTTTCATCTCCCTGAGGGATTGCAAGGTGGGGGCACATTCACTGAAAAGGAGTATTATTCACTTTTGTCTCTTGTGTTGAGTCAACTTCAGTTATCAATCTTGTCATTGTAGTTGAAATGCTTGGGAAAGGAAGGAGGGACAGGAGAGACAATAAAATGCTGCGGTATTTAATCCGATTAAATTTACAGACTTAGTCAAGCTGCTGCTTTGAGAGGTTGTGTAGAACTGCTTTGTTTACAAATAAAATCTATCAGTTTATTATGATGTAAGGCATGCTGCTTCTCTTGCACTTGTTTACAGTCCTGATGGTTTGGTTTGTGATATAATTGCTCTCTCACAGCTTTCTCTAAAGGCAGGAACTTGAGGCTATCACATAACTGAGTGCCTTTAAAACAACAAACCCCTAAACCCTCCCCCTGCCATCAAATAGTTGAAGGTGATTTTTTTTTTGTTGTTCTTTCTGAAATCATGTTGTATTCCCTGAAGTATTTGGAAACTAACTAGATGGATTTGATTTTGGGGAAAGGGTGGTGATTGGCAAGGGTAATTCAAGCTGGTATTACATAGGTATTGCTGTTACCCCTCAAGTATTCTTTAGGGAGAGCATTCCAAAAGGGTTGCTCCACATGTAGTCAAAACCAGAGTGTTTAGAATACAAGGGAAGTAGGATGTGATAGTAGAAAATGGATTGCCTCTGTAAAAGTCTAAGTGTAAAACACCGTTGAGAATACTGTGTTCACCCTTAATTATGGGCTGGAGGACTAATGACTGTAGGGAAAAAATGAGTGAGGAAAAATGAGTAGGAAACAGATTTTCAAGAAAGGGAACAAAAATGAAGCCTGCACAACCAGGAAAGCACACACTGAAGACAGAGTATATATTTTCATAGTGGAGGGGATGGAAGTTAAGAGGAATAGAAACCCCCATGACAGAAAATGAAAGGCTGTAAGTGATAAAAGATAATGCTTCCTCGTATAACTTGGAGTATATAGGCAGAATTAATTGCATGAGAACATACCAAAGAAGCCTTTCATAACTGTAAGTCATGGTGTTCTGCTTTGGGAAACCCTGAGACCTTGGATCTAAAGGTGTAGTGAAAACCTAGTTGTCCTTTTTGTGGTTTTGGTTTGGTTGGTTGGTTTGGTTTTTCTTCTTTATAGAAGGCAGAACCTCTCATGCTTTGCTGCATGACAGAGGTCTGTGCTGGGCATTAAGGAGATTGCTTTGCTATGGTTGGATTAATACCTGAATTAATCTAATGTTTCTCACATTTCCTCCCAGAGTACTTTTTTTTTTTTCTTTTATTGTTTGGTGTGTGTGGCTGGTTGGGTTTTGATTGTTGTTTGGTTTTTTTAATTATTGTTGTTTGGAATGCTAATCAATTCAGAATATCATGGTTTAACCCCAGATAGCAAATAAGCTCTACCCAGCCACTTGCTTACTTGCCGCTGGTGGGATGGGCTTTATTCATGTGCTGAGTTAAAGACAGTTTAATAGTGAAGGCAAAGATTATGCACACCAGTAAAGCAAAATAAGGTATTAATTCCTTTCTTCCCATAGGCAAGCAAATGTTCAGCCATTTCTAGGAAAGCAGGGCTCCATCACGTGGAATGGTTACTTGGGAAGGTGAATGCTGTAACACCAAACATTCTCTCCTTTCCATATCCCCTTAGCTTTTATTGCTGAGCAGGATATGCTGAGAGATATTTTTGGTCATTTTGGGTCAGCCATTCCAGCTGCATCCCCTCCCAAATTCTTGTGTGCCCTTAGCCTGCTTGCTGATGGGGTGGTGTGAGAGCAGAAAAGGCCTTAGTGCTGTGTAAGTACTGCTCAACAGTAATGAAAACATCCCTGTACTATCAACACTGTTTTCAACACAAGTCCCAAACATAGTGCCATACTATCTCCTATGAAGAGTGTTTACTCTGTCCCAGCCAAAACCAGAACACAGACACTATACCAAAATATGGGGGAACCCCTTCCGTGGAGACCAAAATGGAAATTGAAAGTGGCAGCACAAACTGTACCGACAAGTAGTGTGTAGATTTTCTGCCTGGGGAGAAAGTTCCTTTTAAATCAAAAGCTCTTTTAACTGGGGGGAGTCTTTTCCCTTTAGCAGTCCATATTCAAGTATTACAGAAAGCAGTTTTTTAAGAGTGGACATGCTTATTCTATGATGTTCCAAAGTAAGAGCTTTTCCCTAGGTAAGAGCTGAGAAAGGCTACCTTGCCCAAAGGAAAAATAATTGAGCAGCCATTGGTATCATGTAGCACCTTTTATTCTTTCTCTTTCGGTTCTTTTGTAATATTTCAGCCCACATTCTTGAAATGAAAGACAAAATAAAAACACCCAGATGCCTATCCATTTTTTCCCTCTCTTTCTGGATCTCCTGTTGAGAATCCTAGCCCTTCAAAAACATCACAGAGCTGTGGGGCTCTTTAATGCCTTTCTCAGCATTGCAGGGATGCCATTGGAAAAGACTTCACAAAAATCAAGTGAAGGTACTGATACAGTCAACTGTCAATCATTGTTACAGGCAGGTTATAAGGCACAAAAGGTCCATGAGTAATGAATGGATTAGACATAAAGAGTTGTTGGAAAAACACACCTCAGTCTGGGGGAATGGCAAATTGGCCTTGCCTTTGAATGTAAGAATAGTTTGGAAGGTTTTTTTCCCATTCGAGGGTTTTAACAAGACCTGAAGGAACTAAAATATCTACAGCAAAACAGTCATACAAGTAGTGTGGAACAGGTGGGATTTGTTGTTAGAGCAAAGACAGTAGCAGTACAAAAGCACCTGGTGCTCACAGTAGTGTGTCATGTAGCATAGTGAGGGGAATAAATCACACACAGAGCTAACACAGCATCTTGCAGGGGAGCTTATCTTAACCAAAATTAAAAAGGTGTTTGTGAATGTGTGGACAGAGGTCGAGGTTTTCATATAGGAGGTGTGAAGTAAACGTGAGAAAAAATGTCTTCACTGTGAGTGTGACAGAACACTTGAACAGGCTGCCTGGGGGGTTCTGGAGTCTCCCTCTCTGGAGATGAATTCAAGGCCTGCCTAGATGTGATCCAGTGTGATCTGCTCCAGGTGCTCCAGCTCTGACAGGGAGGGTTAGACTAGATGACGTCTGAAGGTCCCTTCCAACCCCTTCTGTGATTCCTAGCTCAGATTAATTAACTTCCAAAGGAAAGCCAGGGGATTCCTGGTCCAGTAATAATCTCCATTGAGATTATGCAAAACTTCACCTCTAGGAAACGATCTTGTCTAACCATGATTGCATCTCAACAGCAACACAGAAACCTTTCTAATTTAGTCATGAAGAGAATATAAGCAATCTCTTAGCAAGAGCAAGGGAAGATTTTGGCTTGGTTGTTTTTTTTCCCCTTTATAATGGAAGCATATCCATACAAAATAATGGAGAAGATACCACAGATAAAATTGGTTCCTATATAATACATCTTGAACTTATAAAATATAATGTCTGATAATCAATTATCAAAATAGGAAGCCATTGAGCAACCTGATTCAGTATGAGGTGTCCCTACTCATGACAGGGGTGTTTCATCCTTGGGGTCCCCCCCAGCCCTGACAATTCTATGAAGTAAGCTTGTTTGGGAATGCTGCTGCTAGAACATCTTCATGAGCTATGACTCTCCTGTATCTGAAACATTGAAACAATCATTACACATCTGCAGATAAGAGTTTGCACAACATTCTTCAGAAAACTCAGTTATAAATCAAATGTAAAGTAAACTTGGCAAGCTATGTGAGTTTAATTGTGTAAAAAGTCAATCTGTGTGGATATGGGAGGAAGCATCCCTGGAGACTTAAAAGTGAAGATGAAAGAGTTCCTACCTGTGTGTGAAATCTGAACAAATACCTGAATGTAAGAAATATCCTCCCAGGGAGCTCTGTAAACTGTGTGCACACTTTGCATGGGACTTGATTAGCTTTCAATGGGTTGCAGGGAAGTTCCTCTCTTTTTCTGTGCCTGTTCACCTGGTGCTGTGCTGCCCTGCAGCAGTGGGAGATGTGGAGCTACAAAAGCTTTCAGTTTGCAGCGGCAATGTTAATATTTGTGGACAAGGGAGCCAGTGGTGGCATGGCCATGGAGAGAGGGTTTAGAGCTGTCTGTAGTGGTCAGCAGCTGACAAGAGGAAGATTTGGCTATGGAAATCACAGACTTCTCACAGGCTCTGCATGCAGTGTGTAGGATGTCATCAGAACTTCTTCCAGTGTAAAGGGATGACGTGGCTACAAAGCTGACTTCTCATCCTCTGTGTTTCATGGATGCAATTCCTATTACAGATGAGTGAAACATCACCAAACAGTAATCTGACAAGGTGTTTCCACTTGATCAGTTCTGAATAGTAATTTGATCTAGAAATCTGAAAATAGGAATTTGACAGCTCATCGACCTCTAAAACCATTGTTAGTGTTGCCTCGTTACAAACAGGCATTGTGTGTGAGCAGCTGCCTTACCTGGTGTTGGTAGCTGAGGAAAGTGCACCGTGGCTGAGAGTTTAGGTTTCATTTGTATGTGTTGGCAGTGCCCTGTTAGATGATGTTTTGAGGAAAGGCATTTTAGATGGTTTGCTTGGGTTTTTTATAAGCAGACCCCCAAACCAAACAAACCTGTGACCTTTCCCTGAAACAAAGCCTTTCCTTATTCAAAACGTGCCCAGCAGGCTGCCATACTGGGAGGCAGCTGTGTTCTTGGAAGGGTTTTGTTTTCTTTTGCCTGTTACTTTCCTTTGGCTCTTCTCATCAAATTGCTCACTTGAAATCCTCTGCAGTTTGTTTGCAACACTTGAATGAAATAAAGAGCTTCTAATTATGTATTATCTAAAAGTGATGCCATTCTTTGTTTTAGTACTGTTAGAGATGAAAAAAAGCCATTTTGCTTTACTTTTCAGCCAGACTAATCTTGCAGTATGACAGATATATTTTGTGAATTTTCTCAGTGAGCACTGATGCTTTTAACTGTGTGGCAAATCAGCATGAAACAGAAAAGTTACATCTGAAGTGAGCCAATATTATTCTTTTCTGCTTGCTGTCTGCGATGTCCACCATGACTGTGTTGTCCATTTGACCTGTGGAGTGTTCAGGAACAAGAAAACTATCATCATGCTTTAATTCCTCAGACCTTGCCAAACTTCTGAGGTCCAAAAAGACTCTCATCTCCAAAACCAGCAGGCATCTGAAACACACCAGGAAAGTGATGTATGCAACTCAGGTGGGGATGTAGCTCTCTAGGGAGAGCCTTGTTTCATCAGAGCACACTCCCTGTTGTTTCAGCTGTGCCTATGTCTCTAAAAATATTTGGAACAAAAGTTCTCATTAATCTCATAAATTCTCATAGTTCTGTCCCACAAGTGCCATCCTATTCTGTGACCACAACAGATCAGTGGCATTTTACATTCAGAACTCGAAGATCAAACCTTGGAAGAAATGTTTCCTTTGTCCTCAAGCCATGTTCCTTTTCTACCCTCACTTCTTGGCCCTTCAGCATTACTAAAGTCTTCACACACACAAAAAAAATAAACTTCTCATGATCTAAAAAATCCCAACACCAACTGAAACCAAGCTGTGTTAGAATAGCAAGATGCTTTGGAGGGCAGAGCTGTAGGATTCCTGAAACATACATAAGCTTTGAATACAGCATACTCTGTCCAGAAGTAGTGCCATCATGGGAATTGTCTGTGTGATGCTACACCCAGATACTTTCCTGAAGATAGTTGATGAAAGGCTGGAACACTCAGTTTTCAGCAGGAAACATCTTTTATATCCTCCCATTATCTTCCTGGACTTGATACTTCTGAGTTATTTTAAAACAAAACCCTCAAATTTCCAGAACAAACGAAAAAAATCTTTACAAAGATGAACCTTGGAAATCAACCTTTTTATAACTCCTCTGGATATGCTTAATGGATAGTGGTCGAGAGACACATATATGCATAAAGGTAGGGATATCCCTAAACAGGCAGTAATGGTTTTATGGCCTGGCTTTTAATCACAGAATCTCAGAAGGTTAGGGGCTTAAAAGTATCTCAAAAGCTCATCCAGTCCAACCCTCCAGCCAGAGCAGGATCACCTATACCAGACCACACAGGTCTTGAATACCTTCAGAGAGGGAGACTCCACAACCCCCCTGGGCAGCTTGTGCCAGTGTACCCTGCTTGCTTTCTTTGCCTCTGCTCTTCCTGCTATGTGCCCTTTCTCCCATCATGTCGCTCATCTTATGGCAAGCCCCATGTTCTACCAGCAACATGTGTCTTAGTGATTCATCTGCAGTTATTTCTGAGTTTTCTAGATTTAATTTCTGAAGAAGTTTGTGGATACTTGGATAAAAAACATAAGGCAAAGTTTCAGCTGTCAGATAGTCTCCTAAACGATGCTGTTGCTTTCTGATCTCTCTAATATTAGTTTGATGGTGGACTATTTTAAGCCACAGTCAAAAACTGAATAGCCCTGTCCTTTGATTGTTAAAAGAAAAGCATACCACAGACTTACTGTAAGTCTCTTGGAAAAAAGCCAGTGGGATTAAGCACTGTCTGTGCACTCCCAGATGGTGAAGCTTGCAGGAGATTACACTTGGAGATTTTGTGAAACTCTCGTAGTCATCCAGAAATAGTTATAATACGTGGGAAGTTTCAGTAATATGAATTCTTTGCATAATAATATAGCTTCCACTGTCAAATGACATTGTTCAATCTCCACGTTTTCATGATCTTTATTTGTGTTACATCTTGAAGATCCTGTTAAAACCAGAAGAACTTCCTAATTTCAGAATATGGTGGTATTTGCTGAGAGTGAAACACTGATGTGGTTCCTGCAGGCTCTGCTTCTGCTACAAGAAAATGGGCATTTTCCTCACTTATTCAAATTTCAGAGCCTGTTTCCAACCATTGCTACTGTGCCTTATGTTTTTCTCAGGACCTGGCAGAGGGATGGAAAGTGTAGGAGGACAGGCAATTGATGTTTAATCCTTCATATGTTTTCTAATTTATACTAGAGCTGATTATACATGCATCTAGAGCAAACAGGCACATATGCATATTCTAATTAGAGATACATTATCATTTTCCTGCTGCAGACAAGCATCTTGCGTGGCCTCTGTGGTTTGGGCCTGGTGAAACTTACTATGTCTTTTCTCTTCTGCACCAATCTTGCAGATGAGAAAGCTTTGATAAAGAATCAGTGCTTGAGAAGTCTTGTTTCTTGGGAGATTTTGTCAAACTGGTGCTTTTTAGCTCATATTTGGGCCTTCCTTAGACTGAATAATTAAAAATGCTGTATAAACTAGATTATCCTTAAGTGGTTGTGATAATTGAGTGGCTGAGTGATGATTTCATATGAATGTTGCAGTGCACCAAGTTTGCCATTTAAGAAATGTGCTGTGAGGGTATTGCTGTCACTAAGGCAAGATCGTTGCTGCTGCTTTGCTTAAGGGCTGAATTTGGCTCTTGTATCTCTTTAGTCCCCATAGGCAAAGTATCTGCTTTGCAGAATTGCCTTTTATTCCAGGACTGAATGCCTGGACGAGGCTGATAGCGGCTCCCAAAGGGTGGTGGTTTGGAGGTTCCCCAACTCCCTCCTAGCTTTGGTCAGGCATGGGGAGTACTGTGCAGAGTTTGATGCAGTTCTTTGGTTTGGGGTGGGGGCATTCACATTTTCTGTTTGGTATATTAAGAAAAAGGGAAAAGAAATACGTCTCCCTTCACATAAAAAAGCTATGTCTGTAATGACAGTGAATCATTTCTGTGTTCCTGAGTGTTTCCCGCTCTGCTAATTATTGTTGTGCAGCAACACTGTCACCGGAGCGGCTGCCAAATTGGTTTATAAATCTGCAGAGACTGCAGCTAGCAAGCAAAGTCTATTAAAATCACAGACTTGATTTACAAGGTTTCTTCTGTGTTTTGTAATTTCCAGGTGGCAGAGTACAGAGTGCTTACTACTTACTTTGAAGTCACAAACCACCCTTTATCGCTTTGACAAAACTCGAGGTGGCTGTTGCACTTCCTGGCATGAGAAGGGCAACCTGTAAGGACACAACCAGTGGGAGTGGTGCAGGATGGAGCCTTTCACTTCCAGTTCTCACATTTCATCTCTCCAAAGGCACGAGGTTATCAAGCTGGTGTGCTCTGATAGAGGAGAGTGTGCAGTAGGTTTTAGAGATGAATCGCTGCTTGGCAGAAGAGAGCAGAGCTGAAGGCTTTAGGGTTCTGATAGTTTGGACCCTGTTTTTAGGTTGATTATCTATGAAAAAGACACCCTGTGCTCTATGAGCAGCCTGGATGTATCTCTTTGATGCATCTGTAACATGTCCTAGAACTGTAGGGTGGATTAGGTTTTGCTTCAGCATATCACATTGCAGGGGCACTGGGCAACGTTCTGGTGTCAGCATCCTTTAAAGGATGTTGGAATTGCTGAAGGGCAAAGTTACTACAAAGATGGTGAAAGTGACTTACAGAAGACTTGAATGTAATCTATCTGGTCGGCAAAACAAAAAGATTGAGAAATGAGCTGATTAGAGTCATGAAAATATTCGTGGGGGAAAATGTGGTATAGAGGAACTGTTTTACCTAGTGAAGGAAAGCAGTTAAAGAACTGAGGCCTGGAAGCTAAAACTATTCATCAAATGAGAAACGAAGCACAAATCTTCTGTGGGGTAGTGGCTAATTCAGGGCTCTGACAGGGAAATAGGTGAAGCCTTTGTCATGAGGTCCTAAGACAAGGGAGTACTCCAGAGACACTAACTGCTTGTGCAGACATGAATGACTGATATTGATCCTGAGATATTTCATTTGCATGTAAGGATCTGTGGTTGATTAGAGTTCTGACTGTATAATTGACTTCTGTCTCCAGAACTTTTTGCAAATATAATTTTTAGCATACCTCTATTGATAAATTAACTGTTTTCATAGCAGTTGGCTCTATTGATTATAGGACTTGTTAAAGTCTTTCACATGTAACTACTTTGAGTTGTTTACACTACTTTGATTAGAAGTTGTGGCAGCCTCATTAGTAGCGTGGAGATGCTCTGTGCTTTCACCCATTTAGAAAAGATTATCTTAGGGTTGCAATTAAACAGGTAGCTAATAAGTTGAGCAGAGACTGAGTGCCTCCCCCCCAGTGCTGCATGCATGCATGCAGAATAGATTTTCTTCATGCCTGATGACAGAGTTGTAAAAGCCTGAGCCATGGAACAGCCCTGAAGAAGCTGCAGGGTGGTGATGCAGTGGCAGTGGTGCTTGTGGTGGAAACATTTTAGAGGAGCAGCAGCCTACAGTTTCAGATTAACAAGGCTGAGATTTAAATGTTATTCTTGAAGATAGTTTCCCATAATTTGTCTGTAAAGTACCCAAAAGAACTCTGCAAAAGCAAACATTTGACAGTTTACAGTCTTGGATGTTGAGGTGCTGGAATGTGTCCAGAGAAGGGCAATAAGGCTGGTGAAAGGCCTGGAACACAAACCCTATGAGGAGAGGCTGAGGGAGCTGGGGTTGTTTAGCCTGGAGAAGAGGAGGCTCAGGGCAGACCTCATTGCTGTCTACAACTACCTGAAGGGAGGCTGTAGCCAGGTGGGTGTTGGTCTCTTCTCCCAGGCAACCAGCAACAGAACAAGGGGACACAGTCTCAAGTTGTGCTGGGGGAAGTATAGGCTGGATGTTAGGA
Source organism: Tricholaema leucomelas (assembly GCA_013400475.1). Taxonomy (NCBI): domain Eukaryota; kingdom Metazoa; phylum Chordata; class Aves; order Piciformes; family Lybiidae; genus Tricholaema lacrymosa; species Tricholaema leucomelas. Next base: position 16,011 of record WAAF01015990.1, read on the forward strand.
GGAAGTTCTTCCCAGAGAGAGTGATTTGCCATTGGAATGGGCTGCCCAGGGAGGTGGTGGAGTCACCGGCCCTGGAGGTGTTCAAGAAAAGCCTGGATGAGGCTCTTAGTGCCATGGTCTAGTTGACTGGATAGGGCTGGGTGCTAGGTTGGACTGGATGATCTTAGACGTCTCTTCCAACCTGGTTGATTTTATTCTATTCTAACTAACCTCCCACATTTTAATTAAGGGGTGCCTGGACTTGGGGCGTTTATATTTCTGCTGGGTTACTTACTCTGTCTTTACATTTACCCTGGTACTGCTTTGGCTGCTAGAAGAACAGTGACTGGTATTTTGATTCATTTTGATTAAAGACAAGCATTTGCATCACCACATTTCCTCCTCCTTTTGATTTAATTTCATTCAGCCCCCAAGGAATTATTAAATATCTACTAGCTTTCTGCAATATCTACATAAATATGCAGGTGTGAAGTGACTATCGATAGAACTTCTTGTTAGGTGTTTTAGTTCAATGTGTATGTGTCATTTGGCAACATGAGCAATGAAAACACTGACAAATTTCATTTGTAAAGAAAGCAATGATCCCCTGTAAGAAACTGTGTAGAGAGCCCTGTGTCTTTATATATATATATGTTAAGTATAACTTTATAGGTATACCAAATATTGCTCTGTGTGTGTGAATGTCTCTCATGCATGTATTTATACATACAGTTATATGTATGCTGCAGAGCAAGTTTTCATGAAGGTATGTATGGCAGTGCAACAATTTGGACACCTCACAGTACTGAAGGCAGAGAGAAACCTTTCAGGACAGCTGGCTTGAGGCATGGCTGACACTTTAACTCCCCTAACCTGTTTAGTCTTTACCTTTGTGCTGTCATTGTAAAGGCATTTTCATTACAGGTCTTTCTTCCTGTTATCCTAGATAACAGGAAGGTAGATATCTGGGGTTGGAAGCCCAGGTGGCCAGGAGAGCCAATGGCATCCTGGCCTGTATCAGGAACAGTGTCGCCAGTAGGACAAGGGATGTTATTCTCCCCCTGTACTCAACACTGATCACACCTTGAGTTCTGTGTCCAGTTCTGGACCCCTCAATTCAAGAGAGATGTTGAGGTACTGGAACATGTCCAGGGAAGGGAGACAAAGCTGGTGAAAGGCCTGGAACACAAACCCTATGAGGAGAGGCTGAGGGAGCTGAGGTTGTTTAGCCTGGAGAAGAGGAGGCTCAGGAGTGACCTCATTGCTGTCAACAGCTACCTGAAGGGAGGTTGTAGCCAGGTGGGGGTTGGTCTCTTCTCCCAGGCAACCAGCAACAGAACAAGGGGACACAGTCTCAAGTTGTGCTGGGGGGAAGTATAGGCTGGATGTTAGGAGGAAGTTCTTGACAGAGAGAGTGATTTGCCATTGGAATGGGCTGCCCAGGGAGGTGGTGGAGTCACCATCCCTGGGGGTGTTCAGGAAAAGCCTGGATGAGGCACTTAGTGCCATGGTCTAGTTGACTGGTTAGGGCTGGGTGATAGGTTGAACTGGATGATCTTGGAGGTCTCTTCCAACCTGGTTGATTCTATGAATCTATGATTCTAAGCACTGTAAATGGGGTGGAAATATCCTTCACCTGTTTCAAAATCTGTGTTAACAAAACTGATTTTACAAAGCAAAAACCCCTGCGTAACTTCATAGGCAAGATGAAACCAAATTATTTGAAGGACAAATATGCACTTCATTATCCTTTCTCTCGGGGGCTTATCCATGACTTGGCATTTTATAGAGGAAAATTTCAACCAAATTTGTCCAAGGAGCAGGTCTCTGAGTTGAATACTTACTGACTTCTTGAAAAATGTCTTGATTTATTTCTTTTCTTTGGCCAGATTGTTGGTCATGGTGGGCATATTGGCCAGTAAGGATGTTAGGAAGAAGTTCTTCACCATGAGTTGCTGACACACTGGAATAGGTTGCCCAGAGAGGTGGTAGAAGCCCCATTCCTGGGAGTTTTTAAGGCCAGTTTGGATGTGGCTCTGACCAGCCTGATATAGTGTGGGGTTTTCCTGCCCATGGTCCCTTCCAGCCCTGAGAATTCTATGTTTCTAAGTCAGCACATGCTTACCTGGGAATTTGGCGTAACTTCTTCCTTGCAAGGAAATATGTGTAGAAGGAGTTGGAAATAATCTTGAAAGATAAAGTGTTGTTTCATAAGAGAAGGGCAGGATTCAGGGGCTGTGGTGATAGCTGGGACAGAGACATGTATGCATGTTGCCACTGTGCTTCAAGAGGCATAAAGATGTGAGAAACCAAATTTAATCAGCTCTGTTCTGTTATTCCAGTCCTCTGAAAGGCAGAGGGGATAATGAAAGTATTTATTGACCTTGACCGGAGCATCAATGTCTTGGTGCCCAATTATTGATGTGTTAAAGCAAGGGCCAGTTGATCTCACAGACAGAAATAAAACATATTGGAAATAAGCTTTTTTAGCACTGTATCGGAGCGTAATCTATTCTGAATGTAATTCTTCTGAGAACTTGCTAAGCTGTGCATTTTCAAGTATTGATTATAAGACTTTAGTGGTTCTAAGTGAAAATATGCTTTATATGCTACAAAATTGGCTGGAAAGAGGACCCATTTTGTGTTCTAGTTTGTTTAATGATGTGAATAAAATGCAGGAATTGGGATCTCCCTTCTGTTCCTTATAAAACAACCAACCTTAAAATTTGAGTTATTAAAATGGAAGGAAAAAAGAACAAAACTCACAAAAGCAAAAAGTTAAAGTACTTTACCTTCCAAAATACTCTTTGGAGCATTTATTTCTGCACTCAAACACCAGCTAACTAGAAGGCTACACAGTTTTGGTAAGGGTGTTTTTTCTTCTGTGATACTTAGTTCTTGTGGAATGTGTAGGTGATTTTGAATGTTCTTTTGGTTGGTTTCCAGAAGAAAAATGTCCCATGCAGCACTCAGCACCATGAGATTTTAGAAATGAGCAAACAAAATATGCAATAAAGTCATAGAATCATAGAATTGTCAGGGCAGAACTCAAGGATCCATCTAGCTCCAAACCTCCTGCTATGGGCAGGGACATCTCACACTGGATCAGGTTGCTCAGAGCCACAACCAGCCTGGCCTTAAAGACCGCTAGGGATGGGGCTTCTACCACCTCTGCCAGTGTCTCATCACTCTTATGGTGAAGAACTTCTTCTTAACATCCAATATAAATCTTCCCTCTTCTAGTTTTGCTCCATTCCCCCTAGTTCTACCTGACACCCTAATACCTGACACCCTAAAAAGTCCCTCATGAGCTTTCTTGTAGGCCCCCTTCAGATACTGGAAGGCAACAAAATGGTCTCCTCAGAGCCTTTTCTTCTCCAGACTGAACAGTCCCAACTTTCTTAGTCTCTCCATAGAAGAGAAGTGCCAGCCCTCTGATCATCCTTGTGGCCCTTTTCTGGACACACTTCAGCACATCCATATCTTTCTTGTAATAGGGGCTGGAGAACTGGACACAGTACTCCAGGTGGGGTCTCACCAGAGTGGAGTAGAGGGGGAGAATCGATTCCCTCAAACTTCTGGCCACACTCCTCTTGATGCAGCCCAGGAGCAGTCCATACTGTCCATGCTGGTCCTTTTATCAAAAGTGATGACATCTGTTATCTAGTACAACATAGTAGTAAGGACTTCAAAGTTTCATGCTGCCAGTCTTCTTCTGGAGTCTGGATATCAGAGCTGTTAGATTAAATCTGATCTTCAGCAGGGTTTGGCATTTATGGCATCTCTTAAATTTCAGAAAAACTGCCAGTCGAAGTTGCATCTTAAAAATTCACTTGCACCAGTGGCATTGAGTGGTGTACAACCTAAAACAAAACTGTTGCTGGGCTTTTCCAGTTGTGGTGCTCCTTCTTTGCTTTCACACAAAGGAGTTCAGATAGGACTTTTTTTTAAGAGTTGAGAGCCCAGTTTGTTGCCTTGGATTTTTTCCCTGATAAACTACTGAGATATCTCATCTTGTAATCCAGAAGAAATATTGATTGTTCATATGAATTGCTGTCTTTGGGTTTAGTTCTACTTCTGTTGATGTCATTTAAGTGGCTTTCCATTGGGTTAAGTTCCAGAAAGTGAATCTTTAGGAATATATATGAATTGGAGGGGGGGCTTCCAAAATAATGGATCTCCTCCATGTGTATATCACAGAATCAATCAGATTGGAAAAGACCTTCAAGATCGTCAAGTTCAACCTATCACCCAACATACCTAATCAACTAAAGCATGCCATAAATGTAAGACTTTAAGTCTTAAATGTACACAAGAGCATAATGTTAATTGTTCCATAAACAATAATCTGTCTGGTGTCTCTAGCCTGGCTCATGTGAGGCTGCTTTTGTTCTTTAGGGACCTTTGTCACAGGCTCTGTTACTGGAATGGTGTATTGTCCAGTGTAGGGTTAAAAGAAGTCTGTTGCGTACACCAAATTGCAATCTGGCAACACAATGTGCCATTTTTGTGCAAACAAGGGTCATACCATGTTGCAGATTGTCTTCAGTCAGAGGCCTACCTTTTTGTTTTGTCTTTGGATGTCTTTTAGTAAAATTGGTAGGAAGAGTCTCTTGAGTTTGGACTTACTCAGAATGGTGTAAGGAAGGTCATGCTGGAGGTGTCTGAGAGGGCTTTGGAGGTAGACTGCAGCCTTGTAGCAGTTGGTAACAGAAGGCTGACTGACTGGTTTAGTTGAGGATGCCCCTGCTGACTGCAGGGGAGGTTGGACTAGATGACCTTCGGAGGTCCCTTCCAACTCAGACCATGCTATGATTCTATGACTGTTAAGGGATGGAATTCCTCCAGGTATTCTTAGTTTATGCATCTGCATGCTGTTGTGTACTGGACTTTTCCCTCTCAGTGCTTTGCCCTTACTGCTGAAATAAACACTCTCCTGATATGAGGGTTTCTCTGGAGGGTTGGAAGAGGTGGAAGGCCCTGGCCAAACCACATATCATATGCTAGTCATATCCCCAGTCAAAGAACTGATGAGAGGAAAAGCTTCTTGTCCAAGAGAACAACAGAACATGCCTAATATCTTAGTGGATGGTGCCAGAGACCAGGGAAGGTTCATAGGTTAGGCTGCTGTGATTGTAGTGGGGAGCATAGCATATTGAATGGGATTGACAGGAGATGAAGAAATGTGACATGAAGAGGCTGAGCCCTTGCTCTGGGCTCCTATGTGGAATCTGTGTTAACCTATGGGATCCAGTCCCAAGTACTGTAGTAACCATCTGCCTAACTTTAAGGTTGGAGGCTAGATTTAAATGCCTTCCACTGCATGTCTGACTAACCTGCTATTTTATGTCAGAGCAGAGATGTGTTTTCAAATGGTGCTTCAGAATCCACAAGTGGGCCATGCCCAGGCCAAAATGTGGTTCCTGACACCCATTCATCTGGAGTAAGAGCTCTGACCCAGAGCTGTACATCCTATACACAACTGAACCAAAGGAGAGGAGGAAAAAAGTTTCCTAGAAGAAATGGGTCATGTTGCTCCTAACATATACTGAATAGTTAATAACTAGTAATATATGTAGGTGTAATAAAATAAATAAGAAGGCAATAGGAAAGGGAGTAATAATAAGTAAGGAAAAGAAATCTGAGCAGCTGTAGATGGAGGAGGTAAATGAAGTGGCCTGTGATAGCCTTGCTTTGGTCAGTAGTGTTTGAGCCTTAGATGATGGCTGTGAGAAGGAACGTGATGGCCATGAGAAGTGGTGGTGGCTGACAGAAAGGTGCCATCAAGTGTAGCAAGCAGTCGTTATGTGGGGGTGAGCCACAAGCTGGGTTGATGGACAGTGATTGCTGGATTGATTTGCTAATCTCTGGTTTTGTTCACTGTGATGGAAAAGTGTGTTTAAGAGAAGCTGCAATCTGTTATTCTTAACTGCATATTAACTGGTTCATCCCTTGAGGCTTTCTCTGCAATACCCTGCAGGTGATGCACAAGCTGAGAGATCTTGCTGCAAAGAAGTTGCATCTGTTTATCCCACCTTGCTTTTGAGGGTGGAGGGATTATCCTTCAAACTGCAATGCACAGGTTAAACAGTTTGCTGGCAACAGACCCGTGGTGAGATAGCAGAAAGATGCAGAGAGGCAGTGTGATGGTAGAGCCATAGAAACAAAATTAGAAATGATCTGACTGAAGCAACATGTTAAAAACTGAAGTCTGTTAAAGCTATTGCAAGCCTGCAAAGCAGGCTGGATGGAGTAGGATACTTGGTTTGCTGTCCTTAAGGAGCTGAGAAGTCCAACTGTAAATTAATTAGGCTTTGCCTATTAAAGAGAGCAGGAAATGCTTCTACAAATATATTAGCAACAAAAGGAGAATCAAGAAGAATCTCTGCCCTTTGTTGGGGCGGAGGGAACACAGTGGTCAAGGATAAGGAAAAGGCTGAGATATTTAATACCTTCTTCGCCTCAGTCTTTAGTAGTAAGCCCAGTTGCTCTCTAGGTACACAGCCCCCAGAGCTGCAAGATAGGGGTGGGGAGGAGAATGAAGCCCCTGTAGTCCAAGAGGAGTTGATCGGTGACCTGCTGCACTGTTTACATGGAGACAAGTCTATGAGGCTGGATGGCATACATCTGTAGATGCTGATGAAGCTGGCAGGAGTGCTTACCAAGCCACTTTCCATCATTTACCAGCAGTCCTGGCTACGTGGAGAGGTTTCAGCTGACTGGAGATTGGCAAATGGGATACCCATCTACAAGAAGGGCCAGAAGGATGACCCGGGGAACTACAGACCTGTCAATCTGACCTAAGTGCTGGGGAAGGTCATGAAACAGGCCATCTTGAGTGCCATTATGACAAGGCGACCTGCTTAGTGGATGTTGTTTATCTGGACTTGAGTGAGGCCTTTGGCACCCTTGCTCACAGCAGCCCCCTGGAGGAACTGCCAGCAGGAGTAGGAAAAAGATTGTACCCCTGTACTCGGCACTGATGAGGCCACACCTTGGGTACTGCATTCAGTTTTGGGGCCCTCATTGCAAGAAAGACACTGAGGTGCTGGAGTGTGTCCAGAGAAGGGCAGCAAAGCTGGTGAAGGGTCTAGAGAACGAGTCTTATGAGGAATGGCTGAGGGAACTGGGATTGTTTAGTCTAGCGAAGAAGAGGCTGAGGGGAGACCTCCTTGCTCTTTACAACTGCCTGAAGGGAGATTGTAGTGAGCTGGGGGTCAGTCTATCCTCTCTAGTATCAGGTGATGGGATGAAAGGAAGTGGCCTGGAATTGCTCCATGGGAGCTTTAGATTGGATATTAAGACAGATTTCTTTACTGAAAGAGTGGTTGGGCGTGGCAGTAGTTTGCCCAGAGAGGTGGTAGAGTCACTGTCCCTGAAGGTGTTCAAGAACCATGTGGGCATGGCACTTCGGGATGCAGTTTAATGACCATGGTGGTGTTGGGTCAATGATTGGACTCAAGGACATCTTTTCCAACCAAAATTCCGTGATGCTAAGAGGAAGCAAGTGGATGCAGAGCGGGGAAAGAATGAGTGACTATGTGGTTTGTGTTAAAATAACTTGAAGGTGGTGCACACAGATGGGGAGGCAGCCTTCTGACTGGCACAACCAAGTCAGCAGTGATGCCTTGCAGGCACTAGGCTTGTGCTGTAGGCGGTTCGTGCTGAGTAGAGTGGTGCCACAGCAGTCTCTAAGCTGAAGGCTACAGTTATTCAGACTAAGAGGTTTGGGCTGTGCTGTATGGTGCTCTTGGACAATTTCTTGGCACAGTCCTCCAAGTCTTCAAGGTTGTTCTGAAGATGACTACACATCACAAGAGCAGCTGCTGAGCCTTACCTGCTTTGAGATTTGCCCGTTTATGAGTTCAGAAAGGCCATATCCTCCTCATGCCTTGTTCTTGCCTTGAGATCCCAGTAAACCCTGAGAGCTTTGAGGTCAGAACAGTTGCTGTGATACCATGCCTGGATGACTGTGATAGTGGTGACAAATAACCTGATGAATGCAGCGGAGGGACTCAAAAGTCTATGCTGGTCTCTCATGAAGTGGGCGGAAGAGTGTCTTTTGCACCTTAGAAGTCCAGCCACTAGGATTTATTACTTTGATATTGCAGAGACCTGGGGTGGGAGTTTCAGATTTCTGATTTTAGAAGATATTAAGAACAGATGTCTTTGCTCATTCAAGATACTGAAAACAACCTTTTCATAATCTTTTAAGAAGAATATAGGCCACAGAGAAACATTTGTCAAGCTGTGAAGGAATCGTTCCTTGTAGAAGTCTAATAAATGCTTCACTGAAGTAACCTGAACCATTTTCTGCCTGTTAATAGAACTCAGAGGATCAACTGGGGCATGGAAGTAGGAATGTCTGTACAGTATGCCACAGGTCCTTCAGTGGAAACTGTTTATTGGTGAGAGGCTCCTTGAAAATATCTGTAATAACTGTTTAAAAGAGAAAAAAAATTACTTGTTTGAACTTGAGCAGTCTCATAGTCAACACTAAATCTGCATCTGAATGTTCAGTTCTCCCAAAAAAGTATTTTCTGTCTGTTCTCCAACTGAGGAATTTGAAAGACATCATTGTATCTTTGAAATGATGCTAGCTTCAAATAGCAGGAAGTTTGAAACAAACAATTGTATCAGACTTTCATTCTTGCGAAGCAGATTAGTTATGAAAACAGCACTGATAAAGACATCAAAACCTTAGGTCAATCCTGTACTCAGGTCTATGTGATGACTTGCAGGGCTCATAACTTCCAATATCTGATGGGGGCCTACGAGAAAGCTGGTGAGGAACTTTTTGGGGTTGTGATAGGACTGGGGGGGTGGAGCCAAGCTAGAGGAAGTTGGATTCAGATTAGATGTTAGGAAGAAGTTCTTCACCATGAGGGTGATGAGACACAGGTTGTCTGGGGAGGCGGTGGAAGTTTCATCCCTGGAAGTTTTTTAAGTCAGGCTGGATGTGACTTTGAGCAACCTGACCTAGCAGAAAGTGTCCCTGCCCATGGTAGGGGGGATTGGAGCTAGGTGATCCTTGAAGTCCCTTCCAAAGCTGACAGTTCCATGATTTTGTGAACTGTAAAGCCAGAGTTCTTTGCAGCAGTCAGGTATTTGTCCCAGGGCCATCAACTGCTCTCCAGCAGTTTTCACTGAATTTTCTTCTGTTTCCTGAAATACATTCAACTAATTTTGTTAGTTTGTTATTCTTTGTCCAGGGCTTCTATGCTTGCTTCTGTAAGAATTTCTCAGTCTTTTAGTGAAAGGAAGCTTTGACATTGTTTAAATAGAAGAAAGATGTGGCCAAGACTAGTTCTGCATGTCCAGAATGTCAGTCGGAACACACAGTTGCTGCATCTGAAGGTCGATTCATGTAGTCAGCTAAAGACGTAGCCTAATTACATGGTTCAGTGAGAAACTGTGTAGTACAGCTGTAACTAGTGAAATCCTTGGTGAAAGGAATATGCAGTTTGAAAATGGAGTCATTATCTGTAAACCCAAAGGAAAAAGAGGTAAATGAGGGTTTTATTTTTCTCTAAACCTGCCAATGCAATGATACAGCACTTCAGACATTAACTCTGCATACATCTTATGGTTTTGCTTTTTGGGGAGATTTTGGCTTGAGAGCAGTGAAGCTCATGGAACAACTTTGACCCACTATTTCTGTTACAGTTTGTAGCGCTGCAGGGAGTTGAAATCCAGGAATCTGTGGTTTCACAGAAATCACAGGGGCTGGAAGGGACTTACAAAGATCATCCAATCCAACCCCCCTGCCAGAGCAGGATCACCTATACCAGATCACACAGCAACACATCCAGACAGGTCCTGAACATGTCCAGAGAGGGAGACTTCACAACTCCCCTGGGCAGCCTGTTCTGGTGTTCCCTTACCCTCACAGTGAAAACATTCTTCCTCGTGTTTCCATGGAACTTCCTGTGCCTCCACTTCCACCCGTTGCCTCTTGTGCTGGCACTGGGCATCACCGAGCAGAGCCTGACTGCATCCTCTCGGAACTCACTCTTTACACATTTATAACCATTCATGAGCTCCCCTCTCAGTCTCCTGTTCTCCAAACTGAAGAACCCCAGCTCCCTCAGTCTCTCCTCATAAGGAAGATGTTCCACTCCATCATTTTTGTGGTTCTGAGCTGAACGCATTCAAACAGTTCCCTGAGGTCCTTCTTAAACTGAGGGCCTCAGAACGGGACAAAATAGTCCAGATGTGGCCTTCTAATACATGCTTCCCTGGGAATACTGCACTATGGATGGTAATTTCAGAGCTCCTCACATTTCCTAGGGAGGAACATGTTACCCTGTACCACTGGTGAAGGCAGTGCTTTTTAAAATACCTATTTCAAAGGACTTTAAAAAAAAAGGGTGTGTGTGTGTGAAAGGAAACTTTACATCTTTGACTCTTTACTTTCATAGCTGGCTGACAAAGTACATAATCTGTAACCAGCTTTTGTATTGTATATTTGACTTGATTATTGCATACTTGATTTTCCTTAACTCTGAAGTTGCATTCCAGCCAGCTACCTCTTGAGTTCACTAGTGACATCTTCTCCTTCTCTCATCTGTTTCTGAAGTCTAGGTAGGTGATCTCAGGAACAAAAATGGCTATGAATTCTAGTTGTGACTGTCACTGACCTTGCAAAAGTTACTCTGTAGGATTTACCTTGGATATGGCTATCTTATACTACCACAGCTCTCTGATGTTTATAGCCAGGCACTACACCAAACAATAGGGCAAACAGATTTATTTTAACCTCCACAACTACCCGTGGTAGCCTTTTTAGGGGTTGGCACTGGCAGTTCAGTTTTTAATACATCAGCTGTTGATTTTAGTGCAAACTATTCCTTCACTTGTTTGATCTTTAACTGATTTCAACCTGTTTAAGAGGTTCCAGGGTCTCTGGCTGATGTATATGCTGAGCCAGGACCAGCCAGGCTGAAACATGGGCTTCCTGGGCATGAGGTCACTGGCTCGCATTTCTTCAGGGATCTGGATTTTGCTGCTGCTGCTTGTTTGGGGTTGTTTAGCCTGGAGAAGTGGAGGCTCAGGGCGGACCTTATTGCTGTCTACAACTACCTGAAAGGAGGTTGTAGCCAGGTGGGGGTTGGTCTCTTCTCCCAGACAACCAGTGACATAACAAGAGGACACAGCCTTAAGCTATGCCAGGGGAGGTTTAGCCTGGATTTTAGGAAAAAAAAAATATGCACAGGCAGAGTGATTTGCCATTGGAATGGGCTGCCCAGGGAGGTGGTGGAGTCCCNAGGGGGGATTGGAGCTAGGTGATCCTTGAAGTCCCTTCCAAAGCTGACAGTTCCATGATTTTGTGAACTGTAAAGCCAGAGTTCTTTGCAGCAGTCAGGTATTTGTCCCAGGGCCATCAACTGCTCTCCAGCAGTTTTCACTGAATTTTCTTCTGTTTCCTGAAATACATTCAACTAATTTTGTTAGTTTGTTATTCTTTGTCCAGGGCTTCTATGCTTGCTTCTGTAAGAATTTCTCAGTCTTTTAGTGAAAGGAAGCTTTGACATTGTTTAAATAGAAGAAAGATGTGGCCAAGACTAGTTCTGCATGTCCAGAATGTCAGTCGGAACACACAGTTGCTGCATCTGAAGGTCGATTCATGTAGTCAGCTAAAGACGTAGCCTAATTACATGGTTCAGTGAGAAACTGTGTAGTACAGCTGTAACTAGTGAAATCCTTGGTGAAAGGAATATGCAGTTTGAAAATGGAGTCATTATCTGTAAACCCAAAGGAAAAAGAGGTAAATGAGGGTTTTATTTTTCTCTAAACCTGCCAATGCAATGATACAGCACTTCAGACATTAACTCTGCATACATCTTATGGTTTTGCTTTTTGGGGAGATTTTGGCTTGAGAGCAGTGAAGCTCATGGAACAACTTTGACCCACTATTTCTGTTACAGTTTGTAGCGCTGCAGGGAGTTGAAATCCAGGAATCTGTGGTTTCACAGAAATCACAGGGGCTGGAAGGGACTTACAAAGATCATCCAATCCAACCCCCCGGCCAGAGCAGGATCACCTATACCAGATTACACAGCAACACATCCAGACAGGTCCTGAACCTGTCCAGAGAGGGAGACTTCACAACTCCCCTGGGCAGCCTGTTCTGGTGTTCCCTTACCCTCACAGTGAAAACATTCTTCCTCGTGTTTCCATGGAACTTCCTGTGCCTCCACTTCCACCCGTTGCCTCTTGTGCTGGCACTGGGCATCACCGAGCAGAGCCTGACTGCATCCTCTCGGAACTCACTCTTTACACATTTATAACCATTCATGAGCTCCCCTCTCAGTCTCCTGTTCTCCAAACTGAAGAACCCCAGCTCCCTCAGTCTCTCCTCATAAGGAAGATGTTCCACTCCATCATTTTTGTGGTTCTGAGCTGAACGCATTCAAACAGTTCCCTGAGGTCCTTCTTAAACTGAGGGCCTCAGAACGGGACAAAATAGTCCAGATGTGGCCTTCTAATACATGCTTCCCTGGGAATACTGCACTATGGATGGTAATTTCAGAGCTCCTCACATTTCCTAGGGAGGAACATGTTACCCTGTACCACTGGTGAAGGCAGTGCTTTTTAAAATACCTATTTCAAAGGACTTTAAAAAAAAAGGGTGTGTGTGTGTGAAAGGAAACTTTACATCTTTGACTCTTTACTTTCATAGCTGGCTGACAAAGTACATAATCTGTAACCAGCTTTTGTATTGTATATTTGACTTGATTATTGCATACTTGATTTTCCTTAACTCTGTGAAGTTGCATTCCAGCCAGCTACCTCTTGAGTTCACTAGTGACATCTTCTCCTTCTCTCATCTGTTTCTGAAGTCTAGGTAGGTGATCTCAGGAACAAAAATGGCTATGAATTCTAGTTGTGACTGTCACTGACCTTGCAAAAGTTACTCTGTAGGATTTACTTTGGATATGGCTATCTCATACTACCACAGCTCTCCGATGTTTATAGCCAGGCACTACACCAAACAATAGGGCAAACAGATTTATTTTAACCTCCACAACTACCCGTGGTAGCCTTTTTAGGGGTTGGCACTGGCAGTTCAGTTTTTAATACATCAGCTGTTGATTTTAGTGCAAACTATTCCTTCACTTGTTTGATCTTTAACTGATTTCAACCTGTTTAAGAGGTTCCAGGGTCTCTGGCTGATGTATATGCTGAGCCAGGACCAGCCAGGCTGAAACATGGGCTTCCTGGGCATGAGGTCACTGGCTCGCATTTCTTCAGGGATCTGGATTTTGCTGCTGCTGCTTGTTTGGGGTTGTTTAGCCTGGAGAAGTGGAGGCTCAGGGCGGACCTTATTGCTGTCTACAACTACCTGAAAGGAGGTTGTAGCCAGGTGGGGGTTGGTCTCTTCTCCCAGACAACCAGTGACATAACAAGAGGACACAGCCTTAAGCTATGCCAGGGGAGCTTTAGCCTGGATTTTAGGAAAAAAAAATATGCACAGGCAGAGTGATTTGCCATTGGAATGGGCTGCCCAGGGAGGTGGTGGAGTCCCCGTCCCTGGAAGTGTTTAAAAATAGACTGGATGTGGCACTTAGTGCCGTGGTTTAGTTGATTAGATGATGTTGGGTAGTAGGTTGGACTTGATGATCTCAAAGGTCTTTTCTAACCTGATTAATTCTGTGATTCTGTGGTTCACAGAATTCTGATTGACAGAATAGTAGTGCTTTTCTTGACTAAATGGCATCCAGTGGTCTTCATTGTTGTTGTCTGCTTTATGTTGATTACTAGCAATAATAACTTACCTTGAAGCTGAGCACTTCTTTTTCCAGCCTGACATCACTACTTTTTGAACAGGGACAGCTTAAAAAAAAAAAAGAAGAAATAGAGAAAAAACAAACAAACAAATCTTCCTCTAGTTTGCATTGCTGATTGGCAATTTGCAGATGTTCTCCAAGACAGCTCCTCCCTAGTGCAGAAGCCATCCCATGCAAAGCATGAAGGTTACTTCCTCTCTTTGACATGAGTTCCTGATTATAGCCAGCTGCAGGCTTCCTGAGCTGGAGTGATATTCAAAGGGAATCAGGAGGCTTAGTGATAGATACAGATCATGGCAGCCCTGGAGCTGTGTCTTCCTGAGTTTGTATTTGGGAGCCCAGTTGGCAGAACTAATGTGTTGTGGCTGGGCATCTCCAGCGAGTGAATAGCAGTTGATTCAGCTGTTTGGGTACGGAGAGGACTGACAGATAAACTCTGTGTAACCCAAACTTGAAAGAGTTTGTGGCTGGTGCTGTCAGCTACCGCACTGGCCATGGCCACCCGCAGCTGAGAATCTGTAAGATCTGGCGTTTCAACACTAGGAGTCAGTTCGTCTTGTGTGCTTCTTCAAGAGACTGCTGATAGTGAGTGTGAAATGCTTGAGTGTCAGCTCTGGGCTGCTCCAGTGTACTCCTGTGTCCCAAGCAAGATTTGTCTTACTGCAGTTGGATATTTGCAAAGGGCATATTCCAATGTACATGTTCAGAGTGGGAATGTATTCTGGCAGGAAGAAGTAATCATAACAAAGGAAGCTTCTGGCAGCTCTGCACTTGTCTTGCACCCAGGCCTTTGTATCTGATGGAGGGGCAGTTCTGTGCGGTGGCACACATTCCTAGGCACAGCTCGTGGACTGGCCCAGGGAGATTACAGCTACTTTCTTCTTCTTCCTCAACAGATATAAAAGAGCTCCTAAACCCCAGCACTGAAATTCACAGTTTGGAAGGAAGGAAGGAATGCTGCTGCTCTAAATAAGCATACTATATTTCTTGTTTTATTTTTTTTTACCTCTGTTTTGCCTGCTTCCTTTACAGATAGAAACAGTCTTAATGATATTTTGCTTTGCTATATGCAGCTACTGTGTGGGTGTTGCTGGGAGGGACAGAAACATGTAAGGAGAGGAATGATCCACAAATGTTTTGTTGATTAAGCTGCTTGTGTGTCTTGTTTGGCTGGTTTGGGGGATGGCTATGAGGAGGGGTGTGTGTACATTGATTTTGTTTTCCCTCTTGCTTGTACAATACCTCTGATCTGTTTTTAGCCTATGAATGCATCTCTTAGGTATTTAGGCTTATCATGTGTAATTCAGTTATTGAAACATCTTTGCCTAATTTCACTATTTGAATAATATTAAGGATAAAGTTCCCTATGCATGTCCTTATGCATGGCTTATGTGGTGGTTTAAAACTAATTCTTTAGCTTAGTGTCTTAATTTTAAACAACAAATAGGAAAATCCTAGAGATATTTAATAGAGTAAGTAGTAAAAAGTAAATAAAACAGAGTATTGGATGCAAAAGAAAAATAATGATAACTCTGTATCATTCCATTAACTTGCAGGTTAGGATAAAGTGTGCTGCACCAAATGTTCTTCCCTTCCTTTTCTCTTTTCTGGCTGATGCTTTTGCATGACTTTGCTGACCCTGGCTGAGGCTGTTGTTTATGGCTAAGTAGATAGCAGGTTTCTCTGTGGGGAGAGCTATTCCCTTGTTCCCTTGTCCAGAGGGGTGGGAGAACAATTGGATTTTTTTCTCTTATTTCTGAATTTTAAATAACTTTAAGTGTATGTAAATATATTTTGTACTTACATGTTGTATTTCACGCTTTTAGATTTTGGCTTGCTTGTAAACAATAGCTTCATTTTGCTTCAGAACCTTCTGAGCTAGTCTGGTGATTTTATTTTTGGGCGTAATTTCAACCCACCACAGCTTATTAACGACATGTTTATGTGTAGGTGTGCGGAGTTTGTGTGTGCCTTGGGGGTTAGGGGAGAACAGGTTGTTTTCTTCAGTAACAAGGGTACATCTGGAAGCAGGTATATCTCGTATGGGTGCTTCTCCATCAGAGCTCAGGGGTCATTGCTTCTGCATCGTGTGGAAGGGAGCATGTTTTCATACAATTACTATAGTACAGTTACAATTAGTAAGGAGTGGTTGTGTGGGCAGCTTCCATCAATTTTGCTCAAATTAATGAAATCCTTCACATGAGACCTCTTGACACTGAGTATAAAGTAAGAGCTAAAAGGCCTCTCAATTAATTTTTAACTGGATAAATGCCTTCTAGGCTTTTGATTTTTTTTTTTAAGGCAAATCATAAAGCAATAATTCACATAGGAAAAAAAATGTCAAGTTTAAGCATCAAGAGAATCTTGTGGGATGTTGCAGAGGAACACATGTTTTTGTGTGTTTCTTCAGGGGGGAGGTCATCCCATTATGGACAAGATTAGCCCTCTACTGGCCTGACTGCATCTTCTAAATTTAGTTTATTTGTTTATTTTTAGAACAGCTTCCAGTGGAATACAGGCAAAAGGGGATGCAATCCAAAATCCTGAAATTTGAGCTTAGTTTAAAAAAAAACAAGAAGGAAATTCAGAGCTGTGCTGCTTATCATTATCCTCTGCAGGCACCTGCTGCCAGTCCCACCAGGCTGGGTCTAAGGTTGGACATGGTGAAAAATGGCTGATGAAATTGGTGCTGTCAGAGAGGTGGTTTTGTGCAACTTGATGGCTGTTTCTCTGCAGCCCCAGCTGTGTCTGCTTTATGAGATTTAACTAGAGGCTGAGGGGAGGAGGAAGGTGGAGGGATATTTATAAATTAAACTGGCTGCCTTCTGGATCTGGGCACAATTTCAACGAGTTCCCAAGAGTTTCATGGTAGTAGAGGATTTTATTTAAGCATTTCTCATGTTTGGATCATGGTGATAGTTTTGCCTCATGGTTTTTTTCCACCATAGATGAGCAGAAAACGAATATAGTGTTCAGGATGCTTAAACACTGTCAGTTCGATGCTATGAGTTCTTGGTGGGGAGAATGCCGTTCTGAATGGGTAGATGATGCTGTATTGCCTTTTGAAAGTCCTGGACTTTATAGCTTCTCATCAAATCAATACATTGCGGTTGACCCAGCAGTGCTAATAGTTTCTTTTCTGTCGGGCAGGGGGTTGGTTGTTTTAATGTGAGCTCATTAATATCATTAGATGAGTTTGCTGAAACTTCTTTTTCTCTTTTATTCCAGTACCAATTATATTCATGTTTCTTTTAAAGGTGGAGAGTGTGCATCAGTATTGCAGTGCAGCATAAATAGCAAATACTTCTCAGCTGGCAAATGAAATTCTATCTTCTATTCTGCTCTTTGTAGTGTCTTACTGATTTGAAACATCCTATCTTTACAGGACAGATTTCAGATATAGGTGGGTGAAGAAGTATTGTAATGCATTCTGTTACTGTCTGAACAAATCAATATGTATTGCTTTATGATTAGTCCACAGTTTTAAATGTTGCTCCTGTGAAGAGTTTATATACATCAGTATACATATTTTTTGTATTAGGAGTTCTGTTGAATGCTGCAATGAGGCCAGGAAATAAGGAAGACTGAAAGCAAGATTGTATGCTTACTTGGATAAGAGATTTTTCAGTCTGAGCTTAAGAAATTCACCAGTGTTGAGGCTGAGATGCTAAAGAAACTCTATGAGCTTTATCAGTTCTTCTTCCTTAGGTTTCTTGTGCTTCCTCTGCTGAGTGTTGGCCTTGTTTGTGTCCAATTAATGTGGCATAAAAGCCCTTTCTCAGGTTCCTTGGTGTTGTTGATGGGACTCTGTAGGCCAGGCCTTTGATAAGAATTAAATCATATCTTTATGGCGACACCTTTGGGAACTTGTGGCTCTTAGGAACTTCGGTTATCTCAATGATTTCATTTGTAAATGGACATTAGCCTAGGTTCTTCCCAGGTGTACCAGAAATTAACAATCGTTATGAATTATGACTATTAATTTCTGTATTAATATTATTTTTATTATTAATACTAAAGAATCGAGAAAATTCCCTGAGGTTCTTTGGATTTTCAGTCGACAGGAAGCAATTGCACAGAATTAAACAATTTAAAGGATCAGAACTTAGAAAACAGTAATACAAAACCAGGAAAAATTCTAACTATGCTTACGGAGTCTTGGCAATCACTCCAGCATGTACTCCCGACTCTTTTGGTCCCTGTCTCCTGTGTGAAAGACGCTTTCAAACTCTCAATGTGACCCCAGGGTAAAACACAAATATTTCAGAGAGAGGGAAGATGCTGCTAAGCCACTAGTGCTAGCTGCAACACGTGGCTGCCCTTAACGAGCCGCGAACGAGGAGAAGGAGGAATGCTCCCTGCTGAATGCAGAAAGGCAGGGTGCAGAAAGGCTAATCTAGAAAGGTGAGGTTTCTAAATCACCCCCCTTTATATACTTGATTTTGAAATCAAGCTGGCCAACAGGCACTAGCACCATTGCTCTGGCCAATGAATTCAAGCTTCCTGCCTCCTTTGACCAGGCAGGTGCGGTGAGGTGCTAAGCCCCCTAGCCCTCAAGGCTTTGCTCATCTGCTCGCTTGGAGACCCCAGCACAGCAGGAGCCAGGGTTAAACCTGCCTGGCAGGATTTATGCCCTACCAGGACAACTTTATCTTGAGTCTTGCTTCAATTCTAGCCTTGCTTAAATTCTCGCTGTTGCTTTTCTTTGGCTTTATTGTGTGTGTGTGTGTGGGCGGGGGGAGTATAAGGAGTGGCAAATGGTCAACTCTCACCCTCCTATTTTTGGTTACCAGTACATTTCTTTTTTGATCTTCACCTTTTATCCAACATATGTTTCTTTAACTCCAGGTTTATAATTCCAGATAAAAATAGCTCTCAAGGTTACTGGCAAAAGCCTTCCACCAAAGCAGGGTGCAAGCATCAGAAGAGGATTTTAACTACAGGTGAGGGAATCTTGAGGAGAAGAGATATCCCCCGACCCAGTTGGGATGTGAATCTGCTGTCATTCATCAACCACTGCTTGCTTGCAGTGAGTATGTTAAGTGAGTCTTACTGTGCTTGCTCTTTGCTAGGCATATGGTGTGGACCCCAAGAACAGAAGAATTTGGATATTTTCCTCTTTTGGCAGATTAAATAGTACACTGTGTTCAACCAGTATGCACAAAGTACTTGAACATTTGGTGCTAACACCTGTTAAGTTCCCCTAGAAAAGTGTATGTGATTGTTTTCTCTACCCCAGAAAGGAACTTGATGCTGAAGACAAACATTGATCCAAATAATCAGTGAAAAAACTTCTTGTGGGTGTGAAGTCATCCCTTGAGTCTTCCTGCTGTTGTGATTGCTGTGCCATCCCCCTCAGCAATTGGAAGAAGATTAAATATGACTAAGGAAAGACACATCAGCATCTGTTCTCATCAGTGTACACTGATGTAATTCATGTTTCCAAGTAGGCCCTGGGATGGTTTTTATGCTACCAATTCTATCTCAAACAAAAAAACTTTCCATTTTATCTTTTTTTTTTTTTTTTTCTCTATATGGACTCTCCTTTTTAGTCTGTGGCAGCAACTTGTTGGAAACAAAGCTACTGATGGTAAAACTGATGTAGATCTTGATCAAAAATACAGCACAGCTTGCTATGATCAGCAAAGTAAAATGGCATCTCAGTCTGTTCAAATCAAGCTGTAGCTGAATTATAAAGCTTACTTCTACACTGTGTTTTGATGACTCATATGTCAACTTCATGTTCATTGTAGAATTCCTTGAGGACTTCTGAGGTTTATACGTGCCTAAACTTCTGAGTACAAAGGAGGAGGCCTGCCCAAGACTCATCACACTAACTCTTTCTTCACCCAGGTTCCTGCAGTGACCCACGCAGTCCCCAGTTTAGCCATAGAGCATGCTGTTACCCTCTGAGAACCTTTGAACTCAGCCAAAACTTAAGTATCTCAAGGCTTGTGCATGTCCTTGGTGGTAGGACATCTTGTTGTGTACCAGATATCCTGGGATCAGGCTGCTTCTAAGTAAAAGTTTAGGGTTAAAAACATGTTTATTTGATCCACTGCAGGGAAAGTTTGTTTTCAAAGTGTATTTTCACTGTGAGGTTCTTTTTTAGCTACTTTTAGCCACCATCACATGCTAGTTAAGATGCTGATGAGCCCCACAGCTAAGCAAGTGTGTCTCAGAGTCACATGATCTCAGGATGTTAGGGGTTGGAAGGGACCACTGGAGATCTTCAAGTCCAACTCCACTGCCAGAGCAGGACTGTATAAACTATTGCAAGCTGCACAGGAATGCATCCAGATAAGTCTTGAAAGTCTCCAGAGAAACAGACTCCACAACCTCCCTGGGGAGCCTGTTCCAGCGCTCTGTCACCCTTACAGTAAAGAAGTTCTTCCTCATGTTGAGATGGAACTTCCTGTGCTGTAGTTTACATCCATTGCCTCTTGTCCTGTCACAGGGCACAGGTGAGAGGAGGCTGTCCCTTCCTTCCTGACACCCAACCCTCAGATATCTCTATATGTTTATTAGATCCCCTCTTGATCTTCTTCTCTCCAGACTAAACAGCCCCAAGTCTCTCAGTCTCTCCCCATAAGGCAATGTTCCAGTCCCTTAATCATCCTTGTAGCCTTCCGTTGGGCTCCCTCAACTCCCTGAAGCAACATCTTCCTTCTATAACTGTGCTAGTTTGAGCCTAGCTGGCATGTTTTGGTGAGAAGAACTAGATGATAGGCTGTAAAATGAAAACAATGGTGAGGTCTACTTCCCTCACAGTCTTGCTGAGATGTATACAAAAGAAAGGCAAAACAAAGATTACTTCACTTGCTGCTTCTCTTTGCTGGGGAGCTTTGCCTGCTGGGGAGAAGCTGAGGCTGCTGGCTGGACTCCATCTTGCTTTCTAACCNCAGGCGGGGGACACCCAAACCATCACAATAACCTATATCTTTCTGCCACATACATTCTTCCGAAGGTACTTTGGTCAGAACAGCTGCTGTGAGTTTTCTCCTCTGAGTTTAAAACATGAAGAATGTCTTGGCTTTTCCATCCTTATTTCTTTCAGTAGACACTGGATTGTTATCTCATGGTAGGAAATGAAGTAATTTCCCTTCACGTCCTTAGGCTATTTTGATTAAAGTATCTCACCTAGCATGTCTCCTGTTCTGGACTGCAGGTGCTTACAAAGCATGTGTTGTGTTTAATGTTAATCATCACACATTTAATTTTACCAGTATAGAATGTAAACCACCATGGTAGATGCAGAGAAAGATTGAATACATTAAAGTCTGCTTAATGTGCCTGTAGCCATTTTCCTTTGTGAGCATTGTACAAAGAACAAATATGATGCTGCAGAACTGAATTTGAGTGTTCAGATTAAGTAACTCCTCCTCTTCCTGCCATGTGCAGTGTTAGCTTTGGAAAAAGAAGGAGGATCTTCTAGGATACTGCTGAGAGTATGATAGTTTGGAAAAAAAGTGTGCAGCTCTCAAGTGGCTTATTTTGGGGGTTTGCATTACTTGTGCCTTATTTAGTTGAAGTACAAGCTAGAATCTATCCTTGTTTAGGAGTATGTCTTTGATAGGGTGGTGTGCAGATGAATACCAGGAGTTTAGACAAATTGCATCATGCCCAATCTGTTGTAGTAGAGGTTGTGCCTAGCTGTGTTTGGGCATCAGATTTCTGGTAAAAACCTTTTTTAAGCTTCAGAGAAAGCTGAAAGCAAAGCAGTGAAGCCTGATGTTTTGGGCAGCTGAAGAACCATGTAAAGCTGTACTTTATTCTGTACTTTATCTCCTGGGTAAAACCATGTTGTTTCCCTTACTTTGCAAAGCCAAACAAGCAAAACAAGGAAACGAACTTACCATTCCTGTTGAGCTGTATTGTCTGGTCTGCACTAACTACTCTTCATGGTTGTTTAGTCTTTGTCACTGTTTGAATCGATTACTGAGTGAGTGTTCTATGGGAAGAAGGTCTGTGTGAATCTCCTTACTTGGGTAAAGGTAGACAAAGAGTTTCAAACTAAGTTTAATGGTTACTACATGTTTTATAGAAATATTGACTGGATGGGGAGTGGTTATTGGTCAAATATTCAGTGAGTATCAGATTCTGGAGATGTCACATGTCTTTCACTTCTGGGCTTTCCATGGCACTTGCATTTTAAAATCGTTTGGATTTAAGTATCATTTTGGCATTTTGAAGAGAGGTTGTTGCTTAGCTTCTGCTGATGAAAGACCCTGGAAAACAGATGCAGTTTTACTCCGAGGAATTGTTCAAATCCCTGTTGCAGAGGGGAAATTAATTGATGTGAGATTATATGTTTCCAAAATTAATATTGTTTATTAATTTTGCTATTCAGAACTCTCACCACCCCCCACCACTAATTTTAATAATATTTCAGTTCTTAAACGGTCCTGGAAACATTCTGTGGATAATATCTGTAATATCTAGACCTAGTAATAACCAGCGAAGTATCTAAACATTAATTGAACTGGAAGAGAAGGTTCTGCGGTTAAATGCCGCTTGCAGTCAATATATCACTTGCCCAGTAGATAGACGCAGGGAGCTCTGTCTGCTCTATGGAAGAAGGCAATGGAGAATTAGAAAGGGGCATTTAAGCATTTACTCACAAATTATTATTACCCAGCTCGTAGGGCTTAGCCACTGTCCAGGCAGTGTCCAAACGCTTTCAGAGGACGCTGTCTTGTCAGAAGTTGAGACTTAATTCTTCCTGGCTTCTGGGGATAAGGAGGCAGATAAACTCTGACCTTGTCTCCTGGCTCTTCTAAGCAGGACTTTCAGGTGTAGAGGCAGGATGTCGTGCAATATAGCTTCAGGATGATGTCATTCTGACCACACAAGCTGATCATGTGCAGGTATCCAGGGTCTGCTCCTGGCAACTCGTTGCAGTGGAGTTTACCAGCAAACAATAAGGCAGTGTGCAATTACAGCAGGCAATGGCAGAGCATGGCTGAGCACAGCAGAGAGAGCAGAGAACAGGGGAGCAAGCATGTTGGTTTACCTGCGCATCTCCTTTTATCAGCGTGGGACAAGATTAATTGCCCTTTGGACACAGTTAGCCCAACCTTACCATATTAAACAAAGCCACAAGCTCACTTTTCCCTGATTTGGGAAAAGCACAGGCCTTGCACTAGGCAGGTGGGTGTACCTTGTTTACCGCAGGACCCTGGGCAGGCCAGACTCAGTGGCTACAGGTTCTTTTGTGTTCTTTTTCCCACGCTTGCCTCTCATAGAGCAGAAAAACATGCCTAGGCAAGGCAGGACATGTGTAAGCCTATTTCGGGCCTATCAGGCTTACCACAACAATCCCTTAGCTCACAATGGCAAAGTCACTTGCCATGTTACCTCTCCTCAAGCACCTCTTCCTGATAACCTTTTCTAACAACTGAGGAGTACTCTCTGAAAAAAAAAGTGCTGCTTAAAAACAGCAGCAAGAAGCCAAAAATCTTTCCAACCATTTCTGTGTCTTGTGTTTCACACTTGCTCTCTCCTGAAGAGTTTTCTCCTGAAATATCTTGGAAGTTGGTTAATCACAGAATGATAAGGGTTGTAAGTAACCTCTGGAGATCTAGTCCAACACTTTGACAGACCAGGTTCATCTAGAGCAGGCTACAGAAAGCAGTGTCCAGGCAAGTTTTAAATTGCTCCAGAGATGGAGACCCCACCACCAATCTGGACAGCTTGTTCCAGTGCTCTACCACCTTCCACGTAAACAAGTTTCTCTTCCTAACATCAAAGTTACATGTAAGAAATCTTGTACAGTATGAGACAGCTCTCTTACAACTCTCTCTGCCTGCCCTGCATTTATGTAGAGTTCAAACCTTCAACCTGTGTTTTGCTGGGTGAAGAAACCACATCAAGGTACACATGGATGACACACAGAGCGCAACTGGCAGGAAGCTAATTGGGTAAATGCATTGTGGTCAGGGCAGCAAACATAACATAAGATGTAAAACCTGCCTGCTGAGCTGTTGAGTCCAACAAACCCCCAAAGCACTGCTGGCAATCTGGAAAGAGCTCCTGTGCCTTTGCTACTTTGATTTAAGCTTAAATATCTTAGTGTAAATTTACCTTCATGAGCTATCTACACTGAGCTGAATGTGAACCAGCATAATGGAGGTACCAGCGTGCTCTCTGTTTCCTGTGGACTGTAAAGTGGTAGATGAATTTGGGACAAGGGTGCCACAAATCTGAGCCTGAAGTTTCTGCTTGTAAAAGCAAATAAAAAAAAAATATAAAATCACCCCATCTAGATACAGAACATTCTCTTCTTCTGTATCATCTTTAGTTTCTCTTTCCTCATGCCTCTCTGCTCTTGGAACCTTTGCTCGGCTATAATAGCTTAGTTCACCTTTTCACGTCCTGAGATCTTACTAGAACAAGACAGTTGTCTTCTGCTACTGAGGGCAGCTGTAGAGAAATAACTGTTGAGACAGTACATGGAAGTCACAGTTTCACCTCCTGAAATCACATTATGGCAGAACTTCAAGGAGGAACAACAATATTAAGCCACTTCTTCCTTAATTTCCTTTTCCTGTGGTGCTGACACTTTTACTTAAAGGTCTTGTTACAAATTATGCAAAATTAATAATTGATATTAATTTTGATGTCCAGGAGAAGATTGTTAATACCTATGAAAATTGTTTATTGACATTAAATCTTGCCAGAAAACTTATTTACAATGTTCAAAACTTAGTTTGGATATTTATACATACAGGGAACAGGCAATCTAGAACACTTAAATAACTAGCAAATATAAACATTAAACTTAGAACTGGAGAGAGGTTCTTCGTTTCAATTATACTGCTTGCCTACCAGGGGACTTGAGAGGCTCCTTTCTGCCTGTTAAGGCAGAAAGCCCAATAGAATGTAGATACAGAATTTCTTACTGTGATGGTTTGGGTGTTCCCCACCCTCCCCTATGCTTTGGAAATCACCAAGACTAGACTCAGCCAGCTCTGGAAATTGAATGAAGCTTATTATTTACAGCTAGCACAATATACAAGCAGATATTTACAGTATATACAATTATAGACAGAAATAGACAAGGTAAAAAAACAATACAGAAACACAACTCCCCTCCCAGAAACCTGAGTCCCCAGAAGGGGCTCTCAACCACCCCTTCACCTTTCCCCTACCCCTCTCAACCTTACCCCAGTCTCAAGGAAGAATGGAGGTTCGGCCAGGGGGGTTAGGAAGCAAAGTGGATTATTTGAAGAAACAGAAGGTGAGGTTAAAAGAGAGATACAGCTCCAAGCTCACCAGCAGCAGAAGCGCTTATCTATGTTTTGATTCTCATTTTTATACATCTCAGCAAGCCTATGAGCAAAGTAGACACCACCATTGTTTTCCTTTCACAGACTGTAATATAGTTCTTCTCACCAAAACATTCTAGCTAGCTTCAAACTAGCACACTTACAAAAAGGCTTTGACTATTAACTCACAAAATAGTATCAGACAGTACCCAAGCACTTGAGGGGAGTTCTGTCAGTGTCTTGAAAGTCATTGCAGGCAAAGCAGAGCATAGCGTGGCAGGGCATTTCCATATTCAGTGAAGTCAGGAGCTTGCTTTCCCATATTTGAGAAGAACAGGTCTGGGCAAGTCTTGGACCCTTAAAGTGGATGTCTCCAAGCCTTTTGTCTTCTCCCTGCACTCTGATTCCCCCCTAGCAGAAGGAAGGGGACCATGGCATCATGCCTGGGCAAGCCAGGACATATATTAGGCCTATTTTGGCCTTCTATGACTGGTCTTAAGAGCCCTCAGTGGGAGTGAGGCCGTGCTCAGGGCTGGCTTATCGAGTTGCTCAGTTTTGGAAATTTGTTGTAAGTGGAAGCAACTTTCTCAAACCCTCACAGTCAAGGGGTGAGGGAGCTGGAAACGGGAGCAGTTTTCTGAGCCCACCTTAGTGTTGTAGTCTCACTGTGTTGCTTTGTGCTTTTGGTGATTGAGGGCAAAGCTTTCAAGCATCTCCCCCAGACATAAGTGTATCTAGCTGATGCAGTTTTAAGATAGCCTAGTTTGAGCTGCCTGCCTGTCCTGTCCACCAGATTATCTCTTTTGTAACAGTCATTGAATAGTGCGATCTCTGTGGCTCAGTTGTGTTGACATTGGTCACTGGAGAAGGTTGATTTGACTATGAACAAGCAGACAGAGGGCTGGAGGTGGGTTGTTGAAGGTTAATGGGAGCAGTGAATCTCAGTAGTGAAGATGATAGAGAGATCTGGAGAGTGGTCAAGGCTCAGCTGATGAATGAGATTTGAAAGACTGGCTCTGCAAGGGCTTATTGCTTGAGCTGAACCCTGAGCCTTTAGTTCAGCGTAGTTACTACTTGATCTGACGGGAGGATAAAAGTCTGACACATGAGCTTTTGCCAAGGAAAAATTACAGCTTATCTGATCCAATATCTGGGTTATCTCTTCTGCTGAGGCAAAAGAAAAAAAATGGTAGTTGCCTAAGGCAACTAATAAATTCAGTATGATTTCAGGTTGTGATTGGTAAATTTCTGTGGGCTTGACTGATATCACCTTAAAAAAATTGCCTGTGCAGTGCTGGTTGCAAATACATTTGCGTTTTGCTGATTTTTATTCTGCTTTGCTAATATATATTATTGCTAATATATATTAAGAACACCTGTGATCTCCTAATAAATGAGATGCTGAGCAGGAGACAGATTTTTCTTTTAAAAAAAAATAGTTCTAATAATTGGTTTCTGCTGCATTGGAATTTGTCCTGTGTATGCAGATAGAATTACAGCAAACTTTCTCAATATCCAGCTCTTACTTCCCTTGGCTTAACTGCTATAGCTGAAGGCCAGAGGTGAGGAGGGTGAGTGGGAAGATAAGTGCTGTGTAAACCGACCACATGTTCTTCCCAAGGACCAGAGTAGGAGCTCTCTGTTCAAAGGCACGGTGGGAAGCAGTTAACTCAGCTATAGCTCAGAAATAAATCTATTTTGGATACTAGGGACCCTTACTAGGGACCCTTTGGAGGTTGTGAGTTCATGCCATCAGTCCTTTACCTAGAGGTCATGAATTGCCTCTACAATGTGGGATGATTTGGACCTGCCATTTCTATTTAATGCTGTGCTTGTAATCATTTTGATGACAGTTAAGAGAAAGGAAACTTTTTTTGTGAATGGCTAAGCAGCTGTAGACAAGTAAACACTGTATATTTTTCTCAGGTACCATGTAGGAAAAAGCCCCAAATTTAAAATGCAGGTATCCTGTGTGTCTTTGCTCTTGTTTGTTGTTTTTTTTTTTTTCTATCACTGTGTTTGAAGCTGTTGAATGTTTACCCCACAGTTCTCAGCAGCTCCATCTGCAGAGTTATCATTTCATGCTGACCTGTGGAACTGATTTTCCTGGTTTTGAAAGCAGAAAAGTCTATGTTTGGTATTTGGGAAACTGCCATGGGCTGAGCATCACCACCATGCCACTGGCCCCTGTTTCCCCTCACTTGACTTGGGAACGATGACAAAATATGACACAGAATCAAAGAATGTTAGAGGCTGGAAGGAATCTCCAGAGATCATCGACTTCAGCCCCCTTGCCAAAGCAGGATCACCTAGGGTAGTCCAAACAGGAATATATTGAGGCAAGTTTTGAAAGTCTCCAGAGAAGGAGACTCCACAACCTTTCTGGGCAGCCTGTTCCAGTGCTCTTGTCACTCTCACTGTAAAGAAGTTTCTTCTCATGTTGAAGTGAAACCTTCTATGTTCCAGTTTGTATCCATTGCTCTTTGTCTTATTATTGTGCACCACTGAAAAGAGATTGGCCCCCTCCCCTTGACACCCACCTCTCAGATATTTATAGATATTGATCAGATCCCCTCTCGGTCTTCTCAAGATTAAACACCAAAGGTTGTGGCTGCCATGAAGTGGGTGTCTAAGCTGCTGAGAACCGAAACCCTAACTTGTTTCAAGCTCCTTTCCCAAATTGACGTTGTCAACACAATTTCAGGGAATGGGAGCAGACAGTGGAGATCTTCAGCCTTGGCAGGTTTGTTCATGACAGAAGACATTTGTTTAAACTGCCTGGGTTGGAGGTCTTGCCACCAAGGGGGGAAAATCCAGGTAATGTAGAGCACCCTTCCTAGTTTTGCATGACGTGGGTTGTGAGATTTAGGTAGGGAAATATTTTTCTGACCACTGAGCTAAGCTGGACAACCTTTGTGTAGGTGAAGAAGGCTCTTTGTTAATCTGGGATGAAAAAACAAAGTGCTTATTTACAGTTATGCCTCACTGAG
Source organism: Tricholaema leucomelas (assembly GCA_013400475.1). Classification (NCBI taxonomy): domain Eukaryota; kingdom Metazoa; phylum Chordata; class Aves; order Piciformes; family Lybiidae; genus Tricholaema lacrymosa; species Tricholaema leucomelas. The sequence continues at coordinate 44,037 of WAAF01015990.1, forward strand.
TGATGTGAGAAAAGGGTTACTCTTTGATTAATACTATGTATTTCAAAAGTCACAAACCCATACATGTGGTTAAATGCAAGCTTGCCGTTCCTGAAATACTTGTTTAGAGAGGTACTCTAAATCAAAACCCACCACTAAATACTTTGAAAGGCTACAGTCTGTCTTAATGGTTGAGGATGCTGGTAGATGACAACAGTCTAAAATTCAGGAGACCTGTAAAACCTGGAGAAAAAAAATATTTTCAACTTTCTCTTCTTGCACTCTACTTAATGTATTATCAGCTCCATGTAACTTTCCCCTGGCTAGTGTTCCTCTTGCTGTTTGTCCTCTTTCTGGGCCTAGCTTTATGCCAGAAAGTTCTGTTTAGAGGATGATTTTACTGTAGCAAAATGCCCTCAGGTATGTTCTGATGCATGTTCTGACTAAGGGGTTTTTGCCATGCATTTTAGCACTGAACTATTGCTTGCTAGTGAAAACCTCTATAGATATGTTGGGGTGATGGGATGCCATCCAGATGGACCCTGACAGGCTGGAGAGGTGGGCCCATGCCAAAATCATGGGGTTCAAGACCAAGTCCAAAGTCCTGCCCCTGGGTCAGGGCAATCCCAAGCGCCAATATAGGCTGGGCAGTGACTGAATTGAGAGCAGCTCTGGGGAGAGGGACCTGGGGGTGCTGGTGAATGAGAAGCTCAACATGAGCCACCAGTGTGCACCTGTAGCCCTGAGAGCCAATTGTATCTTGGGCTGCATCAAGAGAAGTGTGGCCAGCAAGTTGAGGGAGGTGATTCTCCCCATCTACTCCACTATGGTGAGACCCCATCTGGAGTACTGTGTCCAGTTCTGGAACAATAACAAGAAAGATCTGGAGGTGCTGGAGTGTGTCCAGAGAGGGCCACGAGGATGATCAGAAGGCTGGAGCTCATCTCCTGTGGAGACAGACTGAGAGAATTTGTGCTGTTCAGTCTGGAGAAAAGAAGGCTCTGAAGAGACCTTATTTTGGTCTTCCAGTACCTGAAGGGAGCTGGTGAGGGTCTTTTTAGGCTGTCATGTAGTGATAGAACTATGGGGAAAGGAGCAAATCTTGAAGTGGGAAGATTCATATTGGATGTTAGAAGTTCTTCACCATAAAGGTGATGAGACACTGGCAGAGATAGCCCAGGAAGGTGGTGGAAGCCCTATCCCTGGAGGTCTTTAAGGCCAGGCTGGATGTGGCTGTGAACAACCTGATCCAGTGTGAGATGCTCCTGCCCATGGCAGGGGGTTTGGAGCTAGATGGATCCTTGAGGTCCTTTCTTGCCCTGACAATTACATGATTCTATGTGTGCCATTGCTAAAGCTGTGCTGTGGTGCACAAGCAGAGCTGATGGGGTCTGGCCCTGAGCTGTGACATGAGTTCTTGCAGGAATGTCACCATGATGAACAGTCTTGGTGTCAGCTCCACTTTCATGCGGTGACCTCTGCTGTTCACCACCTTCTCTCAGCTATAAATAAAAATGTGAGAGATAGCTGGGAGATAATCTGAAATCTGAAAAAGACTTGGCACATCCTAAGGAGCTTCAGTCCTGCCTGAGTCACTGCAAGCTGCATTAGTTGAATGACTGTGAATATTATTGTAGACTCTAAACTTGTGTCACTGGCAGGTAGATAGGAATAAGCTACAGCAGCAGAAGGGAAGGATTTTATTGCTGCTTTTGTCTTCTGTGTTTGGTTTGGCTGAGATGGAGTTAGTTGTCTCCATAGTATCTTTCGTAGTTCTGCAGTGGTAGCTGGAAGGGTGTTGGTAACACACCTGTGCTTTGGACGCTGCTGAGCAGCGCTCGCAGAGCACCAAGGCAACAATCCATCCCTCTCAACAGTAGGCTGAAGGATGACCAAGCTCTTGGGAGGATACATGGCTACATGGCTGGGCCAGCTAACTCAAACTAACCTAAGGGATATTCCACACCATATGACATCAGCTTGGATATAAAAGCTAAGGGAAAGAAGAAGTGTGGGGGCTTGCATTTATGACGTTTGTCCTCCAGAGGAACCAATACACGTATTGAAGCCTTCCTTCCCGGGAATCATCCAGACATTGTCTGCTGATGGGAAGTAGAGAATAACATCTTTGTTTGCCCTTGCTTCTATCGTGATCCAGAGGCCTCTTGCTGTATTTTCCCTCTTCCCTGTCCATCTAAGAAGGGGAGTGATAGAGCAGCTTTGGTGGGCATCTGGTTCCCAAGCAGGGCCAGACCACTGCAATTTCTATAGATTCTTCTGCATTTATTCGTTTAGATAATTACCCATGTTAGTTTGTGGGGGTTTATGACTTGTTTTGCTGCCAAGAGTTTGGAAACTTCTTTTTTTTCTTGTAGTCTGCCTGGACTGGGAAGAAATAATTTTGTCCCATTATGCTGTTTCAGGCTTCCATGGAATTTTTTTAACTTGCTTTTAGAGATATGAAGTGGTGTGAGTATGAGACTGCCTGAAAGGTGAGGAATAAGCACAATGCAGAGGTGACTTAATCTCTGTACATATCTCCAAGCTGTTCCTTATTTCCATTAACTTCTGACCAAAATGATGGTGCTGGAAAGCATGCAAGCTCCTTCACTTGTCAAGACAGAAAGTCTCTTTCCTCAGAGGTGACAGTCCTTTTGTATTTTATGGTGCCTGTTTAATCAACTACAAGTGAAGATGGTCTCATTTGTCAAAGAGGAATTCTTTAGGTAGCTAAGCTTAGCATAGTCTCAGTGGTTTTGGAGACACAAAATAGATTGGGCTGAGGAGTGTTCAGCTTGTGGCCTATAACCAAGTATGCTATCCAAAACAGCCCCACAAACTGAATATGAGTTTACATGTGTTATGTGGCATTATAGGTGCCTACAGAGAGGTGATGATATGGGAAATATAGCAAATAGACTATGAGTGTGATCCTCATCTCTTTGTTTTCTCATTCTGTTAACCAAGTGCTTATCACAGAATTAACTAGGTTGGAAAAGACCTTTGAAATCATCAAGTCCAACATATTACCTAACACCATGTTACAGAAGATAACCCTCTTCACATTTTCATGCTTTGAAAACAGTTTATAAAGAACAAAGCCTGATACAATATGAGGAGGATTGATCCCATGTGCCAACAATGGATTTCTCTGTTAATCTAGAGCTATAATATATATCTTATATACATATATCTGTGACTGGGTAGGTTTAGACTGGACATTAGGAAAAAAAAATCATGGAAGAGTGGTCAGGCGTTGGAATGGGCTGCCCAGAGAGGTGGTTGAGTCACCAACCCTGGATGTGTTCAAAAGTCATTTAGATGTGGTGCTTGGCAATATGATTTAGAGTGACCCTTGCAGAGTAGGGTTATGGATTGTGCTTGGTAATCACAGAATGTTAGGTTCAAAATAGCATCCAGTCCAACCCCCCTGCCCGAGCAGGATCTCTTATACCAGATCACACAGAAATGTATCCAGGTGGGCTTTGAATATCTCCAGAGAGGGAGACTCTACAACCCCCCCTGAACAGCCTGTTCTTGATCCTGAGGGTCTTTTCCAACCTGAATGTTTCTGTGGTTCTGATTTTTGAAACTCTGTGTACTATTGGGAATTAACTGTAATGGTGTTCCTGTTTAAATTTTGTCATGATGTTCAAAGCCCAGTTGAAGGCCACTGTGGAGTCATAGGCAGATAAAGATGCTTGAAGCACAGAAGTCCAGTGGATGCAATTAACATTGGAGTGTTCTTTGCTGTAGCTATTGAGACTATTTAAAATGTTAATTAAGCAGTAAGCTTCATCTCTGGAGAAAATGTCTACTAAATGTTTGGGTCATGTTCAAAATATGCCAGATCCTAAGAGGGTATTAGTTGCTGTACTTCACAGAACATTGTATCAAAGATATGTTATATCATTCAGGAAATGCAAAAAAAACCAAAAACCCAACCACCCAAAACCCAAACAATGATACCAATGCCAGCTGGAATGTTTGAGAGCTTTAATTAGGCATTTTGATTTTACTTTGTTTTCTTTCCATGTAGTTCATTTCATGCTGGCAGACAGGAGATATATCAGGGTTGGGGGGAAAAAAGAACTGCTGCCATAGAAGTAAGAAAATAGAGTGCAGTGAAGTTTTTTGCATGTGAATATAAATGGGAAAGATGGGAAGCTTAAGGCCTTCCATTGCTGTCTCTGTGGCAAAACTTCAGTATATATTCAATGTCTAGTTATGGTCTAAAAAGTAAATACAGAAGGTAAATAAGGTAAATAGAGAAGACTCTGCAAAGTTCTGTGCATGTGGAAATGAGAAGATTAAGCAATTTTAGTACTTGAAATTTTTTTGTTGGCTGTAATTGCAAACCCAAAAAAGGCAACTTCCCTTCAGCATCCAGGAAAAACCTCTCTTCTTCATGAAGGGTGAGAAGTGCCATCTAAAATAACTTTTGCAAGAAGAGAAGTTGTCACATATGTGGGAGCTCTCTGTGTGTGTGTATATATATATATATCTATCTCTAAGATGAAGTGATAAAATGTGATTAACTGAGATTGGAGCAAGCATCGTGTAAGATGCTGGAAGACCATCAGTCAGAAAGCAGGCAATTCTTTCCCATTTACTTGGAGATTGTCATGTTCCAGAACTGCAGTGGAAGGATCATGTTCATTTGAAACCTATTCTACTGTTAGTAAAGTGGTATGCACTCTACCTGCTGTCTACTCTGGAATGCTATTGCAATCAAAATCACAAATCATCATCAAAATGACAAATCAGGGACAGCAGAGCTCTGCTGAGGCCTTTCTGAATACACTCCAGAAATTGTAGGGAGGTTGGGTTTGGGGCTGGGAAACAAACCAGCTAGAGGAGATTGAAGAATTGGTTCAGAAAGCTTGATGCCATCATGAGGATTAGGGGAAGAGATGTGACCTCACCAAGGTGCTTGTAAGGACTCAGCATAACATTGCAGTTGTATCTAGTGACAAAGAGATCTTGAGAGGACTTCTCATGAACTGTGAAAAATTTGCCAGGAGACTGGAAAATGTTAGGCTTTGTCAGGTTTGAAGCTGCAGGTTTGGAGAATCCTTTAGGCTAGATTGCAGATTATGTGGGCACTTTAGCACTGTGTGTCTTCAAGCAGGGAGCTTGGATGTAGCAATGGGAGCCTGATTGCATAGAGTCAGGCAGCAGCTGGGAGAACAGCAGGTTGGCAACAATGAGAACTCAGAAATGCCCAAGATAAAAAGGTGCTTCAAGCATCTGTGCCAGTGTCTTTGCATGCCAGAAAGGCAGTGCTGAGAAGGGAATGTCTCTCACTCTGCAATTGCCATGATACTGCGATGCCGTGCTCTTGTCTGCACAGGAGTTGGGACTTGCCAATTCACCATTGTTCTCAAGCCACAGGAACATGTCATTATCAGCATCCTGGTTAGCTAGTTCAAAGTCAATGTGGGCTTTTCTGTGCTACAAAACAGTCTTTGTATTAGTAGACACTCTTGATGCAGAAGAGTGGTTATCTTTCTTTTCCCAAGTGCAGCAGAAGTCTTTTTAATGAATAATGCAAAACATTTGAATGTTTAGAGAAAGCTATTTGAAGGCAAATGATTTTCATTTATGGTTGTGGCACATAGCAGCTGATCTGTACTCTTATTGCAGAATTATTTCAGGTGGATCATATAGTGTTATGAGTGTGTTTTGGTTCTGTTTTTTTTTTTTTTTCTTTCCAACAAAAGGTTTGCAGGAAAAATTATTTTGGTTTTGTTTCCTTGAGGTTTCTGAGAACTTCTCAACCAGAAAGGCATTGTCAAACATCCTGTCTGACAGTGTCCAGCACTAGAAACCTTACAGGCTTGTGCAGGAATTCCCAAGTCTGCATGTTGGGATAAACTGCCCTTCATTGCAGGTTGTCTTCTGGCTGCCAGGACAGCTTTTGTACTAGGAAATACTGCTGAGGTGAATGTTGGCTTCAGTGCTTGTCCTGCATTTGTGCGTGTTGTTTCTTATTGTGTCCCCAGCACAGTTGTGGCCTCTGCAATCTGGCAGTTTTCCAGATGGTACTTAGGAGCAGCTGGAGCAACCTGGGCAGCACTGGGCAGTCTAGATAACAGATACTTGGTTCTGGGAAACAATGGAGAGAGTAGCTCATGTGTCTTGGTCCCTGGGCTGGACAAGGGCCAAGTGTATGTAGCAGTGCAGGTATGACCCAGGAGCAGGCTTGTCCAGTCAAGCAGGTGCAGTTTGCTACCACCTGTTCGGGGCAGCCATGGTGCTTCCCTTCATTGGGCACGAGGTCTCCAGCCTTCTGCTGGGCTGACTGAACTTGTGAAAACATGAGGAAGTGGATCTGACAATGAATGGATTGTATTTGGGGGTGGAGGGTGGTGTTCAGTGGACAAATGAGCAAGAAGTCAGAGCGAGTGACCTGGTGCAAGGAGAGGGCAGAACCTTGAGGAGGAGGATGGGACTAAATGTGTTGACAATCTGTCATTGGAGCCTTTTGCAGTGTGGACCCATTCCTGTGCAGTCTGACCTAGGCAAAATTAGATGATCCTTGGAGGTCCCTTCCAGCTCTTACCATTCTGTGATTGCATGGTCTAGTTATAAGGGTGGATATAAATGCTGAGGAGGGAGGTTTGACAGACTTCCTAGCCTGCAAATAGAAGTTTGCATTTCTTCTATCAGGTTACCCTGCAGAGTCCTAAAAATATTTTTATTCTTTAATGTCCAACGTTAACTTGTAAAAATACACTTCCCGTAAAGGAGCAGATGGAAGCTGTATGCAGACTTAAGCAGGAGACTTTTGGTTGCAGCCCCACATTCTGGCCAGTCTTTGGTCTGAGTTTTTCAGATTTTCAATCAGAAAGGAAGCATCTTCTCAGGTGGGTTAGAAGGTTACAGTTTTCCCCCTGCCTCTTTTTGTGTGCTGCCTCTAGTACCCCCTGTCCAGCTAGTGTGAGCACTGGTTTGCTTGGGACAAGTTGTGCAGCACTCTGAAGATCCTGGCATCGCCTCTTTGTGGCTTTTCCCAGTCTTAACAGCTGTGTCTCGATGCAGCTTTCTGGAGGCGTTTTGTCCTTGGCAAATGATATGCAAACTCTTTGCTGCCACTTGTTGATCATTTTGATTGGCGAGTGGATTAATGATTATTTCTCTAGTGGTAGTGTTGGCCTCTTAATAACAGTTATCCAGCTTTTTTCTGCCTGTGGGAATATGATGTGCCCAGATGACTCCAAAGGAACATATCTGGGTAGTGTGCAAATGCCTAAATATAGCAATAATAATCTCTATCTTTCTTTTCAGTCAGCAGAAGAAATTAATGGATACACTTCCGTTTGTGTGAAGTACACACTGAGATGAGTCTGTCTTGACATCTGTTTCAGAATTAATATCTGATGTTTGCCTGATACCTCTGGAAGAGAAGTTCTTTTTCTGTCAACATCTCAGAATTTGTCACTGGTCGCCGGTTGTGGGTTGGGTTTGTTCCCTTTTGTACTAGAGAATTACACAGTTTTCAGCCCCTTTCCAAACTGCCAACTTTCTGCTCCACTGAAGTTACTTCTGGCTCAAATCCCAGTAATTTTGGGGGAACAATAGATCCTATTTTAGCCTATACAGATTTAATTGCTGTGCATAAGGTTGACAATTATCTCCCTTTGTATATGAGAATCCCACCAGCTGTTTTAGATGCATTTGAATTACCGCACCATGCTAGACTCGCTTGTCACACCAGGAGCTACAATGCCAAATTTCAGGAACCTGGTAATCTGTCCCCAGCCTTTATTTTTAAAACTAAATTGTGCAGCATTTAATTCTGTTTCTTCTACTTGCCCTTCAGCCTCGGTTCTCTGCACTGGGTGTGGTTATTAGTTGTACCAAGGCACATCTATACCAACTATGCCTTTTGAAGAATATGCATTTCAAATCACAAGAAAAGCTATTCAAAGAAGTTGGTGGGTGCTTTTGTAGGTTGAGTTTTTTGATTACTTTTTTTAGCTCCCTCCACCCCCATAAGCTCTGGCACCTAAGGTGGGAATCATCTGACCACATGCTGACAACCTGCTGTGTAATTGTCTATGGTGAAGCTTTACTTTCCACAAAGAGGAACAGACATTTCACGCTAATGTAAACAACTAAAATAGGTCAGATGAATGATGCCCCCAAATGTCCTCTTTCTCTTTGCTTATAAATAAAGTCTGAGTAATTAGCTCAGACTTAGCTGTCTGCACTGTAGACATCTGACTAGATCTCCTCTCTGGGGACCATACTTGTCGCGGCAGTCACGTGTGTTTGTAGACATATGTAGACACCTAAGAGGATTAACAGTACTTGGCTTCTCGATGCAGAGCCACTGCAAGTGCCCAGGTGAAGGTGCACTAGGCTTGACTTCTCAAAGCCAAAAACAAACCTGAGTGGATTTTCCCATATCAGTATTTGATGTACAGAGCTACAGGGCACTAAACTGGTGTGCACCATCTCTTTTCCTTTGCTAGCTTCCTAGACTCACAAGATACAGCTTCTTAACTACTTTCGTTTTTCTTTCCAGAAATGTGACTTTAAGCAGGACTTCACCTCCCCATTGTCTGCTATTTCTGCCTCTGTATTGTCTCTTCAGTCTTGCTCTGGCAGTATGTTGATTTGGTTTAATAAAAAGTAATAATTTTGCAGCACAGATGTGCCTATGGGGTAGCACAATGGCACGTGGAGGTTGCTTAGACTGGGAAGGCTGAGAAAGGGGATGATTGTGAAAGTTGACTTTTCATCCTTGCTGAAGAAGTTGGCACTCTTGGTAATTTTTCAAGCTATTCAGCTGTCGAATTCTGCAGGGTTTTCTTTTCAGCCCACATATAGACATTCTTCAGTGTCTATTTACAGTCTTGTCAAGGAGTTAACAAGTTAAAACTTCCAGTTTTGGTCACTGCCTCTAGTGCATGTTTTTCATTTGTGCAGCTGTAATTATGATTTCTGAAAACTGCTCGTTCCTTGGCGTAGCAAGGTGCGGGGACACACTAATAATCTGGTATCTCCAGGAACATGTTTTTACAGAGCTTGACAAGATTTTAATTTCTCAGTCTCAGAGGAATGGGGAAGATTATGTAGAAGTTACAGTAGCCAGCTGTTTCTGGTGTTTATTTTGTTGTTATTGACACCTCTCAGGGACTGAGTGCCTTTCATCAGGCCATACAAGATCCATCCCATCAATATTGCTTAGGTCTGTTTGTGCTGGGCTACTCCACTTCCTGTTATCTTCTTTGGACAGAATTAACTCTCCTTAGTTGTACCTCTTCTTAAAACATTTTATATTAGTCCTGCTTGTGATGTATGTGCTAAATATTTGCCAGTCTGTAGGTTTTGGTGTGCCTGGATGTGTTTGCAAGTGAAGAATTGGTTTGAGGTTTCATATGAGCCAGAGGTGCTTTTGTTACTGACTTTGGAAGAGGTGAGATTCCCAATGGAGGTATATTTGCGGTGCAAGTAGAGGAAACAGTAGTGCTGCAGAAGCATGACCTGGTAGTAGCTGTGTAGCTGTTCCTGTGCCCATTTAGACTAGAAGTAGGTCCCAGCTTGGAACCATTCTGCATTTCAGGGTTCATAAAGTGGCAGGGAGCAGCTCCCGCTTGATGCCGGATTCTGTGTGCATACCAAGTAAGGCACATCTCTGTTGTTTTTCTCTTTGCTGCCTCTGCATTCCCATATGGACAACCTGCTCTAGGTGACCCTTCTTGAGCAGGCAGCTTAGAGCAGATTATAGAATCATAGAATGGTTTAGGTTGGAAGGAACATCAAAGGTCATCCAGTTCCAACTCCCCACCATAGGCAGGGACATCTCTCACTAGAACAGGTTGGCCAAGGTCTCATCCAGCCTGGCCTTGAACACCTCCAGATGACTTCCAGAGGTCCCTTCCAAGCTCAACTGTTCTGTAATTCTCTGATACTGCCTCTCCCAGAAATGTTCTTTAACCTTTGCTCTTGGATGTGAGCATGTCTCTTTGTACCTCCTTTGCTCTTGGATGTGAACATGTCTCTTCATCCCATCCTGGGCAGCAGGAACCTGTGGGGACTGTTTACCCTAGAGTTAAGCCCTGCTGCCTACCCAGTGTTCAAGTCTGTGTCATGTGAGGCACAGTGGGACTGGTTGCAGCATGCCTCTAAGACGTGTTGTGGCATACCATGGTTAATAGGTGACATGCAGATCTCAGATCTTGAGTACCTTGAATGAAAGTAGCAGTTGAGTCTGGAAAGGACACCCTCGCCTGCAAGCTCTGTGCACACACACAGACAGACACTCATTTGCTTGCTGCTGTATCTACTGGCAGGTAGAGATTCTGCATTTGGCTGGCATTCTTTTTTGTTTTTTTTACTGGTACTGATTTTACCAGGGTCCCAAAGTTAACTTGGTCTCCAAATCACTGCTACACTTGACATTTTAGATCTGTGAGATCCTAACAACTGAGCCGAAATATTAAGGGCTTTGACCTATATTACATGAAAATATAACAGAATAACATTTAACTGAACTTTGAATAGCTTGCCTGTAAAATACCCTTTTTTTGTGTACAGGGGTGGGTGTGCACATATCTGTACATAAAATATATACCAAAAAATACTACAACATTTTTCTTAAGCTTATTTTGCATTAAATACTGTGGCATTTTAATTTGGGAAGGCTGATCTTGGAGTCGGCTGTAACTCCCAAGCAGAATGAATGAACAATCTAGAAATGTTCTAATGGATAAAGGTCTCTGAGGATTAAGATTGTTGCCGTTGTTCTACAGCCTTTTCTTTTTTCAGGCTCAGGATTGCTGATATTTAGCTTGTATTTTTACAGCTTCAAAGATGAGGTCTAAGAAAGTAATTTTAATAATGGAAGGAAAAGATTGTATGTTTCTGTAACAAGGAATTATAGAATGGTGTGGGCTGGAGGGAACCCCCAAAGGCCATCTAGTCCAACCCTTCTCTCCCTCCTCCCACGGTCAGCAGGGGCATGCTCAACTAGATCAGGTTGCCCTGTCGAGCCCCACCATGAATATCTCCAGGGAAGGAGCCCCAGCCACCTTCCTGGGCAACATGTTTGAGTTTTCCAACACCCTTACAGTAAAGAAGTTGTTTCTAACAGCCAATCTAAATCTGCTCTTCTCTAGTTTGAAGCCATTTCCCCCTTGTCCTGTCACCACAGGCCTTTGTAAACATCATTGCAGTGTTTTTTGGTTTTTTTTTGCATGTGGCCTCTTCTTGCAGATCTGCTGTTTAATGTTCTCCCAGAGGAAAAATGTGATGGATATAAAACTCCAGCAGCAGGATGAAGTTTTTCTTTAAGCTGTTCTTAATAATCAGCAATGTATGAGTGGCTTTGAATTAACTTCCTACTTGTGGATTCCTGGTAACAAAGCTGTGCATAATGTTTTCTTTTGTTTTCGTTTTTATTTTATCCCTTGCTTTGCCCAGGTGCTGTGTGCTTTCATACATGCACACTTTGCCACCATGACTTTTTAAGAATAAATGATCAGATTGCCTTCTTTCAGGTTAGAGGGGCTTCACAATGACTGCTGCAGCAGAGGGATATTGTGAATAAGGCATTAGGGCTTATCTGTGGAAATGTGTATCATTCTCTGGTACACTTGCAGAGACTAGCCTGGGGCTAATTTGAGTTGACAGCTGTATAAAAGGGATTAGTACCATCACTGTTGAACTCTTGTGGGTAACTTTCACACATGCTAAATAGGAGAGGTTGTTTTTTTTTTTTAAAAAAGCTTGGACTGGTTTCACATAAGCCATTTATCTTGATTTCTCTTAACTCTGAGAGAGCTGAGACTGCAGTCTCACAGCGTCGTGGCCTAATGATGTGGGGATTTAATGAACTACTTGAAACGCATAGCTTGTTTCATTGTAAGTGTGAGGACATCATTATTTGCATATAATTGGAATTGTTCTTGGGGAAAAAAGAAAAAAAGAGGTTCATTTTGAACATGCTTTCAAAAGCAGGACTTTGTGAAGGAAATTCCAGTGTGTGTGTGGGAGAAGCAGTATTTTGTTTTCTTCATGCATCCTTACCATATGCAAACACCTGCAATAAACCTAAAACGTTTTTAATTCATATTGAGCATTTTGTTACTTTGTTTGTTTGGGATTTGGGTTTTTTTTTGGTGTAGCAGTAGTGGTTGCTCTAGTAGTAAAAATAGTGTTTAGGTTGTATGCTAAGTGAATATCTCTGTGGCCTAGATGCTTCTTCCTGTAGCAATTAGGGGCAGACTTCCCTCCCTGCACTTAGATAATTTTGCCTAGTGCAGTTTATGTATTTCACAGTATTGGAGTATCACAGTATTACCAAGGTTGAAAGGGACCTCATAGATCATCAAGTCCAACCCGTCACATTATTGTGTGGGAACAACTGGACCTCATAAGTAACCTTTCTTTTGTCAGAATTAGGTGTCTTCTGTGCCCTCCTTAGGAGTGATTCTTGTGGTCAAGAGTGTCTTCAGCCTCATGTGCAGAAGGACTTGTACAGCTCATTGGAATAAACATGGAATTGGCTACTTATACTTGCGTCGAAGTTCTCATCTTGAATACAACCTCAAGGATAGTTCCAGAAATGTTTCTCATCTAAAACCAGCTGAAAGCTGCTACCCATAGATCTCTTTCTCATTGTGCAGCCAAAAGCCAAATCGTTGTTCATCAGTGAACTTCCAGGATCACCCTTCAAGGCTATGGCAGTCGCATGTGATAAAAGGGCTCAGAACAAATTCCAGTCACTCTCATGATGTGCATAGTGTATGCTTGAGCTTAAAGAGTTGCTGATCTTAATAAATACACACTATTTATATAAAGAAGTATTATTTGAAGGACTTTCAAAGCACCTTCTTTCTGTATACCATGGAAAGAGGTTCAGACCCATTTACCTGTTGAGGAGGAAAGGATGTAAGACAGTGGAAATTAGACTGGAAAGACATTGGTCAACACTAAGTTGTTTGTCTTCATCTTCTGGGTCTCTTGCTTATATTTTTCAGGAAGTTTTGAAGAGACAGCCAAAGTTGGTTCAAAGCAGGTGCTTCAAAGCAGGTGATGAGCAATTGGCATCCTCTGCAATTTCACTGTTCTTTGTGGGAGAGAAATTGTTCTTTTCTTATTGTGCCAATTTCTTCACTTTTGCAACCTCTTCTCATCTCATGCTGATAGCCAGTAAAGAAGTGAGGCAAGAGAGTTTGACAGTTAATTTTACCAGCTGGGGCTGAGACTGCTCAGCCCTGAAGTGAGATCATGCTTAACCATGTTTATGTCCCACTGGTCTGACTCAGCATCTGCTCTGGGCTTACTGTCCACTGCTTTTCTTATGTAATACCCACAAGCTAATTGTCAGAAAGAGCTGCTCATCCCTGTGTAGTGATCACAAAGCTTACTCAATTACTATGACCTACAACTCTCTCACTTCTTGTAATCAGAGTTCCATCCTTTTGGGGAAGTGCAGATGGATCTGTCCTGCAATAGCAATTTGGAAAGCACATGCAGATAATGTCAGAACGGACTACCCTTCCAAGATGTCATCTGCTTCAGTCCAAAGACAAGCTGTGTTACCAGTTTATGTTCATTCACACTGAACTTTTTAGAACTTTTTTCTGTTGTCATTTTTCACCTCTTTAACGTATGTTCAATTTCCTACTTTGGAGTCTTGCTAATTTAATCCCCTATTTAGTCCTTAGAACCTTGGCAAATGTAGTACCTTCTTGGTGGGTCCTAAATTGAACTTGGCCTAGTATATTAGTGCCATTGCTGATACAAGAACACGTTTTCACAATGCAGCATTGCAAGACTTGTCTATATGGCTAAACACTCAGTTTCTCCTCACTTAGAAACTAATTCAACCTCATGGGTTTTGAGAACTGATTCAGAGATGGCTTCATTTTCTGTCTGTAGTGGACAATATCTAGTGGGTATTTTGATTTTGGAGCAATGTGACAGAGTAATGAATGAACGAAACTGTTTAGTCTGCTTGAAAAGCTGCCTTTCATCTGTGGGAGGAGGTGAAGAGTTAGGAGGAAATATCTTTCAAGTCTCTTCTCAGTGCAGAAATAAATCTTGTGTGGTTGAAGGAGGGGAAACAGCCACCTACACGGAAATCTAAGACTATAAATGAGATGTTGCAGAAAAAAGCAGTGACATCCACTCACAAGCTAATCTTTTGGGGTGGGGCAGAAGGGGTGGGAGAGAGAGAAGAAAAGCCAGCAATACTTGTAGAAAATATTTTTTTATCATATCTTTAATCATCATTCTAAGACTGATGTAATTAAAAAAGCAAAACGGTAGGCACATATTGTTTGTTGTTGATAGGCATGTTCTTCATTCATCTGGGTTGCTTTCTCCATTATTAGTTGGGCTGGATGCAAGCTCATGCTGATACTTACAGTTGAGAGGTAGCATGTGTGTGCCACAGCTGGAATGAGAAGGAAGGCTGGTTGTAGCTCTTCTGAGCAGCTGGAGCCTGCTAGGCTGATGATAGAATAAAAAAGGTTCTCTGCTGCCTAATGAAGTAGTTTATTCAGTGTCAAAACAACTACAGGTGCTTGCTTGCCACTCTGAACTCTGAGCCTTAAATGGAACATGGTTATAAACCATGACCTGCACAGAATCACAGAATCATAGAAACATTCAGGTTGGAAAAGACCCTCAGGATCACCAAATCCAACTGATAACCCTACATTACAAGATTCTCCTAAACCATATTCCCAAGTACCACATCCAAACGACCTTTAAACACATCCAGGGTTGGTGACTCCACCACCTCCCTGGGCAGCACATTCCAATGCTTGACCACTCTTGCCTTGAAAAAAATGTTTACTAATGCCCAGTTTAAACCTACCCAGTCACAGCTTTAGGCTGTTCTCTCTTCTGTCTCTAATTACCTGTGAGAAGAGCCCCCCACCAGTCTCTCCACAATGTTCTTTCAGGTAGCTGTAGACAGTAATGAGGTCTCCCCTCAGCCTCCCATTTTTCAAGCTAAACAGCCCCAGCTCCTTCAGTTGCTCTTTCTAAGATTTATTCTCCAGGCCCTTCCCCAGCTTTGTTGCCCTCCTCTGCACTCACTCCGGTACCTCCACATCTCTCTTGTATTGAGGTGCCCAAAACTGAACACAGTACTTGAGATGTAGCCTCACCAGAGCCAAGTACCTGGAGACAATCACCTCTCTACTCCTGCTGGACACAGCATTTATTATGGATATATCTGCTTTTGTCTACCTTCCTGTTCCTAACCCTTAAAGAGGAGCTTTTGCATTTGCACTGGGGGTTAACAAATTGAAGTTTTTGTAGATCAAGCAGGAGCAGCTTTCTTAAAGACATCTTGCAGGACATCAGACAAGCAACTCTCCTTCACCTTAACTAACAGATTCTGGTTTAATTTTCTGTTGAGGGCTACATTTCCCAATGCAGCGCACAGAGTCTGACATTGGAATGTCAAAATACTTCTAAAGTGTTACAGAGAAAGGGACAGATACCTCAACTTGCATGCAAGGCAGCTTCATTGGGGTAATTTTTTGTCATTGATCTGAGAAGGTGGGGTGAGTGATAAGTGTTTTTAGAGCAGGACATTTCGTAATTATCCTTTCTTTCCGATTTGTGAACAGGAGGAAGGTTGGTAACAGATTTATTTCAGAAACTTTATTTGCCAATATCGTGGGTTGGATTTGCAACCCAACAAACTTGGAAATTTACTCTCTGGAGTAAATTTATCACACTCAGAATTTTGGAAGTTAAATGAAATGCTGTTTAACAAAAATAGTCTAAGTATAAAAGTTTAAAATAAAGCAATAAACATGTATGAGCTGTGTTTACATATTATTTACAGTTCAATAACAACACAATACCTTCTTGTACAATATTTCAGCTCTCTCCCCACCCCAGACACAAAGAGGTCCAGAGCGCTGTAATGCAGCCACCCTTCCATCTCTGCCTTCCCTGCCTCCTTGTACCTTTTGCAAATCCAAACAAGAACATCAGCATGCAAGGTCATGGAGCGGAGAAGTGAGAGGCAAAGCAGAAGGCAGCCAGAGAGAGGGAGCAAGCTCATACTGCAAAGCATATTCAGCAGACCAACGGAATTGGATAAAGTTATCTTGCACTATTCTCTGTCCAATCCCTGAAATCCTTTATCCTTTTAACTGGAATTCTCTGGGAAAACTTGTTCTTATTTACAATTAAGATACTAGGCTAGGGCACTAGCCCTAACCTGGAACAGATAGAATTGAGGAAAGTCACTTCTGTCCCCAGTAAATAAAGGACCTTGGCAGCAGCCCTTGGTTGTCTTTGCTTACTTCTTGTGATTATTGAGTAAAACCAGAATTTCCTAGAAAAGGAATAGTTTACTTCTGCAATGGGTAGTTTTGCCTTTTGATACTGTTAGCAACCTGGAAATTGATAATAGAGAAAAAAGGAACATGCTCAAGTTGTATAGTTGAATAAATGTTTAAGATTTGGTGTTTGCTCATTAGATAAATGGTGGAGTTAGAAAAGTTTTGGTTTTGTGATTGCAACTTAAAGTTGGCTTTTTGTTGGTTTTTTGTTTTTAAAGACATGTGTTATTTTGAAGCAGGTAACTCGTTTGCAAGGCTTTTCTTATAGTATTGTTAATATCTATGAGGACAGGCTAAGAGAGTTGGGGCTCTTCAGCCTGGAGAAGAGAAGGCTTCGAGAAGACCTTATAGTGGCTTTCCAGTATCTGAAGGGAGCCTACAGGAAGGCTGGGGAGGGACTACTTACAAGGTCTAGTAATGTCAGGACGAGGGGGAATAGGTTTAAGCTGGAAGAGGGGAGATTTAGACTGGATGTTAGGAGGAAGTTCTTTACAGTGAGGGTGGTAAGACACTGGAACAGGTTGCCCAGGGAGGTTGTGGATGCTTCCTCCCTGGAGGCATTTAAAGCCAGGCTGGATGAGGCCTTGAGCTCTAGTGGGAGGTGTCCCTGCCTATGGCAGGGGGTTGGAGCTGGATGATCCTTGAGGTCCCTTCCAACCTAAACCATTCTATGATTCTATGACTTTCAGCTTTTGTTTCAGCAGGGCTCGAGTATTTCCTTATCTTTGCATTCAACAGCATTGTTTTGTACAAGCTCTAACCTGTTCCGTCCTGCCAGGATGGCTCCCTGCCTGCCGTGACTGCCTCCTCACCAACAAATGCAGGTTAATGCACTTGCCCCTTTCTCTGCACCACTTCCTTTTTAGAAACATTTTTAAGTATTTTGATGTTCCAGTGTCAGACCCTGTGTGCTGCACAGAAAATATACACAGTCTTGTCCATAGCCTGTATGGTAGAAATATAGTGCCTAGTGCTTTGCTCTGGAAGTCCTTGTGTAGAACATGTTGACTCTCACAGTAAGTCTTAAAAACAGAGGTGGAACTGGGAATGCTCTCCACTGCTGCAGAGAGGAACTGTGTCTTGCTGGGAGAGAAGCAGATAGGATTTGTGGTGTCCTCCTATGGTCACAAGTAGTTGTCAGTTACCCTGCAGAGAACTAAATGGAAGGTCACAGTCCCTGGTTACAGGCCTTACTTAGCTCTGAGCAGTTCCCATGCTTCTCGTGGTGCAGTGTAACTCTCTAAGTTCTTGTTTTCATCGCACGCTGCTGCTGTTATGGATCATTGCGGATTTCTGCCGAGCTCTTTGCCTTTACCTGTTGCTTTTATCTAGATCTGTTGCATACAAAATTTTGCTAGAGTTGTGACTTTAACAAATGCAAGTGTTGGTCAACTACTTGATTTTTTTTTAATTTTTTTTTTTTTCCCCATAATTTTGGATCTAGATCAGGGTAAAACTCCCTTCCAACAGCACGGCTAGGAACTTTTGCTGAAGCAAATAAGGCTTTGAGGAGACCTTATAGTGGCTTTCCAGTATCTGAAGGGAGCCTACAGGAAGGCTGGGGAGGGACTGTTTACAAAGTCTAGTAACGTCAGGACGAGGGGGAATGGGTTTAAACTGGAGGAGGGGAGATTTAGACTGGATGATAGGAGGAAGTTCTTTACAGTGAGGGTGGTAAGACACTGGAACAGGTTGCCCAGGCAGGTTGTGGATGCTTCCTCCCTGGAGGCGTTTAAGGCCAGGCTGGATGAGGCCTTGGGCAACCTGCTCTAGTGGGAGGTGTCCCTGCCTATGGCAGGGGGTTGGAGCTGGATGATCCTTGAGGTCCCTTCCAACCTAAACCATTCTATGATTCTATAAGTTAATGTAATCTGAACAAGCATGATACAGGGAGGAGTGAAGCAACCAGAGAGTTCCTTGTACTGATATTGACAGGAAAATTAGAGAGCTGAATAGAACTGTTTCAAAAGACTTGAGCTGTTTTGTTGTGGTTTTTTGGTGGTGCTGGTTTTTTTGTTGTTGTTGTATTATCAAAACCAATTTTGGACTTGTTCACGAGAATGTTTTGCTTTTTTTAAGGTAAACTTAGAATTCTGTAATCAGTGACCTCAGCACGGGAGTTTGAGCTCTGCTTGCTGAATGAAGAATAGAAGCAGTGTGACCTACATTTCCATTCAGCTGGATGGGATTTGGGGTCTCGCGAGATACCAGCAGAATGCTAATTGTGAGCCAAACCAAACTATCTGGCACCTATCTGAAGGATTTGCTTTTAGCTGAGGATGTGTCAGAGATTAGTCTGATTAAGTACTGAAGTGACCAAGAAGGTTGATGCAGGTTCCTCCTCAAGTGTGCCCAAGCCCCACCACCTCACTGTGCAGGCTTCAATAAGCTCCTGTTTGCAAAGTAAAGTGTATTTTTACTAGCGCCATTATACCATGAACTAAACCTCAGGATTGTCATTAAATATAGGAGCAACGTGTATTTGATACAATAGGGACAGCTTAGCAATGTAAAAAGAGGAGCATCTCATCCGAATTAGATGCATTCTTTGGGCTGAACTCGATAAAAGAGTAGATAGAACATAAACAGGTAATGGGGAAGACAAGGGAAGGGATGGAAAGGAATTGGTCCTCATTATGTCTATCTAATCAATTCATTGAGGAATTATGGGGAGGGAAAACAAAAGCAAGAATCCCACTGAAAACATCTCTCGGAGAGAATTATATGGGACTCAGTCTTTCTTTAATTACATTTTCTCTCCATTTTATTAATTGCAGAACAAACTCAATGGTTGGAGGTTTGTTTTTTGTTTTGGTGAGAGAGAGGTGTGTACTTCTTTAAAATCATGTATGAGAAAGTAATGTTTTGTCCTATTTCATTCACTTTACTGGAGGATAACATATGTATTTCAAGGCAGGTGGCAGAAAAAATATGAAGGGGAATTGAAAATCTTAGGAAGCTGAGGCACTTCCTCTCTGGAAGGAGAAGGATGGTTGGTTTTTCCATGCAAATTTTCAGAGATGTAATTAAGAGTTACTTTTTGGAGTTAGGAATATCTTGTTTGTTCTGCTTCGTTATTTGTATAAGCAGCTCTGATGTGTTCTTTTTTTTTTTAATCCTGATAAGTTACAGTATGAGGAAGCAAGGAGGAAAGACAACAGTGAAATTGGCATTGGAGATATGGTTGAAAGAATTTCCTCAAGGAGGGATTTAAGCATCTGCAGAGAGAAAAGGATTTCAAAAGGCAGCAGAGAGATGTTTGAATAGAATAGAATAGAATAGAATCAATCAGGTTGGAAGAGACCTCCAAGATCATCCAGTCCAACCTAGCACCCAGCCCTATCCAGTCAACTAGACCATGGCACTAAGTGCCTCATCCAGTCTTTTCCTGAACACCCCCAGGGACGGTGACTCCACCACCTCCCTGGGCAGCCCATTCCAATGGCAAATTACCCTTGAAGCTGAGTAGAGGTGTTACCAGTTTTGGTGATAGGCATTGGGCACCACCACAGCTCAAGATTTGAGCTGGGCTCGACTGCAGTCCTACTCCAAAGTTGGGATGTGAGAGTAGAAGAGTGCAAATGTTAGGAGAGAGACAGCTTTGAACACCTGGACTCTGCAATATGTTCAAGTGTTCACAGGGATTTCCAAAAGAAACATCTGCTGGACAGAGAAATACTGGATGTTGGGAAGATGAAGTGAAATTCTAGAAGGGAACATATGCTGACATCCAACCCCTTACTTCTCAAAATTCAATCTTGCCAGATTTCTTTTAATCATATTCTCTTCTAGCCAGGTGCTTGGTACACTGGTTCAGCTCCAGGTGTTTCATGACAGCTGACTGCCAAGCTGGTCTGTTAGCTCACTTTGTTCTTGTGGCCTTTGAAATGTATTTGATGCCTTGACAGATTTTCTTGGCAACAGCTTTGTAAAATGATATCTCACTGTACATAACTTAGTGAGGCATTAAACATCAGAACATCTCCTACCATTCAAGTCCTGAAATCTACCATGAAGCATATAAACTAATATTTGAGTGGTTATCATAAGTAATAATAGCTGGAAGTACAGAAGTGACTTTTTTTCTTCTAAGCAGGGTTGCAAGCAGCTAACAGCAGCATTAAGGAGACTTGATCAGCTAAACTGAATGGTAATTAGCTCTTCCTATGATAAAATTGCAGGTTTTGTGCTGCTGCAATATTTTAATCACCCTTGAAGTGTTCGTCAGCTGATTCAATTTTTTTGACATTTGTGCATCTCCCTCGTTTCTGAGTACATGCTTCCATTTTCCTCATTCTGTCAAGAAGATGTCGAGTTTTCAGACTGGAAAAAGCTTATCCCATCTCCGTGTTTGTTCTCTGGTTGCTCAAAGGTTAGACACTACAGGGGAGTGAGTGATTAAACTGCTCACAGGTGCTTTGCAGCTAGATCCTCTTTTGTCAGTGCTCTGTATGTTTCACACAGAGATCCACAGCTGATGTTTGTTTACAAGAAATACTTGTGAACAACCGGGGGTGTTGTGATACAGATGTCAGCCTGCAGTGTATGACATTTGGCACTGTAAGGAAACTCCCAGTTTCTGAAGGCAGTTAATTGTAGTAGATGGACATTTTCTTAGACCATTTCTTTCTAATCAGAAGCAGGAATACACATTTGCCTGTCACAGTATCATGTTTCTCTTAAAAACTCAAAAGAATATTTTGCCCTTAAGCAAGGCTAACACAGAACTGACATTTCATCAAGAGCAGGCAAGTTGGGGCAGAGTCCTGTGCAAGCTTTCTTTCAATGTTTGGGTTTGTTTCAACAACTTCTAGCAAATATTTTCCAGTTATGTAAAACTTTCCTGGTGACAAGTTCAAGACATACCTGACTTCTTGATCTCTAATGTTTTCATTACAGTATTGTGCCTTCAAGGTGTTTGTCCTTCTGGAGAGGTAGCAGTTGTTTTTAAAGACATTGCGTGCCTGATGTGTGAAACTGTGTTCATCCAGTAATGGGAATGCTGTCCCTGACTAGCAGCCGACTTGTTAGGTGACTCAAGCTGCATAGTGGAGAGAAGTGGTTAGATAGCGCTTGTGGAAGGAGGCATCCTTGCCTCAAAGACATGGTCCTGGCTTGCACAAGTTTGGGGTATTTTTCTCTGAACTCAGGACTGTCAAAGCACATATCTTACTGAACACCATGTCAAATGATGCCAAATTAGTGGTTTTTGACAAGGTTCTCATGTAGAAAGTGGAAAAATGTGTTTGGACTTGACTCTTCTGAGCTGGATGATACTAACTACAATATCTCATATAATGCAAACTTATGATTAGGGTTTTCAAATGCTGATGGTGGAATAGCTGTTATTTTAGCTTCATCACTGACAGAAGGAAGATATGCAGTTATGGTTCAAGTCTCAGGGCTCTCTTGGCTATCTGAAGCTTGTGCTGAGCTCTTAGTGCTGCATGCCTGCAGCTCTTGGGGCCAATCTGCTTTCTGCATGGCAGTTAGGACAGATGTGAATGTTCATGGGGTTTGGAGGTGTGTGTGTGTGGTTTATGTTGTTCTGCAGTGTTAAAGGATTGTATTTAATATACATCTCTGCTGTGATACAAGCAAGGTTGGTTTGCATGTTAGAATATATGGCAAAGCCTTTCCTTTTCATTTTTGTCACAACATTTCAAAGATACGCCCTTTAAGCAGAACAACAGGAGCTGCCTGTTTTTCTGTGCCTTTAGCAATAGCAGGTTTGTAGATTTATAGCAGGTGTTTTGTTTGTGGAAGACTCCGAACTTGACAGAATGCATTAGCCAACAGATTGATTATCCACCATAGCAGGGATTCTGGCAGGTAGAAAGCCAACCGGGGATCTCATGTTTCAGCTAGGAAGCATAAGTGTTATCAGCCTTGACCATCAAATAGTCCCTCTAAAGAAAAGTAAGAGATGCCTTAGGATAGAAAGTGTTCATGATACCAGTGGATCTTACTCACATAGTTCTGTGAACAATGCTTGTGGTGCCACATGTAGGTGTGTGGAAACAATCAAAAATGCATTTGTGTTTGTGTAAGAAAGTTGAGAGTTTTAATTCAGCTGATGTTCAGCAAAGAGGAACATAATGAGGTTCAACAAGGATAATTGCAGAGTCCTGCACCTGGGAAGCAATAATAAACTGCACCAGTACAGGTTAAGAGGTCATCTGGTAGAGAGCAGCCTTGTGGAGAAGGACCTGGGAGTCCTGGTGGACAGGAAGTTTTCCATGGGACAGCAGTGTGCCCTTGCGACCAAGAAGGCCAGTGTGATCCTGGGGTGTATTAAGAAGATTGTGTCCAGCAGATTGAGGGAGGTTCTCTGCCACCTCTATTCTGCCCTAGTGAGGCCCCACCTGGAATATTGCGTCCAGTTCTGGGCTCCTCAGTTCAAGAGAGACAGGAATCTACTGGAGGGAGTTCAATGGAGGGCTAAGAGGGTAATGAAGGAACTGCAGCACTGTCTTATGAGGAGAGGCTGAGAGCCCTGGGACTGTTTAATCTGGAGAGGAGAAGACTAGGAGGGGGATCTAATAAATATATAGAAATAGCTGAGGGCTGGGTGTCAGGAAGGAAGGGACAGGCTGTGCTCGCTTGTGCCCTGTGATAGGAGAAGGGGCAATGGAGCATCCTGTGCTGTAGTTTCCATCCACCTCAATATGAAGAAGAACTTCTTTACTGAGAGAGTGACAGAGCACTGGAAGAGGCTCCCTAGGGAGATTGTGGAGTCTCCTCTGGAGACTTTCAAGACTCATCTGGATGCAATCCTGTGTGACCTACACTAGCAGGGAGGTTGGACTTGAAGATTTCCAGAGGTCACTTCTGACCCCTAACATCCTGTGGTCTTGTGATTTGCAGTACTGGGCTATGGTCCTGTACATCCTGAGTCACATAGGAGGTGTGCAGATGGAGGCTTCGGTGCTTTGCTAACTTGGACATGTTCCTTCTTTTCTTTTTTTTGTTGTTCTTGTTGTTGTTTTGCCTTAGGGTAATAAATGCAGGGAAGAGCACGCACAATGAAGATCAAGCCAGCTGTGAGGTCCTCTTTGTCAAGAAGAAAGCAGGAGGTGCGAATTCTACACCAAACAAGAATTCTTCATCAAAGCGGAGGTCGTCATTGCCTAATGGAGAAGGTCTCCAGCTAAAAGACAATTCAGTAAGCACACTTCTGTATCTTGTCAGTGGAGAAGTACACAGTAAATATAAAAGGATATGATAAAGTGACACTGAAAGATGTTTACTTAGTGTTCCCTATAGTTTCAGTTGCCTTTTGGATCTCTGCTTAAATATAGAACATTGAACTGTATTTTTCTTAGCTCTAGTACTCGATTTTTTTATTTCCTGAATTGAAAAATGCTTCTTGCATCTAAAATGTTTTAGTTTAATAATGGCTTTGTCTCTCTCCTATTGCTCTCTTCATTTTGACCACCATCACCTACAGAAGAACAGTTGGTCACTCCAAGTATTCCTCCTAGAGCCCAGTTTTGCTTTCATTACTCTGCTGAGTGACATAGAAGTATCATCTAACAATGGATATACTGTGGAAGGCAGGAAATCCTGAGAATACTCCTAGGATTTTCCTTTTTGAAAATACATGTAATCCTGAGACATTTACTGCTGCAGACTGCTGTGAGTTTAATGGCTGTGGCTGACTTGTCCAGTGATGGTCACTGTAGGCATTGCAGTATCACCATTTATACAGTCACACAACTTTATTAATGATTTGGTAGTCATTTGGGGCTCTTATGCAGGTAGGGTAAGCTCATCCAGCACATTGAATTTAGTCATTTTTGCAGACTATGGCTCCTGTCTTTGTGTGGAGAGTGGTGTACATCATGCACTTGTCTACTGATATTCTTCTGCTGTTCTTCATCTGTCTTGTTTCCTAACTGGCAAATTACTTCGTCTACTCTTTAAGGATGAGCTCAGGCACCAGAAATGATTGATAGTGTGTGTTACATTCAGACATTCAGCCTCTCCCTTTCAAGCCTCTTGGGAAAAGAAAAAAAAAATTTCATTTCAATTCTTCCATTCAGTTTTCCATTTCTGGCATATTTTGACCAGAAATGAGCATAATGTCTGAAGTGAGGATATGTGTGGTATGGTGTACTGTTTTCATGCTACTTACCACGGTCTTCATATGTTCTCTTCATATCTACAGATTTTTCTACGTGACACTTGAATAAGCACTACAGCACTCACTATTTACCTGTGTAAAACCTCTTCTGCTATGTCATTAGACCACAACTTGTGAATTTCAATTTGTAGTGTATTTTCCCCAAAACAGTCTGCATTATTTCTGGAGAAAGTTATCTACTAGAGGGCACTCTTACACCAGCAATTAGTAGAACTTTTCCCCTGGTACATTTTTTTTTTTTGCTGTTTGAATAGGTCTAAAAAAGGAAAATAAAGATCTGCAAGTTTCTATAATTTGCCATACTCCTATGTTTTCATATTTTGTGTACTGTGAGCTGTAAAACTGTGTGTTACCCTTGCATACCATTATTAGCAAGTGTCTTTTTAAGGAGTCTATGGGTTTAGTGTTAAATGTGATGAGGGTGCAAGTTACTCTGTATCAATAGATATAGAAACACAGACATGAGAAGACACTCCAGGGAATGGTATAATTTTGTCCCTACAAGTATGTAGTAAAAAAGCCCAAGGCAGAATACTGTGAATTCCTCATAAGGAAATCCAAATTGAACACACAAGCCAAAACTGTGTCTGAGTGGTGAAGGAGGTTGTAGAAATATTGAGGAAGAGATAAGAAAACAGCTTACTGAGTATTTTTCTGATGAGAGGACAGTTTTCTTCTGTCCTTGTTTACTGTGTGGAGTGCAAAGGAAATAAGAACTGAAACCTAAACTGTGGCTTGATTTAATGGAGTCCATTTCATTGTCCTGAGATGTTTCTTTTTTTGAGCAGGCCACATGCTGTCTTTGTTTCCCCCTGCTTTGTGGGAAGTTTGTGAGCATTAAATGACAGTAACATATGAGGTTGTGTGGTTATTTTCGTTTAATGCTGACCTCATCTGTGCAGCCCTGCATTTTAACGGGGCAGCATAAAGGAGTTGGAGATCCATAGTTTGTCTACGTGGGTTGGGTGCTCCTGTGGTGGTCTTTACTCTGAGGGTGGACTACGCAAAGCTTCTAGCTGTGGGAAGAAGGAGGTGGTGGGCCAGGAATGAGGATCTGGGAAAGGGAACATTTGTTTAGCCCTGACACATAGAAGAATCCAAAGAAGCTTGTTAAATAGCACAAATGTAAGTCACCATCTTTAGAGAGCTGAGCAGAGCAGTGAAAGGCAAGACTTTGCAAATTCAACCCTAAATTGTTTCTCTACCTCTCCCCTAACTCCACTGCTGTTTGATTAATCATGTTTGCCATCTGTCCTCATTCAGCTTTTTCACTGGTTCTAGTGAAATGCCTTTAACTAGAGGGTGCCTTAATGATGAATACCGAAGACCATCAGAGAGTGAAATAGGAAACCTGTGCCAGGATATTATTGTTGTGACAGTCAGGTTGCAGGACTTAATGTGATGCATTTATAACTGTCATTGTTATGTGAGGCTACATAATTATTAATTCTGCAGATTTCCTTGCCACAAAGTTTGGATGGAGTGCTTGTTTTGTGTTGTCTGCGACTGGTAGCTGTACATCTGTCATAGTTTGAGGCCATGAACAACCTCGGACTGGACGACAGGAGTGACTCTTACTCCCTGTACTCAACACTGGTCAGGCCACACCTTGAGTACTGTGTCCAGTTCTGGGCTCCTCAATTCAAGAGAGATGTTTTGATACCGGAACATGTCCAGAGGAGGGCGACAAAGCTGGTGAGAGGCCTGGAACACAGCCCTGTGAGGAGAGGCTGGGGGAGCTGTGGGTGTGCAGCCTGGAGGAAGCTCAGAGATGACCTCATTGCTGTCTACAACTGCCTGAAGGGAGGTTGTAGCCAGGTGGGGATCAGTCTCTTCTCCCAGGCAACCAGCAACAGAACAAAGGGACACAGTCTCAAGTTGTGCTGGGAGAGGTACAGGCTGGATGTTAGGAGGAAGTNTGGCAGGCCCGAGAGTAGGCCATGACTGCTTCCCCCCCCCCGATCTTAGGCCTAGAAGGCCTCAGTAGGCCGCGTGATGCAGCTGAAAATTCCCTGCAGCTAGGAGCCATCTCCCACACGCAAACCGTGAGGTAAGGAGGAAGGCATGCTCTTCCTGGAGAAAAGAAGTGAAAGGAGAAAGGGCAGGGAGGGAAAGAGAAAGCTATCAACCAGGCACTGGCTTTTAAGCTGTAATACCAGAAAACAAAATGGAACAACAATATTACAACATCCTGAGACTCCCAGATCCATCCCCTGGGATGGGTCTTTGTCCCTGTAGTTTTCTTAGGGGACCCTGGGACCCCTCAAACTACAACAACATATCACCAGTAGCATGAGAAGGCTTTTCTCTGTGGATGGGGTGGCAATCACCCACCCAGTTCAGACTTTATGAGAACTTCAGATGCATTCTAATGCATTTTGTGAGTGTAGTTTGCATTTGGCACAGTAATGGTCAAGGTGGGTTGTGGTTTTCAGAATAAATCTTTAGTGGCAATATGATTTATTTGTCTGTTTGGAATTAGCTTCATAAGGAAAATAAATAAAATAAAGTAAATCTGAAGGTTTGCAATGTAGGACCACTGTCTAGTTTACCTAAAAATGTGTGCTTATTGATTGCTATATATTGTTAAGGCTGCCTTTTTAAAAATGTGTTTTCTTTTCTCTAGCCAAGCTCCAATTATTTGTCATTTTCTTTTCTGATTTCTCATCCATGGCTTGACCCAAAACTTTGCATGTTTTAATTGTATTTTACAATTACAAGACCCAGGAGACTTCTGAGCCTTCCTGAAAGCTAGGTCAGCAGCTGAGGAGGCTGAATCTTATTAAATTTCCTAGTACATTCTAGAAATTAACTGTTAAGGTCAGCGCAGTAAAGGATGTTTACTTTTCATGTATCTGGCAGATATTCATAATGTTGTTAAATCTGATTCTATAAAAGAAAATGTAAAATAAACACTGTGGTGACTGACCATATGCCTGCTTGAGGGCTCTATCCGGCTGAAAGAACAATGGCATCCTGGCTTGTACTAAGCATGTTGTGTCCAGCAGGGGTAGGGAGGTGATTGTGCCCTTGTACTTGGCTCTGGCAAGGCCACACCTTGAGTATTGTGTTCAGTTTTGGGCACCTCAATACAAGAGAGATGTGGAGGTGCTGGAGTGAGTGCAGAGGAGGGCAACAAAGCTGAGGAAGGGCCTGGAGAATAAATCTTAGAGCAACTGAAGGAGCTGGGGCTGTTTAGCTTGAAAAAGGGGAGGCTGAGGGGAGACCTCATTACTGTCTACAACTACCTGAAAGAAGCTTGTGGAGAGGTTGGTGTTGATTGCTTCTCACAGGTAATTAGCAATAGCACAAGAGGGAATGGCCTCAAGCTGCAACTGGGTAGGTTTAGACTGGACATCAGGAAAAATGTTTTCAGAGCAAGAGTGGTCAGGCATTGGAATGGGCTGCCCAGAGAGGTGGTTGAGTCACCAGGCCTGGATGTGTTTAAAGCCCTGGATGTGGTGCTTAAAGGTCATTTGGATGTGGTGCTTGGTGATGGTTTAGAATGTGCTTGGGATATGGTTTAGGGTGAATATTGTAGAGTAAGGATATTGGTTGGACTTGGTGATCTTGAGGGTCTTTTCCAACCTGAATACTTCTGTGATTCTGTGATGTTTGAAAGACTGTTTTTGCTAAAACACTACCAGAGCTAGTAGATATAGATGTCTTATTCTTTGAGAGTCTGCAGAATACTAATCCTTTTGGGAAGAAAGACAACGGCCATGCACACACACACACCAACATAAGTAATCACTTGCTGGCTACAGGAGTCATTTCAACAGTGGAAGGAAAAGCAAGGACCTCCTTATGTATTCTGTCTCATATCTGTGCTCTGACTGCCAGCTCTTGTTAATTTTCTGAGTTACTGCAATATTTGCACCATATAATGAATTCTCATTGAATTGGTATGGTTTGGTGAATTAATTTCTTTCAAAAAAGGAGATATTTTTATTTGCAGGGTGAGGGGAAAATATTTTTCTCCTCCTTCCATTTTTAGACAGCGAATAGGTTATTCATGGTTATGCTGTCTTTGCTAGTTCAAAAGTAAATGAAACATTATAGGAATACAAAGAATTCTTTGAGACTAATATGTAGGTTACATTAGTGCCTGCAGATCCCAACTGAACTTAAGGCTCTAGAACTTCCCTCACTAAATGTGGTAGTCACCTCCTTTGCCTGTATATACTTCCAATATAGACTACTTGAGGAGAGGCTGAGGGAGCTGGGCTTGTTTAGCCTGGAGAAGAGGAGGCTCAGGGGGGACCTCATTGCTGTCTACAACTGCCTGAAGGGAGGTTGTAGCCAGGTGGGGATCAGTCTCTTCTCCCAGGCAACCAGCAACAGAACAAAGGGACACAGTCTCAAGTTGTGCTGGNCCACCCATCCCATTCTCGGCAGGCCCTGTGCCAGGGCACTTAGTGCCATGGTCTAGTTGACTGGATAAGTCTGGGTGCTAGGTTGGACTGGATGATCTTGGAGGTCTCTTCACCTGGTTGATTCTATTCTATTCTACCTAGGGCTCTTTTCTGTACTTGACAGGAAGACATAAATGTACTTTGGAATGAGATGAGCGTAGTCTGAAAGTGCCAGGTTTTTGTTTCTCCAGTTAGCTTAAAGGCAGTTTAGTCAACTCTCTTGGAGTTGTGCTGTGTAAGTGTTTGAACTTAGCTGAACTGGTAGCGAGGTCCCTTCCAGCCCCTAACATTCTGTGATTATGTTTAAGAATTACTAGTTCAAAAGGGACAAAAATCAGTAAATTGAATCAAAATCAGAATCATCAGAGCTGATGTGGCCATGCTGTTCTCATGTCAGTGACAGACAAGGAACACAGCTCAAGCCCATGTGAGCTCCTCTGTCCTGGCTTGTGCTTCCTGTTAGCTTGGAGGAAATAAGTGGTTACAGTTCAAATTCACTTGTTGGCCATTGTTCTGGTCTGTTTTAAAACTTCCTGGTCTCCGATGGCACTTTATTTGAAATACAAGTTCACATGAGGTTTGTTCAGTGTAGGACATATCCAGGTGTGCTCATAGTAAC
This sequence comes from Tricholaema leucomelas, assembly GCA_013400475.1. NCBI lineage: Eukaryota > Metazoa > Chordata > Aves > Piciformes > Lybiidae > Tricholaema lacrymosa > Tricholaema leucomelas. The sequence goes on from WAAF01015990.1 coordinate 73,524, forward strand.
TAGAGTGAATTGTGTTAATAACTGTTCTTCTGAAAAGCTTTAACACAGACTCTGGTGGGGAGTTGATTTGGAAAACCAAAGAAAATTAGTGTGTGTTGGGGGACAGGGGTCAAACTTGTTCTTTAAGTTTCTGGTATAGTTTGGGGACAGGGGGAGGGCCATGACAAAATATCTTCGTCCTCAAGGTAGGAGGTAAAGTACTTCCATTTCAGCAACCAGCGACAGAATAAGGGGACACAGCCTCAAGCTGTACCAAGGGAAGTCTAAGCTAGATATTAGGAAAAAAATTATTCACATAAAAGAGTGATTTGCCATTAGAATGGGCTGCCCAGGGAGGTGATTTCGTCCCTGGAAGTGTTTTTAAAAAGGCTGGATGAGGCATTTAGTGCCATGATTTAGTTGATTAGGTGGTGTTGGGTAATAGCTTGGACTTGATAATCTCAAAGGTCTTTTCCAACTTGGTTAACTCTCTGATTCTGTAATGCCTTTATGCTTTCGGCCCCAAAGGCAGCACATCTCCAAAGCAGTAGCAGGTTTCAAATGGCATGATGACATAACCTGCTGGAGCATTATTCGTAGTATATCATGAGGTGGATTTTGGCTAGGAAGTCAAATCCTAAGAAAAGAATGGGAGCAGAAATAATTGGATATACAGCTTCCAGGAGACACAGTGTTGCCATTTTGACTAAGCGGTTCCAGTTTTCAGCTGAACTACTTTCAATTTAGGATACTTGTTGCCTATTGGCAAAATACTTGACTTTTTTGCATCAACAACAGTCTATTTTTACAAACAGGTTCTTCACTCAGTAATCCTGTTATCTATTAAAAATGGCTTAGGCAGAATTTTACAGCCAGTTGTGTGAACTTGGAGGGGTTCTGAGCCCAGAGCAAGCTAGCATGACTGGCCGTCATGCCTCTGGGGGTGAAGTTTTAGAACAGTTGTTTGGTGAATCTTCCAGACAGGGTAAGTGGGTGTGTCTGGCTAAAGAGTCACATTCAGAAATGCATACATCTGTTGGTTTTTCTACCGTTGTAGGCTGTATCCTGTGTGATCCTTACTGGGATAAGTAGTCCAGTACTATAGGACAATCCTCTGCACCCCTGGATATTTTTAAGGCCAGACTGGATGTGCCTCTGGGCAACCTGATCTAGTGGAAAGTATCCCTGCACCCAAGTATCAGGGTGTCATGCATTGTGTTGTGTAAAATCCTGATATAGGGTAGGGTATCTCTGCTCATGGCAGGGGGTTGAAACTAGATGATCCTTGTGGTCCCTTCTAACCCTTACTGATTCTATGAAATTTTGGTCTTCATGGTGGTATGTCCATCATTTATCAATGATGTGGGGTTTTTAATGCTTTTTTGGGAGATCTGCACCATCATTAGGACATAACCTAGTCTCACAATAGTAGCTGTGCTTGGTCAGTACATGCTGTGATGGCTGTAAGGTAAGAAAGATTGGGAATTCAGCTTTTTTTTTAATTTTTTGGGAGGATGTTAAGGGAAAGAAAAAGAGGGGAGGGGGATATGGTAGGATGGTGTAGCAAAAATAAGCATCTTGCCTTCTTGCCAGAGCTGTACCAACACAGTAGGTATTTCTCCATTTCAGAGGGGTTACTTCTGGGTATGTTAACTGTGCTTTACCTACTGCCCCTGTGCCAGTGGCTGCTCCATGATCTCACTCGTGGCTGTGTAACACTAACCATCTCTTTTCCTTCCCTTTCTTCCCCCTGCTTCTTCAGGACACAGATGGGATCAACCTGTACTACTGGTCCCTGTTTGATGGACATGCTGGGTCAGGGGCAGCTGTGGTTGCTTCCAAACTGCTGCAGCACCATATCCTGGAGCAGCTGCAGGAGATTGTGGACATCCTGAGGAACACAGCTGTCCTACCGCCCACCTGCCTGGGAGAGGAACCAGACAACCCGGCTGCCAACACCAGGACACTGACACGAGCAGCTTCCCTGCGCGGTGGTGTGGGAGCCCCAGGTTCACCCAGCACACCTCCAACACGCTTCTTCACCGAGAAGAAGATCCCACACGAGTGCCTGGTTATTGGGGCCATAGAAAGTGCTTTCAGGGAAATGGTATGTATACTTCAGGGCTCTGAAGTCCTTGCTGCATACATGGGTCACTTGGTCTGGAGAAGATGAACAACAACACACACAAAAAAATCATACATTAGTGTGTTGTAATCCGTCGAGGCAAGGGGCATTTGGGTGAATGAGGCACAAACCCAGCTGCTGCTTTAGCAATGGAATTCCAGAAATGCAGAGAGCAGTGAATCTCGGAAGTCTTCTCAGTATTCCTTTATTCCTGTGTTGATGAATCCCTGGTATTACAGGCTCAGAGTCCCACTTACAGATCAAGCAACCAACAAAGTCTTAAGAGTCCCTTGCAGAAGATTAGCAATTTTTTTTTCCCCACTTCTTTTTCAGTCTCTTACTTAAACACCATCTGAGTGTGGACAGAATTATTTAGAAGTCTCAAGAACTTACCTGATACATCTCCGTGAAGCAGGAGCTCTATTTTAAGTCTCACACACTGCAGTGGCCATGTCTGTTGATTACCAGACTCTTAGAAGTTTGGTGCTCTTTTTTTATTTCTCTCAAGTTGTGCTGGGGGAAGTATAGGCTGGATGTTAGGAGGAAGTTCTTCCCAGAGAGAGTGATTTGCCCTTGGAATGGGCTGCTCAGGGAGGTGGTGGAGTCACTGTCCCTGGAGGTGTTCAAGAAAAGACTGGATGGGGCACTTAGTGCCATGGTCTAGATGAATGCATTGGACTAGGTGCTAGATTGGACTGGATGATCTTGGAGGTCTCTTCCAACCTGGTTGATTCTATGATTCTACCCAGAACTATACAAATGGGTCATATTAGGTCACATCAGTGACACAAATAAGGAGCAGCATCCTCGGTTCCAATGCCTGCAGTTCACATTAGCGACTGCAGAGAGTGTGCAACTTTTGACTGAGGCAGGTTGGGTGTGGGTGGAGTGGGATAGGAAATACATTTTTTTACCATTTCTCAGATTAAATAACCGTAGAAATAAGGAGGGTTGAAACAGCATTACAGACATTTTCGACAGAGGTAAAGCAGATAAAGAATTAATTTTGTCTTTATGCCTTCTGAAATGCGGGTTTTAATTTAATTTAAAAGATCCCTGACACTGTGTGTCTAGGGAGTGAAGCTACTTTGTGTCACAGCACGATTGAGGTCCTGAAGGACAGGCCTAGATGAAAAATAGCTATTTTAGTTGTGGGAAGTATGCTAACTCGTTGTGATGATGATAGCGCAAGTGGAATGCACCTCGTTCTATTTCAAGGTCCTACATTTCTTAATCTTACCGCCGGATATAGCTGGCATTCATTTTCTTTGTGCCACCATCACTTGCTTCTTTAACGTCTCCCCTGTAGCACCTGTGCCCCAGCGGCTGCCGGTGGCGAGTGTCCCAACACGCGTTGGTCGTGACAGGCGGAAGGGCAAAGTGAATGTGCCACGGCACGCCGAGAGACGCCGGTCCCCGCCGCACTCTGCGGCTGGGCTGTGCTGGGCTCTCGCCGGCTCGGCCCCTCCGCAGGGCCTCCACGAGGTGGCACGAGCAAGCCGCTGTCGGGGGTCCGGGAGCCGCTGAGCAGGCTTAGTGGCGTAGCATCCTTCCTTTTTGGGATGAGATTGTTAATCACCGTGATTAACTTGTGCTTTTTGCTCTGGGAAGCCTTGGTCTGAGCCTTTGCTCTGGATAGAGACTGAAGCTGTCAGACGTTGAGTCTGGCTGCCCCAGGGCTAGGGCTGCATCTGTAATCGGTGCAGAAAGTGTGCTGCTGTCACCTGCTCTGCAAACGCACCGGGATGTCTTCTGTAGGTTTTTCTGCATCACTACACTCCCTAACGCAGGGAAGCCAGACTAGGGTGACCAGGACCCCCAAAGTGCTAGGGGACCCTTCAAACCTCAGTGAGGCAACTCTGTTGGGCACCCTGTGCCTACCTGCTGCTGCAACGTGTCCTGAAAAGACCGACAGAGCACAGCCTGAGTTAACTGCTTCCTTGGCATGAAACGATTGCCTTTTGAACAGAAAGTACAGAAATAATTTTGGGATTTGGTGGTGTTTTCTTGTTGTTCTTTGTTTTGGGGTGTTGGTTGGTTTGTTTGCGTTTTTTTGTTTGTTGGGTTTTTTTTTTCTGTCAGAGTCTGAGTGGCACATACTGCCCAGCATTACTTAGCTCTTCCCCTGTATGCAGATTACAATGTGGGCTGAGCTGCATGCTACAGAAAAGAGGGGGTAGAAGAGAAAATAAAAATCCCAACAGTTTGCTGTAATTTTTTTTTTTTTTAATCAGGTGGAAGATGAGGAAAGCTTTTTATACACTCAGACTTTGTCTGGAACAAACCTCTTTATGCCCACAAAGACTTCAGAGGTGTTTTGGGGTTTGTGCCCACGTTTGTGCTCCACTGCTTTCCCAGCATCACTGTTTAAAAGTATTTCATTAAAAGCTAGTGTCTTTACATCAAAATGAGTTAGTGGTATTGGTGGGCTTTATTTTACTTTGGTTTATTTTCCACCCTCATAGCTTTTTGGGTAGCTAAGTTTCCCCTCCCTTCCCTCAAAAACCATAATGTCAAACAAAGTATGTAATGTCAAATTAAACATGGCACTGAATATACTTTGGCAAGTCATGGTAGTAAATTCAAGTTCTGCACAGCTAGGTGGAAGAGCCTATGAGCAGCAATGATTCAAAAAATCTGGTACACAGATTAAGTCAGGGAAACTCTGGACATGAGGCCCTGAGGATTATCCCTTTTCTCTTCTATAATAGATGCTTCTGAATTCTGCTTATTGAAAGAAATAAATTTTAATTTAGGCATTCCAGTGCTTGCAAAGTGTATATATGACAGAGTTGAAACCAGGTGAGGAATCATACGTTGTTTGAAGGTCTCAGAGGATTCCCTGAAGTGTGAAGGCGAAGGTCTTTTAAAATTCCTGGCAGTGTCTGGAAAATCCACTGTAGCGTTTGCAAGTTTAAATTATTTTGATGGTTAGAAATGTCTGCTTCCTTTGAACTGTTCTTTTCAGCTTAATTTAAAAATATAGAGAAGCCATGGGGAGGAAGAATCAGCTTCTCTATGGTAAGATTAGATAAAGAGGCATTTATAAAAGGCCTGTGTCTGTGACCAAAGGTTTTGTGAGCTTTCTTTTTTTTATCTTGGTGCTGTCCTCCTGGTCCTCCACCATCACTCCCCACCGCCCACAAAAAAAAAAAAAGAAAACCAAAACCAACCAACAAAAAAAAATCTTAGAAAAAAAGGAAAGGAAAAGGAAAAACATAAGTCAATGAGAGTATGGAGTAAGAGGTAGCAGTATAACATGAATCTCTTTGGCAGCAGAGTACAGTTCCCATGTGCGGCAGATGGCCGTTTGGGCAGCACTGTACATTTCATGCTATCCCTACCTCGGGCATAAATGGGATTGGGCCCTATGTACACCAGCCAGTGAGGAGTTACATTGTTTGTGACGGACACCTCTGCCCAGCCTGCTCAGACAGCATCTGAGTGCTGCTGAACATCGCTACCACTGCCCCAGGTCATCTCTGTCTCCTGAAATTTGTAGGGAACAAAGCGAGGTCTCTGCCCTCCTCCAACTCTGCAGATTTTCAATCAAACTGCAGCTGTCATGGTTTGCATTTGTTGTGGTGCTTTTCCTCGGATAAATTTAGCTCTAAACTAAAGCTCTAAATCCTATACCCCAAGGCATGGACGATTTGAGCTGTTTGTTTCTTGGTGCAAATATGAAAATGACTGAAGCATAGCACTGTTCATATGCACACATACAGAGGCTAACTAACATATTCATAATAGTAAGCACATACAAGTAGGCAGAGTTTAGCTGAAAAGATCTGCCAGTGCTTTCAATAACACTGGTAAATGATGCTCCCTGTTTGAACCCAGTATTACCAGGAAAGACCAGTTTGAAGTTGGGTTTAATTCTGGGTGCAGAATAGGGTTAGGGTAGTAATTTGTTACATCGTTTGTTACTACCCCAAGCTAAACCAAGAGGCAACTCGGAGTTGCCATTTGTTCCTTGGTGCCCAATGTTTTACAATCTCTTGTCCTGATTTTCCCCAAACAAAGTAGAAGATACTCCTACAACAGTGGGACCTGAAGTTTAAGAAATACTCTAATATTTTTTTTTTAGGATAATTTTAATGTTTTAAAACACCGATTGAAATGCTGTCCTGATAAATTTTGTTCTCTTTTCCTGTAGGATTTGCAAATAGAACGAGAGAGGACCGTGTATAATATTTCTGGTGGCTGCACAGCCCTCGTAGTGGTTTATTTATTGGGGAAGCTTTATGTGGCAAACGCTGGTGATAGCAGGTGAGTAAATGTGATTTTCTTCTCCACTATTCTTTCACCCCAAAGTCCCCAGATCTGGTGTTGTCAAGTTTCTGAGTTGCAGGCAGTATCACAAGAGGTTCTTTTTCTTGGCTGGACACTTGTGGTAGATTAAAACTAGCCCTCAAGCCTGGTTCTAAATTATATACAAGAAATAGGAAAATTCCAAAGGCATTGAATAGAAAAAATGGTAAAAAGTAAATAAAATAGGAGATTGGATGCAAAAGAAAAATAATAGATAAGTCTATATAATTCCATTAGCTTGCTGCTTTAGTATTTAATTTGTTGCTTGAACTGTTCTTACTTTCCTTTTTTCTCCTTCACTCTGGCTGCTGGCGAGTCCCTATGCATGGGTTTGCTGACCTTGGCTGAGACTTCTTGTTATGACTAAGTAGACAGCAGCAGTGGGGCCTAATTTCTCTGTGGGGGGAGAGCTATCTATTCTCTTGTTCCAGTGTCCAGAGGGGTGGGGAAACAATTTGAGGGTTTATTGGTGTTGTTTTCTGAATCGTAAATAATTGTAAATATATGTAAATATATTTTGTACATATATATTGTATTTTATGCTTTTAGATTTTAGCTTCCAAGCCTTCTGAGCTAGTCTGGTGATTTTATTTTGGGGGTAATTTCAACCCACCACAGCACTTCACAGTTCTAACAGAGATTAATGCAAAGAGCAATGGTAGGCTTCCAGTATCTAGTCGAGTAGTGGTTGCAGTTGGTGAAGCTGACAATGCTTCTGGCCCCATGGCAATCTCTGAACAATTTGATGGCTGCAGAGAAGTTGCACACTTTGGAAATCATCCAGACTAGACTCAGCTGGCTCCGAAATTGAATGAAGCTTATATTTACAGCTTAGCACAACACACAAGCAGATATTTACAGTATATACAGTTATATATATACAGAAATATACAAGGTAAAAGGTAATACAGAAACACAACACCCCTCCCACAAACCTGAGTCTACAGGAGGGGCTCCCAACCACCCTTCCATCTTCTCCCACCCCTCAACCTTACCCCAGACAAAAGGGAGGAGGGGAAGGAGATGGGCTGTTGCAGGTTAGGGCTTTTTACTGTGTCCTGTTCTAGCTCATGTACCTGTACAGATTTTGGAACTGAATGCTGTCCTTCAGGAGTTGTTGCTTTGTTATATTTAGAAAATGGATACTTGAAGACTTGTGGTGAGAAGCTTTGTCTTCTGGTTTAGCTAAAGCTAGAAACATACTGCAGATGTCTCACTTGCATTCTTTTTCTCTTTCTCACTCTGCCCATACCACCATCAGAGAGAATGAAGTTGTTCTTGCAACACTTTAGACCTTCACATGTTTGTTTTGGCAGTGCTCTGCATAAACAGGCCACGGAGAATAGTTCTGTTGTGTTCTCTTAGCATCTGAGAATTTGAAGTTTGCAAAGGTACTGAACCATGTTGTCTCTAGGTGAAGAATGCTAAAGGGTGCATTTGTATTTCAGGTTTGCACACACGTAAGTTCGTCTTTATGATGTGTGTACACAACGTATTTACAGAGAGCAGTCAACTGCAAAATCATCTGTACTTTAAACCTAACACTTTTATTGCCTCTTGCTGATTTAAACTGTGTAGGAAGTCAGATAAATCTTTTGTGCATAAAGTTCCTATTCTTTTCATGTTGGCAATTATTCTTAATATGCTGAATTTGCTGTTTATATTGCAAATCACTCACCCAGTTTCCCTTGACATGTGACATATTTGAATCTTTTTCACATCAAATGTCAAATGAGTTCTCACAGAGAGGGCAACTGCAAACATGTTTGGGTAGATCACCTGTCTAGCCATCAGAACCAGTAGCTGCACTAAATTTTAGCTTCTTTTCCATTGAATTAGAAATAATGATGTTTTCCTGTACTGTTGTACTTGATGTACAGTTGAGCCTCTTCCACCACGTTGGCTGTATTGGTTTATTGTCCCTTAGAAGTATGCTACATAAAACTAACCTGCTTCTGAGTAGTAGAGATCTTTGATCTTAAATGATTGACTGCTTCCAGTTCCCTTAGGATTCCTCCTCTGCTTCTTGAGAGCAGCCTAAGCTCCACTAAAGCCTCTGATGGACAGTGGGAAGAAACTTGTCGATGGTGATCTGAATTGGCCCAAACCTCCACTATAGTTAAAGCTACTGAGAATTTGTTCCTTTGAATGTTCGTCAAGCCCATCAGAAACGTCTCTTCGGGAGAGCAGGAATTAGAAGGGAAGCCATCGGTGAGGCCAGGTCTTGTTTGACCCAGAATTCAAACTTTTCTACTCATTCCTCATGTCTTGCAGGTAACAGGTTGTCTCCAGATCCAAAATAAGGTTTTGCATTTTCCAAATGAACCTCACTGAAACCTTTCTTCTGCTGAGAAGAATTATCTGAATTTCCAAAATCTTTCACTTTCAAATAAGCCCACTTCTAGGCTTTCATAGCTCAAGAAAATGAAAGCCTTAAAGTGTAGAAGATCAGTTGATCTGGGCCTCTTTCCTACCAAATTCCCACTTCCCATGTTTCAGAAAGGGAGTAAAACAGCTATTGCAAAACATCTAAGTTGCTTCTCATCATTAAAAGGACATTTTAGGACTAGAAAAGCAGCTCTGAGGTTGTCTGCCTGCTGCCAGAGTGCACACTGCATTCTTGTGCTTTTAAGAGCCCAGTCATGTAGCCAAGAAGTTTTATTCATATTTAGTTGGAAAAATATGTTCCCTATTGCTGTCTTGTGCCTTGCATGGTCAGCTTCACAATTTGTACAGATACAAATGAGGGTGGTGAGAAATACAATAAGGAGACAAGTTTAAAAAATGTTTGTCTGCCCTTGAAGAAGGGCAGGGTTTGTTTTTCATACCCAAAAAGGGAACTTGTGCTATTGGAACTAAATGCTGGAACCCACAGTTCTTCAGTTGAGCTTTAGTTTCTTTGAGTTCACCTATTCATATGTGCCTCTTCTCTGTCCTCCTCCCCTCTCTGCTCCCTGACTGGAAAAATCCTAGAAATAAATCAAGCTACATTTCCCACAGACCAGTGTCTGTGAGAGGAGGTTTTGTGAGGCCGCTGTGGGAATAAACATTTTTGGGTTCATGCAAACCTCATTTGTTTTGCCTCTGCTCAGAAGAAGGTCAGGTATTTTGCAATTTCAAAACAGCAGAAGTTTTTGAAGGTGGGTTTTGAACAACTTCTACTGTCACAAGACCAAGGTATGTACAACAAACTGTTAATCTCACAATGAGACTAAGGAAACACCAAGTGTGAGACTTGAATAATAATGTGCTATGCGATGCCAGCTATATTTCAGACTTATGTCTGTGGTATTCAGTTTAACCACCAAAGCTTCTCAAATCTAATCATTTCATGCCACGTACCCTGGCAGTGTTGTATAGCAGCTGTCCTTTTGTAGTTGATGTGTAATTACATCATGAAAAGACTTTAATTACCATATTACTAAATTACCAGCCAGCAATCCTTTCAGGTTCAGCCCTAGCTCACTTCTGTATGGACTATTAGGCTACTCCAAGCTGAACACTTTTGGTTGGTGTAAAAGGGAGGAAAAATTGTGCTAATTGTAGGTTTTGTTGTGAACTATTATTGAGCATGATGTTATGGCATCACTAATGTCAATGATATAATTAAACTTCTGCTAATGATGCAGTCACAGTTCTGTAATAATTACACGTTAACTGCAAATGATACCAGAACCCTGCTCAAAATGAGGTGATGTATTAAGAGCCTGATAAAAACAACGTGGAGGAAGGCACTTGCATTCTCTAATGGCTTGTCTGATCATTCTTGGGCTCTGCTATAAATATACCTACTTATACAGTCAAAATTCATGTCTGAATATTGGCCAAAGCTTTTTCTAGTGTTTATCTCTCTCTTCCCTTCAGTGGTTAGCATTGTCCGTGCAAGGTTATCTAATAAAGGACTGATAGTGTCAGATCTCCAGTACATAGTGCTTTTGTGGTGAGCGTTGAGGCATTGTGCTTGACTTACCAGTTTGACATATACACTGTGGTAACTAGGCCAGGCTTTCAGAATAACTGCTTGCCTTTATTTAAAAAAGCATAATAAATCTTCTTTGCTTATTCTTTTAAATAATATTGTTCAATTTTATATTGCTAGAGTGGCTTTCACTTCTGAACTGCCAAAACATGCCTTGTTAATCTCAGTTCTTTTGAGTTTTATGCTATGAGGATGTTATTTTATAGCTAGCGATGAAGCAGTAGTAAAATAGAGACTTAATGTTTTTCCTGATTACTGCCCAATTCATGTATAGCCTCATGCAACTTTAACATTTGCCCGATATCACTACAATGACTGTAATGCAGTATGATCATATTAACTATCTTTAGCACGAGTGTTCTTCTGGCTTTCATCTTGTCTGGCAAGGAGCTGCTTGGAGGCTGCAGGCACTGCCATTTTATGCTGTGCTTGGAGCCACATAGGGTAACTGTGCTTTTATTATTATAGAAGAAGCAGAGCACCACAAGTTGATTTGACTTTTCCATAGGCCATGAAACACTCACTGACTCTGCAAATGGATTCTTGGGCTTTTGTGATTTATTGGCAGAACACGGGATCAAAGCAAAGAGCCTGGTGTTTCAGAGTCTTCTCAGACTTGCAGGGTCACTGGATTTTTTTGCTTTAGTTCATCAGCTTTTTTTATCATCTTTTTGCCTCCTTGCATTTTTTGCTCCCCTATGCTAATGTTTCCAGGGCATATTCACCCTCTGCTTAAACATATATGTCTGGAGTAGATATATATTTTTTTCTTCCTGTTAGCAAATGTAGAATTAATGCTAAAGCATGTGGGATGGTTAAAAAGCCCACTGAATGAATGTTTTTGTGGTGTTTCTGTGTGAGTGCAGGTTGAGTAACTTCATTGGTGCCTCAAGTGCTCAAATGTAGGAAAGTGCATTTATAATGGCAGCTTCTGCCAGTGCAATAAAATAGTGAATTGAAAATGTAGTTCTACTTTGTCTACTCTTTCAATTCTTTCTGGATTTTGCTTCTCGTGTTGAATCTTACTACTTTTATACTTCCTCTTTTTCTGTGTCATGATGCTTCTCACCTTCTTCCCCTATGCATAGTTCCCGTTGTTGGAAGTCAGGTTTGGGAGGTGAATTTGGTTTTATGAAGTAGATGAGAGGGACATGGAAACCGCCATATATCTGCTGACTGGCACCATATCTTAAATGGAATTTCTGAGAAGTCAGAATTGATGATCCTGACCTTTTTTTTTTTTTTCTCTTTGGTTCATGGTGTCCTCAAAGCAGTCCAACAGGGTGATTTTTTTATTTTTTTTTTTTCCCCAGAAGCACTAACACTCTGTAAGGCTGGAAACCAAAAAGTGACTTAGTATGTTGCTATTGTGGAGCTAGTTTGCTTTTGGTATTTTTACAAAACTTTAAATTTCTGCTTTTCATAACTACCCATCTTCTCATTTCAATAGTATATATTTTTCCTGTTTCCCTTGAGTGGGCTGCCTAAGTCCTCTCTGTCTCCTTGCATCTGTGTTTGAATAAACAACAATAACTGTGCCTCATTCTTGGTACTTGGAGGTCTCTAGAGGAAAGACTAACTCAGTTACTAAGCTTCTCCAGTATTTGTAAAAGCTTCTTTTTTTTATGTCTCCTCTTAAAGATTGAACAAAAAGAGCTGCAAATCTCTGCAGTAGACACGCAAGGCCTTTTCACCCTGGGACTATGCAATGCGTGGTGACCTCGCTATGTCTTCTGAAGTTCTTATTCCTCTAAATACTCACAAAATGCCTCCCAAGAGGTGAAAGCAACACTTACAGATTGTATTTTGCCAATATGTGTGCACATTCCCTCTTTAGATTATTATTATTTCTTTGGTGGAATCACATCAAAATAGTGTTTGGTTATTTTGAGGCAATAGATGACCTAAGCCTGATTCTGCACAGAGCCTGTGCTGCGAACAGAGACTGAATCCAAGATGAAGCAAGTCTCTCCCACACACATTCTCCTTCGCTGACTGCAGTTTGGTAGGTGAAGTCTGATCCTGCCTAGCCAAAAATGTTGGAAGAGAGCATGGCATCTTAGTCACACCCAGGAGATATGGCCAAGTTGCATCTTTCCACTTTCCCTGTGTTTTTTTTTCTTTAGAAGCCTGGCTTGCAGTCTTGCAGAAGCACTTCTGCTCTAGTTTTCCTCCTTGGCCTCCTTCTAGGGAGAAGCAAGAACATAGGAATAGCAGCAACCTCAGATATTGCAACATTTGGTACTGGATAAAGCTTTTGGAGGCACTTCAGGAAACACTTTAAGTGAGGCATGGAGAAAAGGTGTTGGGTCAAAACGGATCAATGCACTCAATGTGCAGTGATGAGGAAGAGCGTATTCTGGAGATCCAGTAGATGACAAGTTCCAGGGTACTGGCACATTATATCTAGCACTGACTTGGCAGAGAAGATTAAGTTGGCAGTAAGCATTCACAGGCTTTTGAAAACAAAACACATGTCCTTCCTCTTCTCCAAACTCTTGTTTTTCCTGGGAAAACATATGCTTTAGCAGTATCTCTATCAGTCTAAAAGGTGCTGAAGCTCTTGTGAACATTTTTGAGTGTGTCCAACAGATCGAGGGATATTCTTCTCCCCCTCTACTCTGCCCTAGTAAGGCCCCACCTGGAATATTTCATCCAGTTCTGGGCTCCCCAGTTCAAGAGGAGCAGGGATCTACTTGAGGGAGTCCAGTGGAGGACTACAAGGATGATGGAGAAAGTGGAGCACTGCCTTATGCGGAAAGGCTGAGAGCCCTAGGGCTGTTTAGTCTGCAGAGGAGAAGATTGAGAGGGCATCTAATAAATAGATATAAGTATCTGAGTGCTGGGTGTCAGGAAGGAAGAGATAGCCTCTGCTTACTTGTGCCCTGTGATAGGATAAGAGGCAGTGGATGTAAAATACAGCACAGGAAGTTCTACCTCAACATGAGCAGGGACACTTGCTCTAGTGGGAGGTGTCCCTGCCTATGGCAGGGGGTTGGAGCTGGATGATCCTTGAGGTCCCTTCCAACCTAAACCATTCTATGAGGAAGAACTTCTTTACTGTAAGGGTGGCAGAGCACTGAAACAGACTGCCTAGAGAGGTTGTGGAGTCTCCTTTTCTGGAGATTTTCAAGCCTTGTCTGGATGCATTCCTGTGTGACCTGCACTGGATTCCATGGTTCTGCTCTGGCAGGGTGTCACTTCCAACCCCTAATGTCCTGTGATTCTGCGATCCTATATGTTCAGGTAAGTATTTGATCCTAACCATAGAAGCATCATCTACCCACAAAGTCCTTATATTCTGGATTTTTAGGAAAGAGAGATATTTTTTTCTGTTCAAGTAGACTGGAAAGACACAGTTCATTGATATTAGTTTCCAGGAGTGATAGATTCTATTAACTTTGATTCTCCTAGGTCTTCAGCCTTTAAAAAAAGAAAAGAAAAAAAACCCAAACCAAACCCAAACTAATCAAGACAGAGCATTGCAAGTAAAATCCTCTGTTGTCTGCCTTTATTAGTGGATATCTGATCAAGGAAGAAATCCCACTGTAATAGCATCTTTGCATGTATGTTGCATGTGTAGCCTGTAGAGCTTGTATTGTCTGAATCAAGATGGGCAAAGGGTATCAAGATGTAATTTTAATCACTCCGTGTATTGGTAAAATACAGGTCAAAAAGAGCCTGTGAACTCCAATAGAGGCAGCTTGTGGTATAAGCAAATATACCAGAATCCAGATTTACTGGTGTAGTGCATTAGCATCAAACCCATCATTTAAATCTGTACCTGACCACAGAGACACCTGCAGGTTCTTTTTCCCAGTGTTTACAGGGCCACAGCCAAAGCATGCCAAACTGGACATGTTGGACCTCTAGCTTCCATCTCTACTATGAGAGGAGGGCTGGCGGGAGCACTCCAGGCTTTGTTTGGTAAATGTTGGTCCTTATTGTGTTGGAAAGCTTTCCCATCCCCTGAATTCCATGAGCTTGCTAAGCAGCCCAGGTTATTTAGCTTCAGCATCAAGACACAGTGCAATTTGAGCCCTGTTCTTAGGACTTTGAGTGAGGGCTTTCCCTGTCAGTTCTGCATGGGTAAGTGAATCAGGACTTGGATGAAAGTCCACTAATGCAGAGTAAGCAGAGAGTGCAACTTTCAATCTGCTTTTACTTCTCAGTCCAGCTTGTTCTGATATCATGTAACTGCCACAGAATAAAGCAGAAAAGCTGAGATCAAAGTAGATGCGGTGCTTTGGGTGCTAGCAGTCATTCCGACTCCCTCAATGGTAAGACAATGAAGAGCAGGGGGAAAGAAATCCGTGCTTCTTCTATCTTACGTGGTCAGCCATATGCCAGCCATATTACTGGCAAAATAAACACTGACTTGCACAGCAATGCCTTCATCTACTAAGCCCAGGTTTAGTTGCCATAGTAACTTGTCCAAGGATGAATGTGATACCCTGGACAGCAGGGAAAAAGGCTTTGATTCCACAGATACCAGTCCTGAGACTCAGAGCTGGCCACAAATGTGACTGTGCTGCTTTGTTCATTTCCCTGGCATGGCCTGAGTAATTGGTAGCGTGTTGTTCAGCCAGGATACAGAAATGTGGTATCATCATGGCAACCCTGGACTTAGTGGTGTTCCAATGAATAGTACACTGAAATCAGCATGGGCAGAATGAATCCTGTGAGGGCAGCAAATCTCCATCCTAAAGATGCCTAAACATCAGTGGGCAGTTTTTCCTGTGAGGCAGTGTTGCTATAAGCTGGTTTGTAATGGCTTCTTAGCTGCCAGCTGAAGCCCTCTCTGAAAGATCAAGTTTGGATGTAAACTAAGAGGAAAGTACAACTTATTACAGAACTTTAAGGTTAAGTGTTACTTGAACCAGAATAGAGAGTACTCTAAGTGTATAGCTGAATATACAAAGTGACCACTGGTTCAATAGCAAAAGTTATTTGCTCAATTAAGCAAACAAAAGAATCTGATAGAGACAGCCATGGGGTGGTGAGAATAGAAAACAAAACAAAACTAACCAAACCAAAAAAATCCTCCAAACAAACAAAAAAGTATACTTAGCCCTAAAGTGAAATACTGTCAATAAAGCCAACTGCTAATAATAACTCCATGCTTAGATTGCAGCAAAGCAATTCACAGAATCACAGAATGTCAGGGGATGGAGCAGACCTCCAGTGATTGAGTCCAATCTCCCTGCCAAAGCAGGATTCCCTAGGGTAGTCCACACAGGAATGCATCCAGGCAGGTTTTGAAAGACTCCAGAGAAGGAGACTCCACAACCTCTCTGGGCAGCCCGTTCCAGTGCTCCATCACTCCTCACATTGAGGTGAAACCTTCTGTGTTCCAGTGTGTATCCATTGTTCTTTGTCTTATTACTGTGCACCACTGAAAAGAGATTTGCCTATCCACTTGATACCCACCCCTCAGATATTTATAGACACTAGCGGACCTAAACTAGAGCGGGGAACTGAGAAGAGAGTCCCCTAAGAATCAAGCTGCAGCCCACCAAAGAGGCATGGTGAACTAGAAGCATGCAGCTCCTGGAGTCAAAAATGACTGGACAATGTGTCTTCTCCAACTTGTCTCTTCTGTGGGCAACCTGCAAGCTCAGTATTTTATGTAACATAAAACCATAGAATGAGTAGTGATGCAGAAACAACTGAAGACATTTAGTTAAGGTGTTGGTGATGGCCAAATTCTTCTTGCTATTGGATGCAATATATGAAGCAGAAGGAGGCTGCCAGGAGTGGAAAATCCTTTTAATTGTTGCTTCCTAAGTTGTTAATAGACCACATGGGATGGAATGTAACACCTGTTCTAAAAATTCAAACTTTTGTAAGGAGGGTGCTGGCTGGCTCATGTGCTAGTGTACATGAGGACAAGGCCAGTGCTAGGTCCTGCACTTGGGCCACAACTACCCCAAGCAAAACTGCAGGCTTGGGGCGGTGTGGCTGTAAAACTGTCTGGCAAAAAGGGATCTGGGGATTCTAATCAACAGGCAGCTGAATATGAGCAAGCAGTGTACTCAGGTAGCCAAGAAAGCCAGTGGCATCCTGGTTGGGATCCAGCAGGAGCAGAGAGGTGATTGTACCCTTGGACTCAGCTCTGGTGAGACCACACCTCAAGCAGTATGTTCAGTTTTGGACGTCTCAATACAAGAGAGATTTGGAGGTGCTGGAGTGAGTGCAGAGGAGGGCAATGAAGCTGAGGAAGGGTCTGGAGAATAAATCTGATGAAGAGTGACAGGGGGAGCTGAGGCTGTGTAGTTTGAAAAAGAGGACGCTGAGGGGAGACTTCATCACTGTCTACAGCTACTTGGTAGGATGTTGTGGAGAGGTTGGTGCTGGTCTTTTCTGATAAGTAAATAGTGATAGAACAAGAGGGAATGGCCTCAAGCTGCAACTGGATAGGTTTAGACTGGACATTAGGAAACATTTTTCAGGGCAAGAGTGGTCAAGTATTGGAATGGGCTGCCCAGGGAGGTGGTTGAGTCACCAGCGTTGGATGTGTTTAAAGGTCATTTGGATGTGGTGCTTGGGGATATGGTTTAGGGCTAATCTTGTAGAGTAGGGTTATGGGTTGGACTTGGTGATCTTGAGGGTCTTGTCCAATCTGAAGATTTCTGTGATTCTGTGAAGTAAGCTCTTCCATAGAAATCTATGAGTATTTTTGCTTTGAGAAACAGCTTCTACCTACCCATTCATGATCCTTCTGTTAAAATCATAGAATCAACCAGGTTGGAAGAGACCTCCAAGATCATCCAGTCCAACCTATCATTCAGCCCTGTCCAATCAAATAGATCGGGGCACTAAAGTACCCCATCCAGTCTTTTTTTTAACACCTTCAGGGATGGCAACTCCTCCACCTCCCTGGGCAGCCCATTCCAATGCCAATCACTCTGTGAAGAACTGCCTCCTAACATCCATCCTATACCTCCCCCTACACAACTTGAGACTGTGTCCCCTTGTTCTGTTGCTGGTTGCCTGGGAGAAGAGACCAACCCCCACCTGGCTACAGCCTCCCTTCAGGTAGTTGTAGACACCAATGGGATCAATTCATTTAGTAAAGAACAGGGCATCAGAGTAGTGGCTTCAGAGTATATCAGCAGCTTCCTTTTGCCCAAAAGCAAATCACTAAATAAGCCTTAGCCTTAGAAATGTAAATATGAATTATTTTGGTCACTGTAAACAATGTAAAGCTGTATTTGTATGTGTCCAGGAACAGACTGCATGATTTTAGGTACTTCCAAAATATGCCTTTTTGGGTTTCCTGAAGGAATTTGATTTCGTAATTTCTTTCTGTGTTTCTTTTTAAAGACAGGAGAAGTCTCTCTTCTTAAGACAGGAGGTTGCCATGGGAGAGATGTAGTGTTCTTGGCTTTGTGCTTGTCCTATGTGCAAGGATAGGGAAAAGGCCCTTGAATGAAATGTCTGGGAACGAGTGCCCAGTTCACGTCCTTCTGGAACTGGACTGTACTTGGCAGTTTTGCTGTTGAGATGTTGACCCTCAGAGCAGCCAGGGTGGTCAGCAAAAGGCCTTAGCAGAAGTTTGGGAGGATTCTTCATTGTTCCTGTAAGAAACAGCAAAGCACACTCTTACAGAAAATTCATTTAACCCTACCTTTGTGAAATACTTCACCATAACAAGTTCTCACACTTTTGTTGGCTTGAGGGAGCTGAAGTTCCCCCACTTGTGATGAGCGAGTGCATACAAGCAGCCTTCTTTAACCACAGCATACACCGTGAGATTACATTGTGACAGGAAGAGCCACGAGCAGGGAGTGTGTTCTGTATTAACATTGACTTTGTTCAGCTTAAAAGAAAATCACCCAGTGTCTCTGTTCTGTTGCAATATTTCTGTGGGCACCCTGATGTTTGCACTGAAAAATGTGAAGAAAGCAGGTGGTAGGACTTTTGAGTGGCAGTAGATGGAAAATGAGAGAGGCCATTTTCATTGCCTCTGCCTCCTCTCTGGTTTGTTGCTTGTTTTCTTCTCGGTAGTGATAATGAGTAGGAGTTGGGGCATTTTCTGAAGCATCTGAGGTGTTGCTGCAAGTTGCTGCTTTCACTACTGAGTTTTATGGTGATGGATATGTCATCACAGGAACCTATTTTAATGCCAGCTAAACATTATGTAATGGTTTGTTTCACTATCCCCACCTTGCCTTAGTTCATAAAATGAAGGAAATAATTTAGAGGCTTTGCACTATAGTTCCATGATTATTGCCAGTGCAGTGAGGTGTTTGTTCACCTGGTTTCTAAAGAAACACTGAAAAATGAGTACACATGGGACTAAGGGAGAGTAGTCTAGTTTGTAGTAAGTGAAACGAAGATGCCAGGATTAAATGTATTAAGTCATCAGTAATTGTAACAGCTGTAAGTTCCAGTGCTCCAGTTTTGTAATCACTTAGCATTTAATCAAAGGTAAATAAAACTAGTTTGAAGCTTTACCAGACATTACTCTTCCTTGGCTTCTTTAAATATATGTATTGAGCTACTATAGTAAACAAGTACCCCTCTAGACTGATTCCATAGTTCTAGGATTTACTTTCTTCTTTTTTTTCTCAGCTATTTTGTGACACACCTAATTAAAATCTACTGCTTGGCTCCCCTTTGAATGCAATAAAACCCTGCCTTATTCTTTCTGTCAGTTTAATCTCTCTTTCTTTTCCACTGACACATATCTAATACCTCTTCAGACAGGCCAGACAGTTCTGCTTCATCTGTACTGAATCCACAACACTTAACACCTTTTGACAAAATGGATACATCCTCCCTGTGGCTTGGAATTGATATACGCTGTCAAAAAACGTTTTCCAAGTGGTGTCTTTTTGTCACCTTTACCAGATTTTTATCTTCTGTTGTAGAAATGTGCGGTTTAATGTTGTGCTTCAAATCATTTTTGGCTGAAAAAGTGTGTAATGGAATCAGGGTGTCCCCTGAATACTCCTAACAGTAGGAGATGCCTCTTTGCTTTGAACGCCAGAATCCCAATAGTCCCATGACAGCACTGAAATTACACTTTTGACCTTGTTTGCTGTAAAGTGTTTCTTTCTCTGTGTGATTAAATGAGAGTAACCAACAGTAGATTTCTCTAAAATGTATGAGTTTCCCTCTGTTTCTCACAAGAAACTTGGGAAAGCTGCTGTGCAATTTTCAGCTGATTTGTGTTCTCCATTAAATAAAAAGGAAAAAAGAAAACCAAACATCAAACCCTGCGTGATTCAAGGAGAGGTGGCTGTTTTAACCATATTAAAAATGCAAAAGCAATTGATATATTGATGTTTTTCTTAAGACACATCCTGAATGTGAGAGCAGCAGCACAGTGTACTGTCAGATTTTTACCTTTTTGTTGCTTTGTTCACCCTGTGTTGTAAAGAGTGCTGTTTACTAAATTACCAAATACTGGTTTTAAAGTATCCCATCTGGGTATAGAAAATAGACATATAATTAAGGTTCTGTCTGGATGCTGCAATTCTGAAAAGATCATTTAGCTGATCACCATGGACAACACAGTTATGTGTAAATGTAGTAGTTTCTGTAGATTTATATGCAGCCTTTTAAGCTCCTGGTGTTTCATTTCACTTGCATTTGACTGCATGGATGTAGCATGCTGCAGAATTTGCTGTGACTGCCACTCCTGTCTTATGCATCGAGGTGCTGGCGTATGACTTGCTCCACATTTAATTGAACAGGGCACAGCTTCTCATGATCAAAAAATATTCAGTGAAACAGCCATAAGAGAAAGACAGAATCAAATTTCTGTTTCTTCCATTTTAAGCTTTGGATACTGTGATGGTTTGGGTATCTCCCACCCCCCCACACTTTAGAAATCACCCAGACTAGACTCAGCCGGCTCTGGAAATTTGAATGACGCTTATATTTACAGCTGGCACAATGTACAAGCAGATAGTTACAGTATATACAGATATATACAAGGTAAAAAGGTAATACAGAAACACAACTCCCCTCCCAGAAACCTGAGTCCCCAGGAGGGGCTCTCAACCACCCCCTCACTTTCCCCCTACCCCTCTCAACCTTACCCCAGTCCCAAGGAAGAATGGAAGTTCAGCCAAGGGAATTAAGAAGCAAAGTGAATCAGCCACAAAAGCAAATGGAGGGTGAGGTTAGAAAGCAAGATGGAGTTCAGCCATCAGCCTCAACTCCACAGCAGGCAAAAAGCTGAGAGCACAGCCCAGAGTGAAGTGCCCAAGCCAAGTGCAGAGCAAAAGTGACTTTATCTTTTGTTTTGATTTTCCTTTCTACACATCTCAGCAAGGCTGTGAGGGAAGTAGACCTCACCATTATTTTCATTTCTCAGCCTATGATCTATTTCTTCTCACAAAAACATTCTAGCTAGGCTCAAACTAGCACAGGTACTTTTTTTCCCTAACACATTTCTGTTTTCTGTGAATACTTACCAGCTCCAGATCAGTGGGCATGCTGTCTTTGATGGGCAGAGCACCTGCACGTTCTGTGAAGTGCAAGGACACATACAATCCTGTAGGTTGAATGGCTGGGTTCAAAAGAGGGGAGAGGACTCAGAGAAATCTGTAGTTTGTTTTTAAAAGTGATCCAAATAAGTGACCTTAATGACTTCCCTGGCCTGAAGACTTAAGAGCAGTTTCTCCTCTTTGTTTGATCACTGTGGAGGATGCTGCATGGAGAGGGCATCAGAGTTACTGAGTGTGGAGGGCAGTGCACCAAGAGGGCTGTGATTCCCCAATTTCCTATCCTGAAAAAAAACCCTCTTGTTTTTTTTAATTGTTACTTCATTGGTAGCAAATTCATGATTGGTATGGGTCTGAAGCAACCTTGTCACCAAAGAATTTGTTAGTGTTGACATGCTTGTTCCCTGTGAACATGAATCATCCATCTGCCTTTAGCAGGCTTGCCCTGTGGCTCTGATATAATGTGTTTCACCAGTGTGACTGAAATTAAAATGTCACTATTAAACATGGCAGAATCAGATGCTCTCTGGGCAC
Organism: Tricholaema leucomelas; assembly: GCA_013400475.1. Lineage (NCBI taxonomy): Eukaryota > Metazoa > Chordata > Aves > Piciformes > Lybiidae > Tricholaema lacrymosa > Tricholaema leucomelas. The sequence continues at coordinate 94,912 of WAAF01015990.1, forward strand.
TGCATCTCTTTGAGTTCTTTTTGCTTCCTAGGTAGCTATTTCTGACAGTTTAATAGGACAGCTGTATTCTAGTATAAAATAATACATTTGTACATTCCCGATGCATGGGGAGCTAAATGATTTCAGAGCACTATTTCATCATGTAGATGCATCTCTTATATGTGGCAGAAGCAGTAATGCCCATGTACCACCGTGTTGCTGATTAAGCCCATTAGGAAGCATGAAGTCAAAATTAATTGTCCTTCAGAACCATCTACAGTGGGTCTCTCAAAGCAGGTGCTGGGCTATTTGCAGCTGCCATGTGAGCCAGGTTCCCTTCCCTTGAGTAGTTATTGACTTTGGGCTATTGAATTCAGGGCTCTGGAGGTTGCTAGATAGGAAAAGCCTTCAGTCGGTGCTTGACAGCTCTGTCACCATGAGGTCATGGAAAGGGCAGTTCAGTCTCCAAACCCAATTAGAGCCTGATTCAGCACCTCTTCAATCACAAGGGAAAATCCTGCTGAGCAGGGTGGCTTCTGGGCCAGGTTTTCACACCCAGCCTCTCCAGTGAGACTACCAATGAATGTGTCCAATTTTGTCACTTGGCCTGTTCAGAAATACCCTTTACTGCCATGAAACAGCTAAGCAGCTGGTGCAGAAAGGTAAAGGGCCTGATAAGAGAGTAATGAGCCCACCACACTTGACAGACCAGTGACCTATACACATAAGCCTGCATCCCTCCCATTACTGTCTAATTCCTCTTATCAAATCATTTGGTTCTTAGGAGCAACTGTAACTTTAGAGCTGAATGAGGTCCAACTGCTGAAAACATTCATGTAAAACATAAGACTGAGGCTGTTTTATCAGCTATCGAAAGCATTGCTTTATTTTTTTTCCCCAAAAGATTTTGGGGGCTTAGGCTTTTGTGCTGAGTTGTGCTTTTCATCCCAGGTGGCTGCAATTTCTAGTGAAAATAATTTGAGCCATGAAAGGTTAACCCACTCTCCTCTGAATTGCTTTTTATATGATACAAGTCCCTTAGGGCTCAATTCTACACACAGAAGTGCGAATGATAGCCAGCGAGATATATAGGAAGTATGTCAGCATGCACAAAGGAAAAGGTGAACCCCAGATTGGTCAGAGTGGTCTTTAAAACACAGATTTCCTGTGAAATGGTGATGAAAGGGGAAGTAAAGGATAATTAGGAAATTAGCCTAACGTGCGAGCAGTTATCCAAATGTGTGTTGCTTTTTGTTGGCCCTTTCAGACAAGCTCAAGATCAGTAGATCTTTTCTGACTCTCTTAAACTAGTGTGTAAAATTCAGTTAGAGTCTGATCAGTTGCTTTGATCAGTGTAGTCTAGGCTGTTGCCTTAGTACTAAATGCACAGTCCCCTAAAATGGAGGCCTGCTCAAGTGAGTCAAATTACATATGCGAAGGTTATAAAAACTATCTGCTGCCTTTGAGTAAGTTGGTTCAAAGCCCAACACTTCAGAATTACCAAAAAACAAACAAAAAAGCAAAGGTGTTATTGCAGAACAGAGGTCGTGGTAGAGTTCTTACTGTGTTTTTAAAAGGCTGTCTCAGAAATCCAGGAAGAAAATTTTCAACAAACACTCGTTATTTTTAATTGGACTGGTATTTTTGTAAGCCTCTAATACTTTCAGATCCATAAGGGGGGGGGGGGAATTCCATCAAAAATTCTGCACAAGTTTCTCTTAAGAAATTAATGAGTTGCCAACACCACAACTGCCTCGTTTCAGGCGCACAATATTGTTTTTAATTGTAGCAATACAGAGCCACCAGGAGCGTTCAGTACGTAGGTTGCACTCTTGCCACTTCTCATTTCTACACAGGGTTATTTGCAAAAATGGAGTGTGGGAAGTCTAGGAGCAATAAATTTGTTACCTGTCAAAGCAGAACTGATTTCCCTTCTTCACTGGACCCTTTTCTCACCTCTTTCCCATTGTAGCACCATCTTGTCCCTGTCTGTTCTTTGCCATGTGAATCTCAGAAATGTGAACAGCTCCTTTGCTCTTTGATAATGCTCCTGCCCTTTGCATGCCAGCAATAGCAGATCATCAGAGACAATTTCAGTCTAATATTGTATCTGGAAGATTTGGAAAGTTAGCCAGTGCCACAGATTTTAGAAAGTTGGTTTATGAACCAGGCTAATTTTCTTCAGATGTCTATGTGTTGAATTTGGAGGTTGTTAGTCTTCCTGTGGCTACTGTATTGGGCTGTCTTGCAGTATACCATCAGAATATCTGACATAGACAGAATGTCAGCAAATTCTCAAGAGAAGCAGGGTAGCACACAAGTATGTCAGAATCACAGAATTAGTCAGGGTTGGAAGGGACCTCAAGGATCATCTAGTTCCAACCCTTTCTACTGTGGACAGGAAGACTTTCCCCTAGATTGTTTTGCCCAGAGCCGTATCCAGCTTGGCTTTATAAACATCCAGCGATGGGGCTTCTGCCTCCCTGGGCAACCTGTTACAGTGTCTCACCACCCCCATGGTGAAGAATTTCTTCCTAACATCCAGTCTGAATCTACTCACTTCTAGCTTGGATCCATTCCTCCTAGTCCTATCACTACCTGACACCCTAAAAAGTCCTTCACCAACTTTCTTGTAGGCCCCCTTCAGATACTGGAAGGTCATAATAAGGTCTCCTTGGAGCCTTCTCTTCTGCAAACTGCCTCAAAGCCTTCTCTTGTCCAAACTGAACAGCTCAAGTCTCTAAGTCTGTCCTCACAGAAGAGGTTCTTCAGCCCTCAGATCATCCTTGTGGCCCTTCCTGGACATACTGCAGCACACAACAGGATGAAAAGACCACAGAACAAAGACGGTTTAAAATCGTCTTTTTGACGAAGAAAGTGATCTTGCAGAAACAAAGTGGCAGTTGCTTAGTTTATCTCCAGCAAATTCAGGAGAGCTGGTACACTGCCGCTATCCAAACACTGAATTCATCTAGTGATGGTTGAGAAACGACTCCACAACAGGCATTAAAATCTTTGGGATGATAAATAGCTCATCCAGCTCTTCAAAAGCACCAGTTACTGTACTTGCAGAGCTAAGGAATGCAGCTCCGTGAGTGAATTCATGACTGTGGAATGCAGTAGGAATGATAGATAAATTCCTCCATCTTATGACTCCTTTTCCACCAGTGACATTACACCAGGGAAGAATTGGACCATAGTTTGCATGGTGTGTAGCAGATTGTTAAGAGGCATCAGGCAGGTGTTTGAGAGAATTTGTTGTCTATTTGCAGAGGGATCTATCCCATTACCTGCCATCTTTCAGCAGGTAACCAGTTAAGTTTGTGTTAAACAGTATTTATTTTGCCATTTCTATTTACTGTTGGAGTAGAAGTGTTCTGACATGACATATGACCAATCAATAATTGGAAAGTGCTTGCATGAGTCATTTGAAGTTAGTAGTTTATACAGTGTCAGCCACAACGGGGATTAAAACCTGCAAAGAGTTGTTCTACAATCAGTGATTCTGCAGCATCTCCTCTGGGTGTCTGCATTTCACTTAGTAAGTATTCCCTGTAGACATCAACTGAAATAACTCTTGCCTTTGTTGCTTGAATGTTTCTGTGAGCCCTGAAATGAACTTGACATATACTGACTTTTATTTATTTATTTTTTTTAATCCAGCCTAAAGGGTGCAGGGCGGGAATCCTGTTTCGTGTTGTTGTTTTGGATTTTTTTTCTGTATTGATGTTTTATTACTGTTCCAGGGCTATAATAATCCGAAATGGTGAAGTCATTCCAATGTCTGCAGAATTCACTCCAGAGACTGAACGCCAGCGACTTCAGTATCTGGTAAGAGATCTGTGGACAAAATCAGGTGCTGCTGATGAGAAGCATTGTCTAGTTGTGATGGTTTGGGAGTTACCTGCCCACACACACACACAATGAAATCACCCAGACTAGGCTCAGCTGGCTGGAGGTTAAGGAATGAAGCTTTATGTTCACAGCTTAGCAAAATATACAAGCAGATATTTACACTATATTACAGTATTTACAGCTAGATACAGAAATATACAAGTTAAAAGTAATACAGAAGCACAGTACCTCTCCCAGAAGTCAGAGTCCCCAGGAGGGGCTCCCAACCGCCCTTCCACCTTCTTTCCACGTCCTCTACCTTAGCCCAGAGTTTGCCTTATGTGCAAGGTGAGTTTGGAAGATCGACAATGGAGGTTAGAAGAATGATTAGTTGGGTTACACAGATCCAAGCAGAAGAGAAACACTCCAACAGGCAGAGACACTCTTTCTTATCTATGTTTGTGTCTTCGCTTTTGTACATCTCAGCAAGACTATGAGTCTTCATTACCACGGTTTTCTTTTCACAGCCTATAATCTATTTTTTCTCATTAAAATATTCCAATTAGCCTCAAACCAGCACAGTGGAAATACCTAAAGTTTAGACACATGCCACCAAGTTTCTGTGGCTCGGTGAAGGACCATGTATGTTTCAGAGATCTCAGCAAATGTGGAGAACAGTCTGATCCTAGTAAAAGGACTCCTGCCTCTTCTCATGGTACAGCTGTACCATGTTCAGCTGTAGAACTTCAGCAGCTCATTGGTGTTGAAAACTGAGAGCTCAGACAGAGAGTTAACAAACCACAGAAGTATTTCATAGAATCATAGAGTGGTTTAAGTTGGAAAGGACCTCAAAGATCATCTAGTTCCAACCCCCTGCTATAGACAGGAACACCTCCCACTAGAACAGGTCGCTCAAGGTCTCAACCATCCTTGAACACCTTCAGGGAGGGAGCATCCACAACCTTCCTGGGCAACCTGTTCCAGTGTTTCACCACCCTCACTGTAAAGAACTCCTTCCTAACATCTAGTTTAAATCTCCCTTCTACCAGTTTAAACCCATTACCCCTCAGCCTATCATTACAAGACCTTGTAAATTGTCCTCCTTCCCAGCCCTCCTGTAGGCACCCTTCAAATACTGGACGTCTACAAGGTTTTCTCAAAGCTTTCTCTTCTCCAGGCTGAAGAGACCCAACTCTTGTAGCCTGTCCTCATAGCAGAGGTGCTCCAGCCCTCTGACCATCTTTGTGGTCCTCCTCTGGACTTGCTCTAACAGTTTGATGTACTTCCTGTTTTGGGGGCTCCAGAACTGTGCACAGTCCTCCAGGTGGGGTCTGACAAGAGCAGAGTAAAAGGGGAGAATCACCTCCCTTGCCCTGCTGGCCACGCTTCTCTTGATGCATCCCGTGACACAGTTGCTGTCTGGGCTGCGTGTGCACACTGCCAGCTCATGTTGAGTATAAGATACCACAGCCTGTTCTCTGTGCATGTGAGCGATATCGCAGTGCTTTATTCATTTGCACTAATAGCATGCCAATAGTGCCTCAGTTAGAGAAGAGAGATCTAAGTGATCTCTGTGAGCATTAGCAGCTGCAGGGCAGAATGGGTGAAGAAAGACTAGTTTTGTTTGGTCTAGCAGAACCCATAAAGCTTGGACAAAGTGACTAGTTGAGGACATGGGATGCTTTATACAGCAAGTTGCACTTGCTGACGGAGTGCCCAAGCAATACACATGGCATCACTTTTCACATTGTTACATTTTAAGTTTCTCATTAATGGTCAGATTGGTTGGTTGAAGTTGTTAGGACATGGCTTGCAGATTTCTTTTGTGCTGCTAATCCCCTACTTTTTTCTCTTTAGAAATTTTGACTTGAGCCAAGGTAGGTTCACTGTCAGCTTTGCTGATGTGAGGTGAACAGGCCAAGGCTAGTGGTGTTCGCTGATCTTAAGGTGTCTCTTAGCTTTAGCTTGGCCCAAACACTGTAGTTTGAAACTGGGCAAAATGCCAGTTGTTTGAGGCAGGGTGGAAGGCTTTAAAGAAAAATTATGAATGTTTCCACAATTGTGACTTTGACTTTCAGTCAGGTTCCCTGGACTGGAGCTGAAAATTTCAGAGGGAACACTGCTTTGGGAATATTCATATTTGGAGAACCAAATAAAGCTGAAATGTTTACACTTCTGTTAGGTTTAAAATAATTTATTTGCCTTTGAAATGAAAGGTATCTCTAGTATCTAGGGAGTCTGCTACTTTTGTAGGAAATATGAGATAAAGCATTGCCTACAAGGGATTTTTTTTTTTCCTCCTTAGATGTCCTTTCAGGTTTAAATTTGAAAACAGCAGCTGATTTGAAAGGCATTTCTGCCATTTCCTTTGGAAAATGCCTTTACCTTTGTTTGTTTATTTTAATTCTATATGGGACAAATATACCAAGGCTGTGAGTCTCATGTTCAAAGAAAGTAACAAGCGAGAGACAGCAGAAGCGTGAAACTAAGTTAGAGATTAGAGATTCAAACACAACATTCCGTAAGTAACTTTTTTTTTCAATTTCACACTTGAGTTAAAAACAAACAAACAAACAAAAAGCACAACAAAAAAAACCTCTTTTTTTTTTTTTTACAAGGGTGACATAAACTCCAAATGTTTCATCTGTCTTGCTGGTTAGATCCCAAATAATTCTCCTGACTCACCTTGGATGTCCCCAGGTTCTGCTATCAGTCTGTTGTACTATCGATGTCTCCTACCATTCTTACCTGAAAGTTACTTACCTTGGATTTATTTTCTTATTAGTTAAATCTGAGTTTCTTTGTTTCAAAGATGTTTTTTGTGCAGAATAGAAAGAAAATCACTTAATCATTTTAGCTTTAAGATTTTACTCGGTAAATACAGAGATATTGTTTACTGTAGGAGTGTTACTGCACAGGCAAATGGAGTATACTACAGCCTGCAGGCTACTTCTGAGTGTTGAATCTCTGTGCAGCAGACACACTCAGCACAGAAGGTGAAGATTTCCTCTGCCTTTAGTGCCTATTGATTGCTTTGGACACACAGGATATTTGTTTCGGGTGTCCTCGGACAAAATTTCCATTTGCAAAGAAATCCTCAGGATAATGAGTTGTTCAGACCCTGCAAACATCTCTATACATGTTCGAGGATGTTGCCAAGCTGTGTGGTCTGGTTGATATGCTGGAGGGAAGGGACCAAGACAGGCTTGAGAGGTGAGCCCAAGCCAATCTCATGAAATTCAACAATGCCAGATGCCAGGTCTTGCGCCTGTATGCGTGAAATCCCAAGCATACGTACAGGTTGAGCAAGGAGTGGCTTGTGAGCAGTCTCGAGGAGAAGGACTTGGGGTTGTGAATTGATGAAAACTTAACGTGAGCTGGCAGTGTGTGCTTGCAGCCCAGAAGGCCAACCACATCCTGGGCTGCATTGAAAAATGTGTCACCAGCAGGATGAGTGAGGTGATTCTCCCCCTACACTCTGCTCTCATGAGACCCCATCTGCAGTACCACATCCAGTTCTCATGCTTTCAGCGTAAGAAGGACATTGAACTGCTGGAGCAGGTCCATAGAAGGGCCACAAAGATGATCAGAGGGCTGGAGCCCCTGTGTGGACAGGCTGAGAGTTGGGGCTGTTCAGCCTGGAGAAAAGAAGGTGCTGGGGAGAGACTTTTTATAAGGGCTTGTAGTTGTAGGATGGGGGGTTTAAGCTGTCGATTTAGACTGGATATTAGGAAAAAATTCTTTGTAGTGAAGGTGGTGAGACACTGGAACAGGTTGCCCAGGGAAGTTGTGGTTGCCCCCTCCCTGGAAGTGTCCAGGGCCAGGTTAGACAGGGCCTTGAGCAACTTGGTCTAGCGGAAGGTGTCCCTGCCCATGGCAGGGGAGTTGAAGCTAGCCGATCTTTAAGATCCCTTCCAACCCAAACCATTCTATGAATCTATTAATCCTCCAGCCTAGTCTTAGGCAATGTCCTGCTTCAGCTAGTACAAGTTGAGCAACAGACAGGAGGGGAAAAAAATGTTTTCCCTATTCAGCTTACATTTTAATACAGGTTTATTGCCATGTGTCCAAGATTGACCTTAGACATAGGTGTTTGGCATGGTGACCTCCATAGAACAAGTTAACTGCCCTATCATTCTGACTCACGAGAAACTTTGGTCACAGTCAACTGTCCATCTCTGTTTTTTACAGTGAGAGGACAGCATACAGCTGCAGGTTTCAAGCAGACTGCATGGGAGAGGCAGACTTCTGTGTCAGGGGACTTGTGAAAGTGTTGCAGAAAGCAATCAATCCTTCAGCTGGAGAGCACGTTTTAAAATGTAAGGTGTGAAAGCCTTGCAACCAGTATTCCCTTGGTCCTTCAGCTTCTGTAGCAGTTCAGCACACCATATAATATTTCTTTTTCACTAATGGGTGTTCATGAGTGGGATTTGGCTACTTCCCTCTTCCCTTCTACCACCACCTCCTTTAGTTCTAATCTCTGTCTGTTTTAAACATGTCCATAAAATAGTAAATAATTGGAAAAACTTCTGGATGCACTGTGGGTGGTAGTCCTTTAAAGTAGTGTGGTTGGGTTGGAAAATTCCCCCTACCCCTCCAAATAAAGTTTACCAGACTAGGGCAGACAGCTTGGAAGTAGGATAAAGCTGTATTTTACAGCAAACTAAATTTACAAGCATATATACAAAATACATTTACATGTACTTAGAATTATCTACAATTATTTACAGTTTAGAAACAATACAGAAATTCAATCCTCCCCCCTGGGCAATGAAAGCTTAGAAGGGGCCAATGCCACCACCTTCTCTCCTCCTAGATAGAAATCCAGCAAGATCTCACATGTTATCAGGTCAGTCAAGGTTAGTGCATGGTGTGGAAGAATCAAAGAGTTGAAGGAACAGCAACAGAGCCCAAGAGCCAAGACAGCGACATTGGTTATATGTTGCCATTTTATCTCTCTGAGCAAACCAATGATTGATATAGACTTTATCATTATAATTCTTTTTACAACCAGTTCTATAACTTATTTACATTCTGCACTGAACTTTCAGGAAAGTCCTGATTTCTCTTATTGGCATTTTCCCATAGGCCTTAAACTACAACAAGTAGAATATGGTATTGGGGGGAATAGCGCAGCACGATAAGAGGATAAAGTTGTAAGATATATTTGACATAGGAGAAAACAGTAATTCTGGGTTCTCTGCTACCTACTTAACTGACGTACTAGTGTGTGAGTCTGGGTTTATTTCAATGTCATGTTCACTTTGCTGGTCATTGGGAAACACAACAGGAAGTAAATAGTCTTTTGAAAGAGATGTGGCTGATATTTTCTCAGTTAGGCTCCATTTTAAACAGCCAATATTGGATGGAATGCATCCAGACATAGAATGCACTGTAAAATGGCAGAGTACTGAAAACACACAGTGCAGACTATGCCAGATTTATGCCAGAAAAGTGTAATAGCTTCTGAAAGAAAAATGATAGAAAACATTCCAGATTTGTAATGCAGAATAACAATGTTCTCTGAACATACCTTGTAAGGATACAGAAAGTGCTTGGTAGTCACTCTTAGTAAATTTTAAGTTCTCTGGATGGTGTTTTTGATCTGAGGTTCTTGCAAATGAAGAAATGGAAAATGCAGTGCCTCATTATAGATTAAATTCTGGTATTTGGTTCACTTATTTTTGTTTCTTGTTTGATTGCTTGAGGACATTTAATGGTGTCTGCTTGTATAGCTGCTTGAAACATCTGTAGATTTTTTTTTAAAGCATTGCTTTTTATTCTCTGATTCTGCTGGCCCAGCAGCAGGCAGAGAGGGAGAAGTTTGGGGTGGAGAGAGAGAAGAGCCCTGCTCTGGAGAGCAGTTCTTAACAAACCCAACTGGAAGCTGCAGCTGAGTTTTATAGCAAAATGTTATTCTATCTGTAGAATTACTAGTGAGACGTGAGACATGAGAAATAAATGTTAAAAAGAAAAGGCTAAGAAATATAGAAAAATTAAAAAAAAAAAAAAAGGAGGGGGGAAGACCAGAAAAAAATATCTATTTCTTCACATGAAAATTTAGCTCACAGGCACCAGAAGCTTCCAAATTGCTCTTTTCCTTCTGTTCCACTGATGCCAAAAATATTAGAATCAGGTTAAGATCCCTGGATTGTAAATCAAGCATTGAGGCTTGGCTGCGGAAGAGAAATCTTATTTGAACATTAGCAGTCCACTGGTAACTCTGCCAGCTTTATTAATCTTATTTCACTTGTGACCTCAGACTTTCCATCTGAGTAAATCTTTATGAGATGCAGTCTCTCCCAATTGCTTTACCTTTTCAATAAAGGAAATTTTTGTTTTTGAGGGCAAAAATGCTTTAAGTCTGTAACTTTTTTTCCTTCTGGAACTGTGATCCAACTTAATAAGTAATCTCATAATCTATAGGTAAAATTATTTCATTTTTTATGTCAGATATGAGGGGATTTTTGTGTCTTGTTGTTTTATTGGCAGGCAGTAGTAGTTGTTAGCTGGCAGTTCATAATTATTTAATCAAGATAAGCTGTGCATTTGTAAAAATGAACTCAATTACACTTTGAAAACAGACTGACTTCATTGTGTACAGTGTCATAGACTAGCAAGAATGTGAAGTATACTAAAAAACAGACAAGCTCTCTGCTGTCAGTGTGCAGCAGTACATCAAATGAATCATTAGGCATGTTCCATCTTTTGGCAACTGGAATGAAAATAAATAAAAAAGTTTATATGCCCTTTTAGACAGGGAATGCAGAGTTCTGGAAGCATGAAAAGCTTCATCTGGACTAATATCTCTTAAAAGTCACCAATGCTTCTTAACCATTTCTGTAATAAGGGAGATTGATCCAATTAGAAGGTCCTTGAAAACAATATTTGGGTGGAGGAGGGGTCCTTGGCTGGCTGTAGACTGAAGGAAAAAAAAATGTAATTCCCTTAACTGTACACAGAGAGAGAGTTTGATGGAGCTCCTGTTCCAGGAAGGGATCACAATGTCAAGATGACACTTGTGTGGTTGAGAGCTGCCTCTTGAAAGCAGAATCCAATCTTGTTGGCTACACACAGCAATTTCCCTCAGCCCCATTTCAGCTGGGCTTAAGGTGTTTTCCGTAAGGATTTCTGGTGATGAAAGTGGGGAGAAGCTGATGCAAGGTTATCAGTGTGTTGTGCTGAGCCTGATCCAACTCCTATTAAATTGAGTGGGAGCAGGCTCGGCCCTTAAATGCAGGAAATAATTTATTGTGAGCTATCTGCATGATAGCTGCCAGGTAGATCAGTAAGGGCTTCCACTGCTTCCTGTTGCTCACCTTTGATGAGCGCTAGATTTATGACAAACCCACAAACTAAAGCCAGCTCCTTTGGTCTGCCTTTATGGCACCTGCTGCTGGAGATACAGCAGACTTCATTGCCTTAACTGGCTGGATAAGGGAAAAGACTTATCTGCAGAAAGGTTAAGAAATGCAACTACTTTTTTCAATTCCCTAGCCAATTTGACTGCATCTTCAGAAGGGCTCACTCCTAATGTGGCTTTGGAAGGAAGGGAGGAAGGCTTGTTTAGCTAAGTATTGGAAAAAATGAGCCAAGTTTATTTCAGAAAGAAGAAATACAGTATGGTTAGGATTAGCCTATCATCTGTATATCAATCCAAACAAAAACTTTTTACAGGGAACAAAAAAAAACCCAACATACCACCTTGTGATGCTCTCAAGTACAGTGAGCTCTGGAGCACATGAGGCTCTGTCTGGCAAAGGGACCTTCCAGCATCTGCAGAGCAGCACACCAGTAAGGGCAATAGAGCAACATTCAGGCATTAACACCCTCAAAACCATTAGCTGTAGTTATGACACAAAACTGCTGCTGCTTCTCTTAGTCTATTCTACATCAAGGAAGTATTTTTTGAAAGACAAGAAAAACTTGTGACTCTTTGCAGTGTCAGGTGTGACGGAGTGTGCAGCACACCAAGTAGGTAAATGGGAACATTTCTTCTCAAGACAGTGACAAATTGTGACAGTAATATTGTGTGCATTGTTGGCATAGCTGAACCGAGAGGCAGAAGCTCAAGCTTCACTCCACATGCATCATTCCCATTCTCTTCTTGCTCCATGGCTTTGTTCTTTGATTGTTCCCTTCTCTTAGGTCACTGACTTGCAAAAGAAGGTGTGGTCTGGTTTATGAAATCCTGCAGACTACTTCAGGGTCAATGATGTATGTTAGGGATACCAGGCGTTGAAGAGGAAGGAAAAAGTGGTGAAGGATTTTGAGGTCTAGGGTGTTTCTCTCTGTAGGGCTGCTGCTGGACACCAGGCAGTGTCAGAACTGGTGTAACATGCACACCATTTGCTCAAAGAGAGCTCATAACCTTCCTTGTTTAAAAAGCAGGGGGGGGAAATGTGTGTGGGAAAGGAGCAGAAAGGGATGGTAATGCTATCTCATTAAAAATAGATGATGGCTTGTTTTGTGATATTGACGTGATATCTGTGGCTTGGTTTCTGCCCACAGGCTTACATGCAGCCCCACTTGCTGGGAAATGAGTTCACCCATTTAGAGTTTCCACGGAGGGTACAGCGCAAGGAAGTTGGAAAGAGGATGCTCTACCGTGATTTCAACATGACTGGATGGTAAGAATGTGTCCTTTCCAGCATGGGGTCAGCTTTCTCCCCAACCAGTGCATTCTTTGTACATGTCTCTGATTAGTGTAAACCACATCAAACATGGAGGTGTATGCCTGCATACTCAAGGGAAAAGTATTTCTTTCTTTCAGATGTATTTTTCCTTTAGAAGTTAATGTTTTAAGTAAGTTGACCTCCCTCCAGAGCCAAGACCTTGTTTTGTTTTAACATGTGAACAGTCCAAGTAGAGCAGACACATAAAGGGGAAGATATTCCAGGGGATCTTCTTTAAAGCTAAACAACTTTCCTATCTTGGAGGTATCTTTTTATAGAATCTAGATCAGTGGGCCTTTGCATGCTGAGAAATGCTTGCACAGGGGAGGAGCTGCTTCCCATACTCCAGTGCAGCTGACCCCTCATTTGGATAACCCTTGAGGATTTGTTTTAGAGACAGGCCTATCTGAATAAAAGTCATAGCCAACCTAGAATGAAAAGATTTTTAAGTGAGCAGCACTGACTTAACAGTCAGTGAAGGCTTCGAAGGAAATAATGATAACTTTTTTGTCTGTGGCAAAATGTCACTATTTGTTTGTGTGGGTTAAAGAGGCTCCTTCTCAGGCGATTCCCACTCACTTATAGAAGCCCTAATCCTTGCTGTTGTGAGCGCTGTGACATGTAAAGGCAGAGGTCCTAGATATGCAAATAGTCTTCACCTCCTTGCTGTTTGTGTTTTAACGTCTTTAACAAATTCCTTTCTGGGAAGGGAAAGAACAGAGACAGCCTGAATTCCTGTAGGTTTGGAGACTTTGAGGCTTCCACACAGCTACCACTCCACATCCTTCTGATTTGTCCCATACATTATAGACCTTAAATATTGCTACGTTTTAACAGTAGAATAAGTATCTAAATTTGGAGCGTTTGTCCGGACCATGTTGATCTAGGAGAGTCCACAATTGAACAGCTGCTAGTAGAATATGCAGTCTCACCCTTAAAATAGTGACTTCACATTTAAACAGACTACAAAGTCATGAGCAAAAGAATAGGAACAGAAAGAGAACATTGGATCAACTGAGGACTTAAGCAGCAAAACATTTGAAAGATCATGAGACATTCTCCAAGTTTCTGCAAAGAGAATTTTCATATTAAACTCCCAAATGTGTCTGAAGGCACTACTAAAGAATGTGAATTTCCAAAAGCTCTTTTTCAATATGTGAGATGCTATTGGGTAAAACAAACAAACAAACCAAAAGATCAAGAGAGAAACTTAAAAAAAAAAAAAGAAAAAAGGAAGGCATTTTTAATTTGGGGGAGAGCTGCAGAAATATTATGGTCCAATAACTTCCTGAGAGGAGATTAAGAGCAGAATTCCTTCATTGCGTTTGGAAGACAAAGAGGGTTTCTCCAAGTTCGTGGAAGTTTTGCATTTGAAATGAGGTGAAAATGGTTGAAGTTGCAGTGTTGGCAGGTGACACTGCAGCTCTTTTCCTAGTAAGCAACAAAAGCCATGAGGAAACGTAAAGTATTAAGTGATTTGCATGAGTGGGCACTAAGATGATCAAATGTGGTGTTGGTAAGTACCAGGTAAAGTAGGAGGAGAGAAAAATAAGTATTTGTACACAGTAGAGTTTCCAAGTGACCTCCTTGAGAACCATGTCAAAAAGCTCAGTGAAATTTCTGCTTGCTGTTATTTTTCCAGTTAAAATCACAAGTGGAATGTTGGGATGCATACAAAGTAGGAAGGGTTAAAAATTAAATGGAGAGATAATTCTGTGTGTCCATTTGTACCTCATTTGTGAATCTATGCATGGTGCTTTACATTTTCCGAAACAGTTATTGCATACCTAATACTGTTTTGCATTAGAATGAAAATCAGAAGGAGTGTAATTTTTATCAATGGTACAAATAATAGGATACTATGTACTATCAGTGAGCCTGAGTGGTGTTATTGACACACCAAAGGGACAGGATGTCTTCCAGAGGGACCTGGACAAGCTGGAGAAATGGGCCCAGGTGAACCTCCTGAGGTTCAACAAGAGCAAGTGCAGAGTTCTGCACCTAGGCCAGAACAATCCTCACTATCAATACAGACTGGGTGATGAGGTGAGAGAAAGCAGCCCTATAGGAAAGGACTTGGGCATGCTGATGGGCAAGAAGCTGGACATGAGCAAACAGTGAGCTTGCAGCCCTGAAGGTAAATCACATCCTGGGCTGCTTCAAAAGATGCATTGCCAACAGATCCAGAGAGGTGATTCTGCCACTTTATGCTGCTCTAGTGAGACGTCACCTAGAGTACTACATCCAGGTCTGGAGCCTTCAATATAGGAAGGATATGGACCTGATGGAGCAGGTCCAGAGGAGGATGACAAAAATGATCAGGGGGTTGGAACACCTCTGCTACAAGGACAGGCCGAGGGAGCTGAGGTTGTTCAGCCTGAAGAGGAAGTGGCTCTGGGGAGCCTTCCATTGCCTTCCTTCAGGCAATGGCAGTCTTCCATTGCCTGAAAGGGCCTTACAAGTAGGCTGAAGAGAGACTGTTTACAAATTCCTGCAGCGGCAGGATGACGGGCAGTGGCTTCACACCAGAGAAGAGCAGATTCAGATTGGATGTTAGGAACAAGTTCTTTGCCATGAGAGTGGTAGAACACTGTAACAGGTTTCCCAGGGAGATGGTTGAGGCCCCATCCCTCTAGATATTCCAGGTGAGACTGGACAGGGCTCTGGGCAACCTGATGTAGTTGAGGGTGTCCCTGCTGACTGCAGTGGGGGTTGAACTAGATGATCTTTGGAGGTCCCTTCCAGCCTGAAGCATTCTATGATTCTGTGGCAAATTTTAAATTTAATATAATGAAAAAGATAGAACTTACTTGGGTAAGCAATGGCAGATTTGAGTCAATGTATTGTCTTTCAAGAGTGATGTTTGAATTCTGTTAACTTCGGCCTGTGGCAGGGGAGAGAAAGGAGCTGACTTTCCTTCTGATTTTTCTGATTTTCCTGATGTGGAGGACCCTTGTTGATCCAGTTACAGATTCTTATGTGGTCAGTGCAAAATCTGCCACCAATTTAGCACAAATATGCCGAGCTGTAAGCACTTATTCCAGAATAAATATTTAAACTGTGACTTGAAAATATAAGTCTGAACTCACTTCAACACTGTCCTAGAAAAAGGTGGCCTGTGCCAATCAAAAGCCTGTGGATACTGTGATGAGGCTACCTCTCCCTGATGTTCCTTTTGACTTCTGGCTGCAAGTGGAAAATGTGGGCTACATTTTTGTTTTAAATAAATGAATTGGAACCTTTTAGCTGCTCCATAGCCTACAGCTATTGCATCAGTTACCTTTCTACTTTTTTGCCTCAGGACAATAAAATGATGAGGGAATTGCTCTGTAGCTATACATTTATCTAAATCAGAGCCCTCTAAATAAGAATCCTTTTCTTTTTGCAGGCTATTTGCTCAGGGGAGTCTTGTTTCCCACCAAATTGTGTACAGTGATCTCCTAAGCAAAGGAGAAGCAATCTGTTTCAATTTATCCAAAAGTCTATGTCAGTTTTAATGGTTGAGATCATGGACAAGACATTAGATTTCCAGCTTGTTGGGCCCTCAGAGGTGATGGCTTGAGTTGACTGGTGTTTTACAGTGGTCATTCTCCACTTCGGAGGCTTAGCTTCTTTATTTTCCTTTGCTTATTTCTTTATTTAAGTGATGCCGTGGGACGCTGTGACCAAGGACATGTCTGTTCTGCATTTGCTTCTAAGGACAATATCTATAATAAATTAGCACATCTATTCCTTTTCTAGAAAACGTCAGATGGGGCTTTGGCTGCCCAAAGCCTGATACACTAAAACACTGCCAAACATTTATCACTTCCAATGCAGAAAATCAGTTGTCTGAATAATTTTTGGTCAGTGTGTTCACTGTGTGTTGACATTGGCACATATATGTATAGAGGTGCAGGTGAAGAAACAGCCACTCTTATGCTTCATTACTGAACCCTTTATTGAGAGGGTATAAAACTCTCTGCTCTGATGTTTCTTCAGGAAAATGAGCATTCAGGATGCTTTCTGTGTTTTCTATTAGAAGCTGTATGATGTTTTTTACTACTTATTTTTTTTCCACTCCTGTGCTATGGAGCTTTTCAAGATCCTCAACAATGGCTTGGCTTGCTCAGCTTCTCTGGATTACAAAAGGTTATTGTCTTTGGGTCGGTCTGTCATAATGCATTTCGCCTTTTTGTGTTTGTTCTTGATTTTGCCTCGCCTTCCCTCTCGCCTTCCCTCTCGCCTTCTTTTATTTTTTCTTCATGTGAAGTTTCCACACTGGCTTTGTCTCAACATCCCACAGTGGTAGCAGAGCTGCCAAGTTTCCCCACAGCATTAGGACAACCACTGATCTAGCAACGTATACTGCATCACTAGTCCAGGCTGCCTGTTACTGCTCTGAGACCAACCTTTTCCTTCTCCCTCTGTCCCTCTCACCCATTCTCCTTTCTCTGCAGTGGCAGCGGGAATGAGAACTCCACTGTACTGAATATATTGAAAATAAATCCCATTGAGGTGGGAGCTGACCATGAGCTTAAGTGCTCCTGCACTCTCACCTCATGTGCTTTGTGGTTGAGCGACCATTGCAAAATGTGTACTGTAGCTGGCAAGGTGTCTTAAAAGCTATGTGTCTCCTGCTGAACAACTTCTGAGCTGTCTCGAGATGTAATTTGCTGGCAGACATCTGTATTACTGACAGTCTTTCACAGCTGGGTCTCTGGGATGGGGTTTTCAGGGCTCTGGCTTGTAGAGGTTAAACTTGAATTGAAGGGAGAGTGGTTCTGGTGGCTTTGACAAGTTCTGGCAACAGAAGCATCAAGAAAGACTTGGTGGCTGTGTAAGCAAGTGCTGCCAGTTCCAAAATGGGGTTCAAGTAGCCTTAGGTAGAAATACATCAGGAGAGGAAAAGCAGGCCAGATAGTAAATGCTTCTTTAAGGGACTGCACAGAATTTGTGTTCTGTCTCCACTTCTAAATAAAAAGTTAAGAACTGATTGGTCAGGTTTCTATTACTCCTAGATAGATCCATTGTAGACAGTTTTTGAGGTGCTTTGCTCTGACCATAACCTGGACACCTTTCCAAAACCTGTTTTTTTGTTGTTAGGGTTTTTTTTTACACATTGTGTCCTTCAGTGGCTCCTTCCAGGATTCCCTTCTCAGCCTCCTGTGGGGTTGAAGGAGTTGTACGGTGCTGCGCTTAACCAAAAGCATCCAGAAGGCACCACCAACTGGCATCAGCTTTGGTGGTTTCAAAGTTAATATTTGGTCTCCCTTGGAATGCAAACAGCAGCCTTTCTGCTGCTTGCACTTAACTGGGGTACTTTAAAGGCTTGTTTCCAGATCATGGCTTCTTCACTTGATTTTATGGTGGCAAAAGAACCCTAGATAAACAACACCCATTTTTGGACCTGATTTATTGTTGGCTTTCATTGTCCTCCAGGAACGCACAGAGCTAAGCTGCATTCCGTCAAAAATGATGCAAGCCGGTGTACTACCCACTGCATGCCATGGGCTGAAGCCACAGACGGCAACAAGCAGGGGAATTGTCCGCTGCCTTTGAGCGTGTCTTACGCATAGCAGCAGCAGAGATGTCACCAGATCTGCCCATGTGTCTGATGAGAGTTCACTGTGGCGCATGGTTCAACCGCCCGAGGGGCAGCCCATGCCAGAGAATCGCCTGCCCTCGTGATTTATTCCATAGCAGGGAGGCTGGTGCCCTGGGGCGAGCACTAAGCAAAATCCATTTTATTCTAGAGTCAATATTGTCCGCTGCCTGGAAAGCTGCCAGCCTGCTCTGCACTCGCCCTTTTCTTTCCAACAGGGAATGTCTTTCAGCCTGTAAGCATCTGATTAAAAAAGCAGCTTCACTTTTCAAGCCGCTTCATTTTGTTTGGGATGGATGCCTTTTGCGTTCATTGTTCAGCCTGCCTTGCCGTCTGCGGTTCAGACTCCAGCTCACAAAAAAACCCAGGCTCTCATTAGTCACTTATTGGGGATCCAGAATACCCCTGGTGAAAGCCAATGTGCATGTTTTGCTTGGTAATGTGTGAGCCGATCTGAATAAATATTGTCAATGCAGCCACTATCTTGTTCTTTATTGCTGGGCTCCGTTTCCTTTGACAAGATGTTCAGGTATCCTGCCCGAGGAGTGCCTGAGCAGATTGAGAAATGCCACAGAAATGCTTTATGGAGCAGGCGCCCGCTCTGTGCCCCCCTTTAATATAAATTGATTTATTGAATCGAGTGCAGAAGCCCTGCTATAGAAACCTCAGGCCATATTCTCTGGAGAACCACCTAATAAAACAGCCCCAACTGACACTCCTCATTAGCTTTTCCACCGATCCCAAGGCAGTATTTAAAGTGACAGTGTCCCTCTTTTCGTCCTGAATTTATCTGCTGGCTAATGCCTGTGGGTCTAATTAGCTTAGCATTATTAGTCTTATTCAGATAAGCTGCATTTCCTAACAGCTTGATTCCAACTTGTAAAAAGTAATTGGAAGTCTGCAAACCCTGTGCCATAACTTGCTTGATTGCGCCTTTTAGCCAAATTCATGTAATTTACAAAAAGTCATCCTTTCCTCTCCCCTGCCTCTCCCCTTTTTTCTAATTGAGCTTTTTTGTCTAGTGAAACCTTCTGTGCTTCTTCTGCTGGAGTCCTGGCTGTATTGTTGTTTTCCAGACCTCAGACGTATCCTTTGTACGATCGCCAGGGAGAGATCAAATTTTAATTTCATAATTACTTCACAAGAAAGCAGCCTTTTCCCCAGTCGTGCCTGGTATTAATTTCCTCCTAGCAACTTACATTTTCATAATTTAATGATTATGGGCCACCTTTGCAGCAGTGGGAAGAGAGAGAGGCAGAGAGGATATAATTTTTGCAGCAGAAACCGTGATCCAGAGCTGCTTGTTTTGGGTTTTTTTGTGTCTTCGCTCTTGTCTCTCGTTGCAGGGTGGTGGGATGGGATGTGCCTCTTTGGTGCACACGACCAGAGCAGCTCGCTAGGTTGCGGCTGGGTGTCGGGAGCACAGCTCCACGATGATGAATGGCTGTTTGCAATGTGCATGTTATGCATCTTTTCAAGATTTGCAGCTCTCGCTGCAGGAGGAACGGGAGGTGAGAGCTGACCTGCTGTGTACAGCACGTCTCCTGACAGTGACAAATGGCTCTGTTTTCCCCAAGCGCACAGATGCCACAGGAGCTGAGCCAGTGTCTTCAGGGCAGGAGAAAAGAGAAACAAGGAAGTAACAGTGCAGCAACAAAAGAGAAAGCTAAAGTCTGGAGTAAGGCTTTTCTGTAAATGGCCCCTCAGGCCAAGTGAGCACGACAAAAACTAGGATGGTCTGAGTCACATCCTGCAGGATCATCTCCTTTGGGAAGCAGTGTGTCCAAGGTCTGTCCCTGCATGGCTGTGCATCTCTTGTGCCTTGGCACAAGATCAGGTGCCACATGTGCAAGGGCAAACAAAAGACTTCCAGACTGTTTTATCAGAAAGAAACTAAACTGCGATGAGGTAATCATGAATCTGAAAACCCAGACAAAAGCAGCTCTTCCTCCTGGTGAGGTGAAGTCTCATCCCCAGCTCTTGCTTTCTCTGGCTTCTGTAGCTGCACAAATTTGACATGGTCTCAGCTGGGTCCCTAGGAAATTCTCTTTTTGTTGCCACCCCAGAGTGACTTATGGCTCTGCTCCTGACTGAGAGGAGATCTTTTGCTCTTTGGAGGAGTTTCCAGCACTGCTGTGGGATGGTGGTGCCTCTGCTTACTGTCTTAATGCCTGCCCTATCCTATGCTACACCAATCTTTCCCAGAAGAGTTTGCTTCATGATTTCTCCTTCTAGTAATCTTCTGTCCTTCCAGAGGATCCCAGATAGCAAGGGTGGAGTGGGCACTTGTGAGGTTAATGTGTAGTGTGCCTTCCGTCTGCCTCACCACATCCTTGTAATGAGTGCAGCAAAATGTGAATTTACTAAAGGATTTTCTGTCCATCACAGCACATTAAGCACATAGGGTGTTAAGAGCCCACTTCCCTAGCCCCTCTAGCTCCCAAGAAAATTGCTGACAAACCTTCCTGTTTGACTTATAAAAGTAGAAGAGATGAAGTAAGTTTTCAGAAGCGCTCAAGATAGCAAGCTCACTAGGAAAAGAAGAAGACTTGGCCTAGCGAAACAGTTGCAGAACATGGATCTACTTGATGTTCAGCTGCAGTATCTGCACGCAGTTTGTCCATGGAAGCTCAATCGGTCACAAGCGGTGAATGAAACCCTCACCGTACACTTGCCATCTCCTTCCCAGCCTCCTGAACACAAAAGTAGCAAAGGAGAGTGCTTGTAAATACCCTCAGTTCATTTCACTCTGATTAGTGCTTTGTCTAGATCTTTGCCCACCCTCTCCCCAACTTTTCCTCCACCAAGTTCTTTTAAGGCTCCATTAGAGATGTCAGGAAGGTGGTGGAAGCCCCATCCCTGGAGGTCTTTAAGTCCAGGCTGGATGGGGCTCTGAGCAGTCTGATCTAGTGTGAGGTATTCCTGATCATGGAATGGGGATTGGCGCTAGATGATCCTCGAGTTCCCTTCCAGCCCTGACAATTCCGATTCTATGATTCAAATAGACTCCAGGAAGTGGCTGAGAGAAGATGGTAGTTTTTGAATTTTTAAAGTGGGCTGGTGTGATGGTTTGGGTGTTACCCGTGCCCCCCCCTCCTCCCCCTCTTTAGAAATCACCCAGACCAGACTCAGCTGGCTCTGGAAATTGAATAAAGCTTATATTTACAGCTTAGCACAACATACAAGCAGATATTTACAGTATATAAAGTATATAAAGCAGGTATTACAGTATATACAGTTATATATATACAGAAATATACAAGGTAAAAGGTAATACAGAAACACAACAGCCCTCCCAGAAACCTGAGTCCCCAGGAGGGGCTCCCAGCCACCCTTCCACCTTCTTCCACCCCTCTCTACCTTACCTCAGACGTTGCCTTGTGCCCCAAGGAAGAATGGAGGGTCGGCCAGGGGAGTTAGGAAGCAAATGGATTAATCAGAGAGGTGGAGGGTGAGGTTAGAGAGAAAATGCAGCTCAAAAGCCCAGGCTGTGCCTGAACTGCCTTATCTATGTTTATTCTCTTGTTCTTATACCTCTCAGCAAGCCTATGAGTGAAGTAGACATCACCATTTGTTTCTCTTTCATAGCCTGTGATCTAATCCTTCTCACCAAAACATTCTAGCTAGCTTCAAACTAGCACATGTACAAAATGAGGCATTATATAGTGTCATGTCCAGAAGAAGTTGTTTCTGAATTTTCTTGTTTTAAAATGTCCTTGTTTTCCTCTTTACCTGAAAGAAACCCTATGAAATACCTTGATTTAGAGGGGATCTTTCCCATAAAACTAGTTCATGCACATGTGCACATGCATTGCTTGTTAATTGGTTTGGGTTTGTCATCATCTTTTGTCTTGACAAACAATACTATATTTTGTGTGCTTTTATTATCTTTGTTTATCGTCCTTTTGCCTCATTATATGTCAAAAGAGTAATAAGGGAAAGATACTGAGGCACTGGAACATTAAAGCTAGCCTACCTAGAGGGTAGTTAGTATCAGGCAATGCTGTCTCTGCAGAATAAGGACATTTAAAAAAGCCATGTCTGGATCAAGACATAAATTGCATCCTTTTGAGTGGTTCACTGCCTGACAGCAATGTGCCCTTGTGAATCCTGGAGTGCATTAAGAAGAATGTGTCCAGCGGATCAAGGGAGGTTCTCTTACCCCTCTACTCTTCCCTGATGAGGCCTCACCTTGAATATTACAACCAGTTCTGAGCTCCCCAGTTCAGGAGACACAGAGATCTATTCAAAAGATTCCAACAGAGGGCTATGAAGATGATAAAGGGGCTGGAGCACTGCCTTATGAGGAGGGGCCGAGGGCTTCAGACTTTTTTGTCTGGTGAAGACTGAGAAGAGATCTAATAAATGTTTGTAAATATACTAGGTCTGTGTGTCAGGAAGGAAGGGACAGGCTCTGCTCACTTGCGCCCTGTGACAGGACAAGGGGCAATGGATGGAAACTACAGCACAGGAAGTTCCACCTCAATGTGAGGAAGAACTTCTTTACTGTAAGGATGACAGAACACTGAAAGGGGCTCCCCAGGGTGGTTGAGGAGTCTTCCTGTCTGGAGACTTTCAGGGCCTGTCTGGATGCATTTCTGTGTGAACTGCACTAGATTCTATGGTCCTACTCTGGCAGCAGAGTTGGACTCAATGGTCCTGGGAGGTCCCTTCCAACCCATAACATCCTGTGATCCTGTAAACCTGCACTACACCATCTTTTCTCCTTGGTAGTAAGCATGCATTTATACCAGTTTGATGCCCGTAGTTCTGTAAACAGTGCAGATAAGTAGTTCCTTTTGCGTTGTTCACTTAAGCTCTCTTATCTAAGAGATAAGATCCTTTGTATTGAAGGGGTAAAAACCAACAGTTTCTATCAAGTTTTGTGTTGCTCAAACATTAAAATCTGTTGTTTCTGTTGGTATGACCAAAGGAAGTTGAGCCTGAGGGAAAGGAGGTTGGCTGGTTAGCTGAGGTTAGTTTTGTTGTGGGGGTTTCTTGGAAGGATGGAGAGTGTTTGGGGATGGTGTTCTGGGTTTGGAGTTATTTGCAGAATGGTAGCAAAACAATGCTATGCCAGATCTACAAACTGTTTCAAAGGGAGAACCTTCATCCATGTGCTCACTATTAACTAGGACATTTCTGAAGCTATAGTGCTTTTTCTTTCTTGCTTGCCACAGGTGGGATTTGTTCTGTGCTTCAAGCTAAAGCCCTTTGATGATGATTTTTTTGTGTGGTTTTTTTTGTTTGTTTTTCCTTAGGTTTAATTCTCAGTTTGCTATCAGATATCACTAGTAGAGATGTAAAATATGGATAAACTTTCTAAAGCCAACTGCTATGGAAAAGCAGAGCACAGAGTCTGGATTCCACTATCATTCTCAGAACTGAGCCTTCCAGGTCAGGGTGTAGTTTGTGTTTTCACTGCCATCTGTTATGCCAGGGGATGCCAACATGATACTTTTCATGACCAGTAACCTTACACGGTTTGCTGTAAAGAAAATGCAACGTGGATTCCAGATTTGGTCACCAACAACTTCTGACCTTATGTGAATTTGTATGTGCTTTCAGAAGGCCAGTTCCAAGAACAAATTCTGTGACAGGAGAACGCATAACACATGTAAGAAGTGATCCAAGATTTTGGCTCTGAAGTCTGTACTTGGGAGCTGACCAGTTACACAAGTTCTGACCCAGCAATACAGAGGTAGCTTTGATCATCTGTTATTTGAAGGGTGCCTAAAGTGCTCCTAATGACCTCAGCACAGTAAAGAACTTCTTCTGCATTTAGATTGTCTTCTGCATTTAGCAGCTTCTAGTGTTATTTTTTTTCCTCAATGTATTTAGAGCAGATTCCAGTTAGCATATAAGTAAGATCATGTCAGTCCTAGTTCTTTCGTTCTGACATCTCTTTTGGCTCCCAGCACGATTTGGCCCGATTTTCTGAAATGTTGATCCTGAGCCCAAATGTAACTTTGTGGGTGGTACATATGTCAAGCCCTAGTTGAATATTTTTGGACAGCAGTAGCATTTCATAATTCTTTTGAAATGAAAAGAAGAAACTTTAGTTAACTGAAGAAATAAGGAAAAAAAAAGGGGGCAGCTAGATCTAACTGGGCACAGGCTTGCCTTTTCTGCTCACCACCCCCGCCCTTTCTGCTTTTCCATTTGGAAAAATAGAGGTTTACGTGGCAGAAGCACTTGACAGGATTTAGACTCATCCAGAGCAGCAAGCAATAGCATAACCTGCTTTGTCATACCCTGGTGGCCACTGAGACATGCTGGTATGCAGATAAGGAAGATCACAGAATGTTAGAGGTTGGAAGGGACCTCCAGAGATCGAGTCCAACCCCCCTACCAAAAGCAGGATTGCCATATAGGAATGCATCCAGGTGGTCTCCATAGAAGGAGACTCCACAACCTCTCTGTCACCCTCGCTGTAAAGAAGTTTCTCCTCACATTGAGTTGAAATCTTCTATGTTCAAGTTTATACCTATTGCTCCTTGTCTTATTGCTGCAGACCACCAAAGAGAGAAATGGGGGCTTGCAGCGCTGTGGTTGTTACAAACAGTGAGCTAGGCAGAATTATGCAGTTGACTGAATAAGACCAGGTTGGCACTAGAAAAGCCAAACACTTCTCTCAGATTCTCTTTGTCTCTGTGTTTGGTGTACCAACTGCCATGTTATATCTTCACACACAGCAAGCTCTAAACAGCACATGAAGGAAAAAAATGCCACTTTATTACATAAAATCAAGCAAAATAGTCCAGAAGGTCGTAACCTATTGTTGTGGGGGCAGGGAATTAGTGTGGATGAGTCAGGAATTATAAAAATGGAATTATTTTATTTTCTTGAAAACTCCACCCCTGAACTATGAAACTTGCTCAGCAAGTTTGCTGATGACACCAAGCTGGGAGGCTTGGCTGATACAGCTGAAGGCTGTGCAGCCATCCAGGGGGACCTGGGCAGACTGGAGAGCTGGGCACAGAGGAACCAAATGAGGTTCAACAAGGACAAGAGCAGAGTCCTGCAGCTGTAGGGGAATAATAATACACTGCACCAGTACAGGCTGGGGGGTGGTCTACTGGAGAGCAGCCCTGTGAAGAAGGACTTGGAAGTGCTGGTGGATAACAAATTATCTATGGAACAGCAATGTGCCCTTGTGGCCAAGAAGGCAAATGGGATCTTGGGGTCTATTAAGAAGAGTGTGTCCAGCAGATCAAGGGAGTTTCTCCTTCCCCTCTACTCTGCCCTGATGAGACCTCATCTTGAATACTACATTCAGTTTTGGGCTCCCCAGTTGAAGAGGGACAGGGATCTGCTGGAGAGGGTCCAGCGGAGGGCTACGAGGATGATTAGAGGACTGGAGGGCACTGCCTGATGAGGAGAGACTGACAGACCTGAGGACTGGCCAGGATGGGGGGGACAAGCTCTTCTCACTTGCTCCCTGTGATAGGACAAGGAGCGATGGGTGTAAGTTGCAGCACAAGAGGTTCCACCTCAGTACAAGGAGGAAGTTCTTTACTGTAAGGGTCTCAGAGCACTGGAACATGCTCCCCGGAGAGGCTGTGGAGTCTCCTTCTCTCCAGGCCTATCTGGATGCGTTCTTCTGTGATCTGTGCTAGATTGTGTGGTCCTGCCCTGGCATGGGGTTGGACTGGATCTCCTTGGGTCCCTTCCAACCCCTAATATCCCATGATCCTGTGATAAACTATAAACCACACCCCCTAAACTAGTTTACGTTCATTCACAGCTTCTAATTTGATCAGGAATTCTTCAATGGATGTTATGGACAAATTTGAAGATTTAGGAAGTCAGGAAATGGAAGAGGCTAAGCTATAAACAGAGCTTTACCCCACTATCAATCAGGCTGAGCAGAGAATTAAGGGAACAGCAGGCTTTACTCACAGAGGTGAGATAGGTATTTGGCAGTGATCCCTTGCTGGATTTCTCTGTGGCTCAGCTGCCTCCTGATGCTGTGAGCAATATCCAATAGTCTGGATCCACATTGTAAAAGCCCAAGGCAAGTGGCAAAGATGCCAAACTCAGAAATGTCTCAAAATATGGCTTCCACAAGACAGAGATTAGAGGAGGCGATGCTGCCTCAGCAGCAGAGAGCCAAACTGCTAGGGTCTCCACAGTTTGGAATAACAGCCAGAAGATCAGCTGTGATATGGTCTGAGAGTAGCTGGGTCCAGGTGCTGTTGGCAGTCCTCTCCAAAGGACCCCAGGACTTGCCAAGCTTGCACAGAATGATGCAATGGAGAGAACCATCCAAAGGCAGGGATGGTGTAAAACCAAGAGCTGTGCAAAAGGTAGTAGCCATCCAAAAGCATGGACTGTCCAAAACGGGAATTCTTTCACAGCAGGAACCTGTCCTGTCGGGAGCGCTGTCAAGGTGGGAACCCCCTCGCACCTTCTCCCTTGCTCTGTTTATGCTTTTGTAGACAAAGTGTCCATTTGCCATTTTATACTGGGTGCAAGAACCCAGCCAACCACCAGCCTGACCGGTCAGCACACGTGCAGAAAGGCCTCCTGCTGTTCCCCCTTCAAGCCTGCAGGGCAAGGGTGGGGAAAGAGGTTTTCGCACCTTCTTCTCCTCCCCATTCAAGCTTGCTGGGGGTGGGGGGGAGAGAAGAAAGGAATTTGGAGTGCTCCAGAACACCTGTGTGAAACAAACTCACATACTAAGTACAAAAGGTTTCACAGAGCATAAACCAAAATGAACTTCGTACCTTACTTCCCTCTCCCCAGTGTAGTTGCTGAGCTGCTAGCTGAAAAGTTATTCTTCATCTTTCTCTTGCAGTAAACCCTATGCTCATATATTATTAATTTTGTTTTGCAGGACGTAGCTTCTTTTCCTGAGTGTCTCAGGTTGCTTTTGAGTGTCTCTGTGCCAACTCCACTGCTGTGGTTGCAGTTCAGAGCATTGTTTTTCAAGCGCTGACGTGTCTTGACACCCAGCTACTGAGCCCAAGAGGTGATTTGCTGTGAAAAAACACAGAACAAATCACTCTGCCCCTCTGGGTCTCCCTCGCTATCTCTGTTCTAGTATAAATTTTCCAGAGACTCAAATATAGTTAATAGAACCAATAACAATTTACAGAATGCTTTTCCCTTTCCTCCCCTTTTTTCCAAAGAAAAGGAATTAGCGAGGAAAAGGTAAAACACAGCCAAGTATATAGTCTCATTTCAATTTGGAAGTTAAAAGAGAAAACTTTAACAATAAGTGAAAGGTATTTGAGATAGGGGAGATACAAAGAGGTATAGGAAAACAAGATACAATATATATATATATACAACCAGATTGATGGCAATGGGTTTTGTCCACCTCGTGGATTGATGGCCACATGGTAAAACAAAGAGCAGCAGGAACAGGAGAGTGGTGCTATCAGGCAGGGAGGCAAGGCAAGAAAGAACAAAACAGGCAGTCCCTCTGTTTTTATAGGGGGCTAGATAGGAAGTGGGAGTGGGCTAAACATTACACCTGGAGTAAGGCTCTGACCCGCCCCCGGGGAAGAGTCAGGAGGACCTGGGGTCAGGGTCAAGACCACTCCCCCCAGAGGGTTAACCCCTTGCACTCAGTCACATAGCTTCAGGAGGTCATAGGCTAGTCAGCTGCCCTTCCTCATCTGCTGATGAAATGTTAGCTTTAATCCTTGCAACACAGCCTCTTCTAGCATCCTTATACTGTTGTGTCACAGTTGAGGCCCTGGGGATGCAGGTCCTTATGCTGATTCCAAAATGATGCTGGACTCAGCAATGGGAAGCGTTCTTTTGAAAGGAACTAGCCTAAACAATGCCCTTTTTTCACCCCTTTTGTCAGTGTGAGATGCTATGCAGGAGAGTATAAGGGAGAAAGGGAAGAATATTTGTCTGAATGGTTTGGCCACTTACTGGGCAATATAAAGTGAGAGCATCAGTCTTAAGTATTTCACAAGATCACACAGAATTATTGAGGCTGGAACACACCTCTGAGGTCATCAAATCCAGCCTGTGACCTAAACACCACCACATTGACTATGTTTGTAGTTATCTTGCAGGTAATATAGTTTGTGATAAAGAGTGGGCTTGGTCTTTCGTGTTAAAAGGGGGTTGCAAACTCATATCATCTTGGTAGTTTTGCTATTTGTAGCAAATATGTACCACAGCTCAAAAATCCAGTAGGAATGGTTGTTTTCTGGGGCTTGTGGTTTGACTAATCACTTGACTCTGATGCCCAGAGTATACTCGGTTGATACCCTGTTTCTTGGTGTCAAGAGTACAGCTGGATTTATGAAAGAAATAGGGAAGACTCCTCCACAAGGAGGTGAGGTAACCTCGAGTACTGTATGCAGTTCTGGGCCACTCACTTCAAGAAAGACATTGAGGTGCTGGAGTGGGTCCAGAGGAGTGTGACCAGACTGGTCAAGGGACTGGAGGGAAAGTCTGATGAGGAGAGCCTGAGGGCGTTGGGACTGTTTAGCCTGCAGAAGAGGGGAGACTCAAGGGGGACCTTATCACACTCAACAAGTACCTGAAGTAAAGTAGAGGACAGGCTTTGCTCCCGTGCAACTTGTGACAAGACAAGAGGGCATGGCCTGAAGTGCACCAGGGGAGGTTTAGGTTGGGTATTAGGAAGCACCTCCTGACGGAAAGGGGAATTAGACACTGGAAAGGACTGCCCAGGGAGGTGGTGGAGTTGCCATCCCTGAAGGCGTTTAAAGAAATATTGGATGTGGCTCTTAGTGACATGATGTGGTGGTATTAGGTCATAGGCTGGACTTGATGATCTCAGAGATCTATTCAAGCCTCAATAATTCTGTGATTCTACAATTAGGGCTTCCAGCACTGCTGGTCCACCTGGAATTTCTGGGATATGTCCATGAGCAGTCAGAGACAGTAAAATGTATCCTCCACATTCAAACCAGGAAATCCAAGTTGATGTCTGAGGTAGATGTTAACTATTCTCTGTTGGAAATAAAGGAAAGAACAAGAGCAAAGTCCATGAATGACTCATCCTTCCCGAAAAATTGCTATTCCACAATTTATTTGTCAAGGAAGTATTAACATGCTGGCCACTTGTAGTCCCTTTTTCTTTGGTTTAAAGGCTAATCTATTTACTCTCCTTAGCACAGAATGACATTTAAATGCCTTCACTCTATTGACTCTTACAGACAGGCCTTGGTATCGTGGTTACATACCCAAGATAATCTTGACTATGTGGTCTCCCATGAAACACCCACTGTGTTTTGCAAACCTCAGCTAGTTCTGGTTTAGGATTTCACACACAGTGATCTTCTGTAGTACAGGAGTGGAGTCCTGCACGCTGTTTCTTCCGTGCAATTTGGTTGTTTTTTCTTCTTCTTTTTTTCCTCCTTCTCTTCACCCACAAACTCTTAAGATGGGCTCTGCCTGTGATTACTGGGAAATTTAAAGGTGATTGAATGTCTATGCTACTCATTTTAAGTCTAAGGCTTGCCCAGGTGATGCAGCATGTATAGCTGTGTGATACAACACCATTTATCAGTACCAGGCCTATGCCATATTTTGATGAAGCAGAGGGAGCTCGATTACAATAAAGGATTTCACCCTTGATTTTTAATTTCCTTTTGGTTTGTGTCACAGCCTGGACATTGCTTGAACTGATTGAATGTAATTCCCTGGAGTTCAAGCAGCTAACCCAACTGGACAGCCATGCAGCAGGGGCTGATGGTGCCCGGCAAAGGATTTGCCACAGCGCTTTCCTTCCTCACACTTCTCCTTTCCACTGTGACAGAGAGCACTGACTTGTGTGCTTAGGGGATGATTTTGGTTTCACCCATGGGGCTTTGGAGAGGAGTGGATTAGCAGGGGAAGACAACATGCAGGGAAGGGCTGGAGAGGGGCAGTTTTGTGGTATAAAGGGACTCCAGCTTACAAAAATTACAGCCATCTAATTATTTATTTAAGTTTGTTTTTATTTCTCACTGGCAAAAATGCTCATCTCACCTCATCAATGTCAGCAGATGGATGTGTAAAAGGTAGAGTACACAGGCATGCAGTAAACAGAACTGGAGCATGAACATTTACTTCTCTTGTCTCTTGGCCATGGGAATGCAGCTGTAAAATACAAAATCTCTGACAACATTGACTGTTGCGGTCAAGGTCAAGTGAGAACTAAATAGCCTTCTAAGGCTCTTCAGCATGTGAAGCTTCTTCTCTTGGTGTAAGTAGTCCTGAAAAGTGAGAATAGGATCAGAGAGCTATTTCACACTTTGACTATGTACATGTCCTGTCATTGCTCATCATTTCATGCTAACAGTGTGAACCTATGCATTGGTTAGCTTCTTGGTGGGTTTGGGACTTTTTGTTTCTTTGTTTTTGTTTCTTAAGACACTGTATTATGGTATAGCTGCTGCCATAGCCAGTGGTATCTTAGCTGATTAGCATGTTATTCCTGTCCAGCTCTTTGTCCTTGTGAGCAATTGAGGCAGCTTGTCATGTTAGATATATACATATGTTCACAGGATCACAGGATATTAGGAGTTAGAAGGGACCTCTGGAGATGAAGCTTCAAGTCCAACCCTGCTGCCAGAGCAGGTCACACACAGGAATGCATTCAGACAGGTCTTGAAAGTCTCCAGAGAGGGAGACTCCTCAGCCTCCCTGGGGAGCCTGTTCCAGTGCTGAACAGGGTGACAAAACCCTTACAGTAAAGAAGTTCTTCCTCTTGTTGAGGTAGAACTTCCTGTGCTGTAGTTTCCATCCATTGCCCCTTGTCCTATAAGAGGGCACAAGTGAGCAGAGCCTGCCCCTTCCCTCTTGACACCCAGCCTTCGTCTATTTACATCCATTTGTTACATCCCTTTTCAGTCTTTTCTCCAGACGAAATAGCCCCAGGTCTCTCAGCCTTTCCTCATAATGCAATGCTTCTAGTCCCTTCATCATCCTTGTAGCCCTCCATTGGACTCTCTCCAGTAGATTTCTGTCTCTCCTGAGCCCAAAACTGGATGCAGTATTACAGATGGGTCTTCACTAGGGGAAGTAAGAGAACCTCTCTTGATCTGCTGGACATCTTCTTAATGCACCCCAGGATCCCATTGGCCTTCTTGGCCACAAGGACATATTGCTGTCCCATGCAGAACTTGTCTACCAGGACTCCCAGGTCTTCTCCATGGGGCTGCTCTCTAGCTGATCACCTCCTAACATGTACTGGTGCAATTTATTATTGCTTCCCAGGTGCACTTATCCATGTTGGACCACATTAGGTTCCTTTTTGCTCAGCTTTCCAGTCTGTCCAAGTCTTGCTGAATGGCTGCACAGCCTCCAGGTGTGTCAGCCAAGCCTCTTGGTTTTGTATCACCAGCAAACTTGCTGAGCAGATACTCTGTCTATTTGTCTGTCCCATCATTGGTAAAGATGTTGAACAGGACCAGAACCAGCACTGATCCCTGTTCACTTTTGGCAGAAGGGATAATTCTTTAAGGAAAAATCTTTCCATAGGAAAATAAATTTACATCCTGGTTCATAAAGTCCTAGGAAAAATAATGGCAGGGGGAGGAGGGCAGTTTAGTTTTGGTGTATGGGTTGTTGTGGTTATTTTGTAGTTGCTGCTGCTTGTTTCAGGGCACCAGATCACTAACTGAGCTTTGTTAACTTTTGTTTGTCCTCCTCCCACAGGGCATACAAAACCATTGAGGAAGATGACTTGAAGTTTCCCCTTATATATGGAGAAGGCAAGAAGGTGAGCATGTTTGCTTCCCTCAGAGCAAAGGAAGAGTGAGTTCTGTGCTGATTACCATTTGGTTTAGCCTGTGGCACTCCAGTGTTTTCCACTCAGTATCTCTTTATTGTATCTTTTTTGACAGTTTTAAAGAATATCTTGGTTCTGTCATAAACCAGTCTCATGTCTAGGTGGTGACAGGGAGAACTTAATATAAAAAAGCATTTTTAGTGTATTGTCAAATGTAGTCATTTGCTGTTCAGTTTGCTTTTGTTGTTTTTTTTTTTTTTTTCATTGTAAGTAGACTGCAATGAGACCCTCTTAAATAATTCATTTTAAATGTTCCATGTTTCATTGTAAAATATAACTACACTGGATGAAGATAGGAAAATATCTCATATTTGAAAACAAAGCAGGAGGATATTTAATAGTGCTCTTAGGTGCAGAACTCTAATTTAGGAAGGGGAGGGACCAGGCCAGGATTTGGAAAGTATCAGACCCCTTAACTGTATCTTCTTCAGCTAGTGGACCTGAACTCACTATCGAAGTTTTCTGATGTGTGAATGCTGATAGCTTCTCTTGAAAGGGAGAAACTAACCTTTCTGTTTGGGTGTACTTTTGTTTCCAGCTCTGTAATTAAGAACAGTGAGATCATTAGTGCTGATCCCAGCAAGCTTAGCTGCATGCAGCAATAGGATCAATATAAGGACGCGGTGGTGTCAGTTTGCCAATATCGGTATGCTCACTGTGTTTCTAAATAGTGCTCCCCTGCTGCATTAGGTTATTATCTCAATGCAAAAATATGTCCTCTTCAAAATTAGTCCAGGTTTTGAGCGTTCAGACCTGCGGCTTATCTCTGAACGTGGTTAGGTTCGTAATTATTTACAAAATGTGTCATGCACATCTTTTTAAATTTACTTTCTTGTTGCCTTATGTGGCCAGTGATTACTGAGGCAAAAGAATCTCAAGTCAGTTGCTTGTGTTATTGATGCTGTGGTGGTTTGGATGTACCCCGCCCCACCCACACTTTTGGAAATCACCCAGGCTAGGCTCAGCCGGCTCTGGAAATATGAATGAAGCTTATATTTACAGCTAGCACAATATACAAGCAGGTATTTACAGCATATACAGTTATAGACAGAAATACACAAGGTAAAAGGAAATACAGAAACACAACTCCCCTCCCAGAAACCTGAGTCCCTAGGAGGGGCTCCCAACCACCCCTTCACCTTCTCCCTACCTCTCTCAACCTTACCCCAGTCCCAAGGAAGAATGGAGGTTCGGCCAAGGGGTTAGGGAGCAAAGTGGATTAGCCAAGGAAATGGAGGGTGAGGTTACAGAGTAAGATGCAGCCCAGCCAGTTCCCAGAAAAGTGCCAAGTGTGTTATCTATGTTTTGCTTTCCTTTTTTTACACATCTCAGCAAGCCAATGAGTGAAGTAGACATCAGCCTTGTTTTCCTTTCACAGCCTGTAATCTAGTTCTCACCAAAACATTCTAGCTAGCTTCAAACTAGCACAGACGCTGAGAGCTCTCTTGTTCAGAAGCTGCTGTGGCTAAACTAGACTTCTGGGGAAGCGATACCTAGACAGCAGAGAGCAAGGTTCCCCATGAGGCTGTCCTGCCTGGTCAATCTTTAGAGAAGTGTTACTGAACCTCTTGGGAGACAGCTTTATTTTGCAGAGGAAAGTGCTTGCGGAAGCAAGTGGTAGACTTGAGGTAACAGCAGACCTGCCTTGCATTGGCTCTCCACTAAGGAGAACACTGTGATCTGTGCCACTGTCACCTGCCTCTTCAACAATTTAAGGTGGCCTTTGGCATTTTTCCTTGGAGGTAATATACAGCAATATATCAATAGGGAAAGGCTGCAGATGAGTAGTTAGGCTCCCCATAATTTTTGCAAAAGCTGTTTACTAACAGTGTAATTTGCTGAGGAAATGCTTTTGTAGACTGGCATGGGACAGTGAAGTGACTGTTAGGTTTCTGTAGTCCTCGTACCTTACAGATGGTCACAGTCTTGTCACTCCTCTAGGATGTGAGTGAATACAAAGCTTTGAATAACAAGGGAAATGGCAATGATCTGAGTGTGAAAAGCTTCAAAGCTGATTAGTTGTGTTAAAACTAGAGTTTTTGAGAGAGGAAAAAAAAAACTCCCTAACTGTAGCAGTTAGGGAGTAGGAGCATTGTCACTTTCCCTGTTGGCACAGTGCAACGTAACAAGGTTTGATTTCATTGCTTTTCTTTATTTCCAGGCTCGGGTTATGGCAACAATTGGAGTGACCCGGGGACTGGGAGACCATGACCTGAAAGTGCATGACTCGAATATATACATCAAACCTTTCCTGTCCTCATCTCCTGAGGTAAAACAGTCAAGGTTCAACTGTCGGAATAGGGGGAGAGAAACAAATATATTTCATGTGTTTGTTTATTCTTCTGATTGTGGTCCAGTGCAGGTAATGTGCTGCCCTTCACAAAACTGCAGCATGTTAATAACATCCACGTAACAGGAACTTTGTGAGTTCCTGAGCTGTGTGTCCTGTCTCTGGTTGCTCCATATTCCTTGCACAGCGCTGATGCCTTCTCTCTCCCTAGTCTATGGTTATCCCATAGCCTCACCACTCAGTGTGACAAACACCCATGTTTCCCCACCTTCACGTGCTCTAGCTTCCCTTCAGGCCTAGATCATGCTGCCTTCACAGAAGCTGATGTTAGTTGTGTTCTCTGGAACACAGACACTGGATGTCTTCCACAACAGCATAATGTCCTGTATTACAGAGAGATTACCAGATAAACTCTTAAGCAGGAGAATGCCGAGTCGAAGAGTGCTTTTCATAGAATCACAGAATTATCAGGGCTGGAAGGGACCTCAAGGATCATCTAGCTCCACCTCCCCTGCCACAGACAGGGACACCTCACACTACATCAGGTTGCACACCCAGCCTGGCCTTAAAAAACTTCCTCCCTGGGCAACCTGTTCCAGTGTCTCACCACTCTCACAGTGAGGAACTGCTTCCTAACATCCAATCTGAATCTACTCACTTCTAGCTCGGATCCATTCCCCCTAGTCCTGTCACTGCCTGACACCCTAAAAAGTCCCTGACTGGTTTTCTCGTAGGCCCCTTTCAGATACTGGAAGGCCACAATAAGGTCTCCTTGGAGCCTTCTCTTCTCCAAACTGAACAGGCCCAACTCTTTCAGTCTATCTTCATAGGAGAAGTGCTCCAGCCCCCTGATGATCATCCTCGTGGCCCCTCTCTGCACACCTCCATCTGTCTGTCCTTTCACCTCCAGTTCTTAATTCTTTATGATTGTTTGTGCAAATACCAAATAATGGCAGGAATGGCAGCATGCATTCCCAAATGATGGCATAATGAGGGGATTATGCAGTATTCATGTTATGTATGGGTAGTTTAAAATGCTTCCATAGTCATCACTTGCCATAAACAATTCCAGTTTTTGATCACCAGACATTGCAGTGGAGGTATCAAGCCTTCCAAAGGGATTTGAATGTATTTGTCAGCAAGAAACATACAAAACTTGCTGCGTTTTCCTCTATGACTGCATTCCTGTTCCTACATCAAGGAACAGGTGACAATGTGTTTTCCATAAACTATTAAGCCAGGGTAAACCATCTGGTGACAGAACAAAAAGAGGAGGCTTTACTTCCATAGCTCAAATGCTGAGAGCCATCCACTGTCAATTGGTTTGCTAGAGTTTTAACCATACCCAGTATTTGACCTTGAAGTTATGATAGGAAGGAACCAATTTATTGAATTAGCCTTGCTTAGGACATCTTTAAGGCTTTTTTTTTTTTTTTTTAAAGTGCTGAGCAATTGTGACCCTGAAGAAAACTGGGAGATCTACACACAGACTCTTCTTCATATTTCTTCCCTGTCAATTGAGTACCTTCCCTCTCTCAATTTTGAATGTGTGATATTCCTCACCTGAGACCTGCTCCTGTTCTTCTCAGCTGGGCAGGCAGCAGCTCTGCCCTCATAACTGTGATGAACTTTCCTGGTGACAGCAAAATGATAGAGTTCTGCTTATTTATTTATCTTTCTGGCATGCTGAGGCTCAGTATTTCTGGGGTATGTAGTGGCTGCAGCGCAGTATCTCAGCAGTGCCAATTGCTGCTGCAGTATTTGTCTGTATGTATAAACCAAAGCTTCTCATGAGCTTTTCTGCTCTGTGTGGAGTGTGTCTGTACATGTTCAAATTCTAGAATATGATATCCAGTTTATATGCTATCCACATTTCAGGATCTCTTAACTGCTTTGCAAAAGAGAAGAAAAATTCTGTTTCCATGTTCCCTTCACAGCTAAATTCAGCAGAAGTGTATCAGAGCAGGAGGAGGAAAGAGATTATCAGCCACTTTGATTAAGAGATACTGGCAAAAAAAGCCCTGACATTTTATTGGGTAGAAACATGCTTCAACTTGCTTTCCATTGCACCTTCTCTTACTCTTTCTTCTTTTCCTCAATGCTTTATCTCCTCCTGCTTTTCCTTGACGTGTTCTGTCCATGTGGATGGTGCATGTTGCAGAGAAAGCAGCATTAAGGAATGTCTTTATGCTGCCATCTGGGAAGCTTGGCACTTGAAAGTAAAGGCAGTGGCATCAAGCGCAGTCATATTTGGCCCTTGTGCAGCACTGGATTTCAAACTGTTTATCTAGAGGTAGGGAAGCACAATGTCTGGTTTCCAGACCTGGAAAAACAGAGGCACAGGAAATTAAGGCGCACAGTGAGTCGTGACAAGAGGAGGATCCAAGTCCTCTGACTTCTGTTTCTGTGCTGTAATTGTAGCATCCTTTCCCAAATTGGGGGCAATGTGGGGAGTTCTCAGAATATTTCGCTTCCAGCATGACAAAGCTCTGATGTGCCATATCTACCAAAATTTAGCTAGAGGGAAGAGACGAGATCCAGAAATAGACATATAACAGTAATTTCAGGGTGTTGTGAAGTGATACTTTGATAGAGTGCCAAGCTATGGGAGGAGAAGTCATGTAGCCAAGACTGACAAATGTAATCAGGATTCAGTGGCTCAGCTGTTACGAGACCAGATTTGGAGGCCTTCTGCAGGTTGGTGAGCTCTGGAGAATTGAGCCTTTCATAATGAACTGGAGTAGTACAAAGCAGGCGAGCCATTGCCGAGGCTGTCTGGCATGGAATTAAGTATTTTTTTTTCATAATGGAACAGTTCATTTGAAAGCTTTCAGCAGGAAATTCTGCTTTTTAAAGCTCAGCAAGAGCCACCTTGTTGCAGCTGAAAAGCAGAATTTTGTCCTGAAATTCTTCAAACAAATGTGATCAGCCATTTGGTGGGAGAGTCCTGGCTCTGATGGCAGTGTTTGGACCTGAAGCCCAGTCACCACAGCAAATGCTAAGGCAACAAAGGAGAATTTTTCTTCCTTCATTACCTTAGTAAAATATTCCTGACAACTCCACAAATACGTCAAGGGAGACCATTTCAGATTCACATCTGCCTCCTGGAGAAATCTTACGAATTGACACCATTGAAAGGAACGAGCAAGGCAAATACTCCAAGAAGTACACTATGATCAAAGGCAGCCAAGGTGGTTTCAAGAAGCAAACCTCACACTTTAGCGGCTTGAAGTCCTTCAGGGTTATGTCTACCAGAGAATTAAAAAAAAGGCAGTAGATGGTCTTGCATGAGCACTTTGATTCCTCCAAAAACATCTGAGAATCTGTTCTGCCTTACAGGTTATTAATATAAAAGATATGAAGCCACAGACTAAGTGGAAAGTTGGCACAGTCTACTGGAAATTGGCTAAAGGGCAGGAAACAAAGGGTGGCAGTAAAAACCTAAAAGGAGATTAATTGGAGAGTGCTGCAGGGAGCAGTGTTGAGACCCGCTTTTTATTATTTACATATAAATTACTTGGAGGGTGGTATTGAAAGATCTCCTCGTTCGGTCGCCAGCGAAGCTGCGCTAGCTAACACTCTGCATTCAAAGGAACGATACAATTAAGAAAGGGCTTAATTTATTGAAGTAGCCGAATTGATCAATAGCACAAGCGAGTGAATGCAGTCTGTTGTTTGTCTGCGATTGCCCTGGGGGCTGGCTGCTAAGGAGCACCTCAGGTGGCTGCAGGCTCGTGTGTCGCTCTGTTGCGAAACGTTTTCAAGCTGCAGGGACTCACCTTGGCCGCCTCTTAAAAACAAGCCTGGCAAACGAGCCCGTAGTGCCTTCACAGAGCTGCCGTGGTGCTTTTTGTCAGCCAGATACGAGTCTTGTCCGGTGGGTAGATCCGTTTGAAAAGTAAATAGAAACCCAGCCAACTCGTTTGTTCGTCGCTTGCCCCAGAGCATTTTTTCGGTGCTCTTGCCTTCATGTAGGGGAGCAGTATGCAAAAGACATGGATTGGAGAAAGGCAGGCTTGAGGTGACAAGCTTCATAAGGCACGTCCAGACAGCTGTCTCATGTGACTGTTGGCTGCAGTGGTGTGTGTCTTCTGTTACCTATCAGCAGAGATCTGTAAGTACCAGTTAGGATAAAATGCAGTGTAACCCAGTGTTTATTGTCATGGATGTCTGTGCTGCCGAGGTTCTGGCGCCGCCTCCTGCTTTTTAACATTGTCTGGTTACTAAAGTCAATTATAGCTAGTTGACAGGTCAGCTGCTCTGCAAGTAAGACATCCATGGATGGTGTAGGAAGTAGGGTGACCAAATGTCTCTCTTTCAGGGGCTGCCCTCATGCTCTAGAGAAATGTTAGAGTTAGAAAGTGTTCTACGCAACACAGAAAGGTCTAGTAAGCGGGGAGGAGTTGCTGACAAGGCTCTCCAAGCAGCACAGGAGGCAGAGGATAGAGCACAGGTCATGAGTTCTGTAGATCACTATCATGGCTGAAGCCTGGCTGCAGAAGCAAGAAGTCATGAGGGAAAAGATGAAAGATTCAGGGTGGAATTGCTAGGAAATTTGGCAAGGGTGCAGCATTAGTAAAACATTTGACACCACCTCCCATAGCATCCTCCTGGAGAAACTGGCCACTCGTGGCATGGATTGGTGGACACTTCACTAGTAAATACAAACTGTTTGGATAACCAGGCCCAAGGAGTGGTGGTTAAACCAGTTAAATCTAGTTGGCACCCAGTCACAAGCAGGGTTCCTCAGGGCTCAGTTTTGCAGCCATTCTTATTTAATACCTTTATTAGTTTCCTGGATGAGCAGATTGAGTGCTCCCTCAGTAAGCTTGCAGACAACGCCAAATTCAGAGAGAGAGTTGATCTGCTGGAAGGTAGAAAGGTTCTGCAGGGGGATCTGGATAAACTGGATCGATGGGCTGAGGTCAGTTGTATGAGGTTTACCAAGGCCAAATGCCAGGTCCTCCACTTGGGTCTCGATAACACCAAACAACACTACAAGCTTAGAGGGCAGAGGCTGGAAAGCTGCCTGGCTTTTCACCAGGACTGGGGATGCTGGTTGACAGCCATCTGAACGTGAGCTGGTAGGTATGCTCAGGTGGCCAAGAAGGCAAACAGCATCCTGACCCATATCAGTAGTGTGTCCAGCAGGAGCAGGGATGTGGTCATGCTCCTGTACTCAGCACCGGTGAAACTGCACCTCACTGTGTTCAGTTTGGGGCCCCTCACTTTAAGAAGGACACTGAGTTGCTGGAATGTGTCCAGAGAAGGGCAACAAAGCTGGTGAAGGGCCTGGAGAACAAGGCTTAAGAGGAGCATCTGGGGGAACTGAGATTGTTTAGTGTTTAGTCTGAGAGAATAGAAGGCTGAGGAGAGACCTTATTGCTCTCTATAACTACCTGAGAGGAGGTTGTAGTGAGGTGGGTGTCGATCTCTTTTCCCTAGTAAGAAGTGATAGAACAAGAGGAAATGGAGTAAAATTGTACCAGAGTGGGACTTATATTGGATATTAGGAAACATTTCTTTACTGGAAGTGGCCAAGTATTGGAACAAGCTGCCCAGGGAAGTCATTGA
Organism: Tricholaema leucomelas; assembly: GCA_013400475.1. Lineage (NCBI taxonomy): Eukaryota > Metazoa > Chordata > Aves > Piciformes > Lybiidae > Tricholaema lacrymosa > Tricholaema leucomelas. The sequence goes on from WAAF01015990.1 coordinate 134,616, forward strand.
TTCACTGTCCCTGGAGATGTTAAAAAAATGTGTAGAGGTGGCACCTGGGGACATAGTTTAATGGCCATGATGGCACTAGGTTGATGACTGGACTCAGTGATCTTAAAGGTCTGTTCTAGCTGAAGCAATTCTGCGGTGCTATGACTAGTTAATGAAACCTGTGCCCTGCACTGACAGGCAATAGCATTTTGCAGTGTGTGCAGCTCTGCACAAACTTAGTCCATAGAGCATCGCTGAAATATCCCTGTTGCTGAGTTTTCCGAAGTACAGATGTGGAGGAGGAGGCAGATTCAAACCAGTGATGCACGGCCTTGGTTTCCTGCATTTCCCCCCACCAGTCCTGCAAAAACAAGGCTCTTGTAGTGTAATGTGTACTTTGCATGGGTGGGAAAGCCACGCTAGGTATGTTGTTTTTTCTAGTACTGACATTCAAAGCTTTGTTATTCCTACAAGGAGCTTACTGCTGAGTTTGTCCCTAAGCATTAACCCTGATGCTCTCTCAAATATTTGCCTGTACACAAGAGATCTGACCAAAACATGTGGTGCTTACTGATGGCTGTGTTGGTCAACTTACTTCCCACAGCCCAGTAATGTCAGAGTTGGAACTCAGGGCTGTTAAAAGGCTGGCCTAATTTTTGGGGAAAGGGCTATGACAGTTACTGGTTTCTGTGCAGGGAGCTTGAGCTGAGAGCTGCGCTGCATATAGGGATATTTCCGTAAGAGCATTCACACTCAGACTGAACAAGGAGATATGCTTTAATGAAGAGTGCATCTTGCCTTGACTTTAATCCTCTCAAAAGTCCTTATTCAGCTGCTACCTTAGATAATGAAGTGAAGGTTACATTTTACAAACGACCTTCTTGTGCTTCTTAGTGAAAAGGCGAACAAGTAAGGATTAACAGTCAGGTCTAGGTGATATCATTAATTCTTTTTTTTTTCTTCCAGCACTGGTTGCAGTCCCATAAAATCATAATTACATTAAAAGGTCCAGGCATTTTACGTGCATTGCCTGCTCCATGGCTCCTAAGGGGAGAATGCACCTGCAGGGAGAATAAAACAGCTGCTACTTTCTAGTTATGCCAAATGCTTGTTCGGACAAACTGCTGCTGCTGTTAGTGGAGCCCAAGGCTGGAGCAGGGTGCCTTACAAGGTGTACTGTTTTTAAACTTCAGTACAAATGACCGTTTCCCCTGGCTGTCTTGCCAAGGTTGTCCCACTTCTTTCAAACTGTGGTTCTTGCTGCGGGGATTAAAGTGCTTCACGACTGCTTTGTAACACGACCTGGAAATTGCAGGAGTTACACCCAACTAAAGGCTCAGTATAAAACACTTGTCATGACTTTTCCTGGTATTCTGGGGCTCAGTAGTCAGTACCATCGTCAGCTGGTACTCTACCCCCATATCTGGCCTTTTCACTCCTGACTTTCCCCAGTCTTATTGGGAAGAGGGCAGTGGCAGCTGTTTTGCAGGCAGGATGTTACAGAGGTGCCAGCAGTAGCAGTCAGCCTGATTGTGGCTGCAGATTGGTAAGGTGAAGCTAGTGGGTATTGTAATAGTGTGAATAAGCTTGGGGGTTCACTTCTGTGCAGATCTTGAATCAGTCTTTACCTACCAGACTCCTTACAAACACATATAACTGAGCAGGTAAACAGTTTTTCTCCATGTTGTGGAATTAATCACTTGCTCAGGCACGATTCTGGAGTGCAGCATCTGCCTCAGGTCTGGTAAATGCCACCCAGGCATTTCCAAATGTGCAATTTATCTGGCAGAGTTAAATGGAGCTGCACAAACAGTGAAAACAATTATTTGTGAATATTTTATTAGAAAATATCAAAAATTTATCAAATAAATTATTCAGCTTCCATATGATTAGTTCTGCCAATGATGGGAAAAAGCCTCACACACTGAAACCAGGATGCTAGGTGGGAGAGGCTTCAAGCACTGCTGGCAGCGGGTGGCACAGTGCTTTACATACTGGCTGAGGTCACCACTGGAGCCATGCTGTGCTGGGGCTGGAGGTCTTGCTGTTGAGGGCTAAATGGGAGACAGATCCCATCACGCTGTGGGAGAGAGATTTCAGTGCCTTGGCCAAACCTGCTAACTCGCCAAACCTCAGCAATATTTCTCAAGCAGGTCATCTTCTTCATGCATATCTGTTATGATTTGTTTGTTTGTTTTGTTTTAGGTGAGAGTCTATGATCTCCTGCAGTATGAGCATGGGCCAGATGATGTTCTGATCCTGGCTACTGATGGGCTCTGGGATGTGCTGTTAAATGAAGAGGTTGCAGAAGCTGTCACTAACTTTCTACCAAACTGTGACCCAGATGACCCCCACAGGTTTGTGCACATCCCTGATTTTCTAGCTTCTCCACAGAAGAGCATGTTTTGGTAACACTCTTTTGCAGAGAATAGGAAATGAGTAACACCCAGTAAAGATACAACTGCTTACAAGAAGATGGAGCCTCTACAGCAAATATGGTGGGGTAAGATGGGGAGGTGGGGCGTCTGTTATAACTTGTAGTTGCACTGCCTTCAAATGAACAGTTGTGGGATCAGAGTATCTTTACATGTTTGATGTACAAGGTCCTGTGGAAACTGCAGGAGGCTGAGGTTTTAGAAAAACATGGCAGTAGGACTCTGTCTCCAGCAGTCACAGCTTTCCTTTTCACTCTCTTCTGTATAGTCCCTTAACACTAGAGATTGTTTCTAACTAGGACATCAGCAGCATCTCTCTGTATGTATGTAACTATGTATGAATACTGCATGGTGAGGGTCCCACTCATTCTGGTCAGGCTGTGACCTTTAAACCCACTTTCAGAAGAAGATGCTCAGTGCTACCAGTTACAGGACACATAAAAAAAGTAGGTGGAAACTCAGCCTTTATTTCATTCAGTTAGATTCAGTCTCGTCTCACAGTTTTAACCTACCTCATCTTTTTCATTTTCCTATCACCTCTTACTTGACCAGTTTCCATCTTTAAAACATATCATCAAGCAAGAAAGCAAGCTCCTAAACATCTGGAGTGCTGTCTGCCTTGAGTGAGTCCAGCAGTCTGTCTGCTGCTGAGTTCAGTGTCACTGTGAACCAAAAGATCAGGAGGTCTCTCACTTGTCAAAGGGAAGACAAAGTGAAAAGAGCTTTATCATTCCCTAGGGACTGTTCAGGAAGGAAAGTGTGGGTTACTCCTGAATCCAGGCCTGATTGTTGCTGTATTCTGCCCTCACCCTGGGTTAAGAGTGGGAAAAGAGCTTTTATGCATCCCCAATTGGCCTGCAGAAAGCAGAGCTGCGGAAATAAGCTCTGGGATATCTGAGCAGCCAAGTGAAAACACACAGAGGGGTGTGACAGCTCACGTTACAGTTGTTTAGATGCGACAGCTCTTGAGGACATGGGGGAATCCAGCTCAATGTGCCTTTTGTTTCTTGTATTTTGAAATGGTCACCTTCACAGGGTCAGCTCTGTTCTCTGTTGGCAAACAGGGAAGGTAACTGGATATGGACACCCTGACAGCCACTTGAGTTTCAAACTGAGAGCAGCTCCAAAGTAACTGGCAAGTGTTGTTTTCTTGCCCTGACACTTGCAGCAAGCACTCAGTTGCAAGGAGAATGGATGATGAGCATGAAGCTGCAGTTGCAATATTTTGACCTTCCCTGCCTCCTTGTATCAAGGAGATGTGGTGTGAGTAACAGCCAGGGGCTTTGCCTGCTTCAGCAAGATGTGGAAGTGCCTCTGCCATCTCTCTGGGAACGTATCAGGTGGATTAGTCAGGGGCACTTCCAGGGCATCTGACACTGTGCTGTGCACATATGCCATAACTTAAGGTAGGAGGGGATGATCCACCCAGTCTCCTTTCTGTTATTCCCTAGCAACATTCAGAGGTATTAGGGATCTTTTACTGTCATTTCTGAACCCCTGAGTCTTCTCTTGCTAAGGCACCTGATGCCTCTGCCCTGCTCTGTCTCCATTCTCATCTAGTAATTGGGAAAGGTTGGCTCTTCCTACTGGCCCCATCTCTTGGGAATAGAGTCTGGTTGTGTTGTGTCTGTCTTGCCCCTTTTCATCTGTCCAAAGCTGGTGATAGATGCTGCCATGTTTGGTGCAGCTTGTTCAGTCTTCTGATTTTGACTTGTTAGGTGAGTTATTTTTCATCTGTTGTAAAACATGGCAAAGAACTTGTTCCTAACATCCAGTTTAAATTTGCTCTTCTCAAGCGTGAACCCATTGCCCCTCATTCTGATACTGCAGGCCTTTGTAAACAGTCTCTCTGTATAGCCTTCTTGTAGGTCCCCTTCAGGTACTAGAAGGCTGCTATTAGGTCTGCCTGGAACCTTCTCATCTTCAGGCTGAACAAACTCAGCTCCCTCAGCCTGTCCTCATAGTGGAGGTGCTCCAGCTCTCTGATCATTTTCATGACTCCCCTCTGGACCCACTCCATCAGGTCCATGCCCTTCCTGTATTGCGGGCTCCAGACTTGGATGCAGTACTTCAGGTGGGGTCTTACCAGAGCAGAGTAAAGCAGCGGAATCACCTCTCTGGATCTGCTGGTTATAGTTTGTATTATGAGTTAGAACAAACACATTTATTGGTGTTTGACCTACTGGACTATGAATGGACATCTGAATTGAAAATTAATTTCAATTAACTTTGTGCCAGGTCATTTAGAGACTTACAAATTGTGGCAGCGAGGCGTTTCTCATACCGGTTTGCAAAAGGTAATTAGAGCAGCCCCTCATATAGTTTACAATAATATTCATGAAGATTACCTTTGTGGAATTGCTCTTCCTGATTGGTTGTAAAGAATATTTAAAGGGTTTAAAGTACTGTGTGAGAAGTTTTCCCTAATTACTTCCCAGTGGTCCAAATGAGGTATAACTAATGAATTCATGACAGGCTGTGGAGCTGTGTTCATTTCTCTCCCTGGTCGGTGACAGGAAAATTCTGTTTGCCATATCATCAGTTACATTTAAAGGAAGTTTTATCCCAGGAAATGTCAGCTTCTGTGGTGGCTGTAGTGGCTTATTCTGCAGTGGAGAGATCAGCTGGAAATCTAAAATCTCTAGGGATGTAGAAAACTTGTCAGAATGGAGGAGACTTCCCTGATGGGTTTGGTTATGCTAGTGTCTCCTGGAGAACCTACCTGTGTGGCAGACCCTGGGTCTGCCTGACCCAGTAGCCTAGAGAGGAAGATTGTGGAGCTGCAGACTACTTACCTGTTGTGTAATTAGCTTTGTGTGAGAACAATATCCCTCCCACTTGAATTAGAAGTAATTTTATAGCTTGATGGGCAAGAGCTTACAGCCCTCAGCAACACTCTTGGGACTCTCTCCTGCTGATATTTACTGTCAGAACTGCGAGTGTTTGGTACTCGCAGAAAAATATCTCCAGATCTTGTCAAATGTAGCATGTGCCTGGGCACCTCCAAGTGGATGGGTGATGAACACAGACTTGCTTAGAGAACAGCTCCACCATGAGAGCTGGGGTGGGGGTGAATTTCTTAGTAGCTCATTTCTTGTGGGTTTTGTGGCAGGTGAGAGCATGGAGGGGGACCCTGAGTGAAGCACAGGTAGTAGTGACATACTGTTGCTTTTCATACCTCATCTCTCAAAGGTGCATGAAGATAGAGAAGCATGACTCTTGCCCATTTCCTTCAGCAGCACTTATGCAGGTTTACCTACTGACCCTGGGAATGTTTTATTTCTTGTCCTCTCTTCTGTCCTTTCTCACTCTTCCTCACTCTGGCTCACACTAGCTAGAGACTTATGAGGATGCTGGGGCATTGCTGCACCTCTGCTGGGTGCAAGAAGAAGCTACTCAGACAGCAGCACATTTCCCACACTGTCACCATTTCTCCTGCAGTACTTTGATCAATATTGAAAGCCTCAACAGAAGGGAAAAAAAAGTATTCTTCAAACAGAAAAGTTGTGTTCCAGTGAGGCTGTTCATTAGGAGGAAGTGGGCACTTAAAACTACTTTCAGCAGTCCCCTAACGCTGTCTCCAACAGCTGAATTCCAGGTTCAGAGAGCTGGAGAATAAAGCATATGGTAATGGACTACTGCTGAATATCATCTCCAGGTACAAGAGACTCACCGTATCTCCTCTAGTGCCAAGCTGAACAGCATCACTTCAATTCAGCTCTACACACAGTGAGGAATATGTTCCCTTGCTGCTGCCTTTACCTGCTCCTTTTCCTTTGCTTCAGTGTGCTGCATTTCTTGTGTATTTCACAGTCTTTCTATGAGAGAATTTTTCATTTATTAAAATCCTCCCCCCTTTTTTTTCAATCTTGCCCTCTTCAAGCATTAAGCAGTAAAAGCTTTACACAAGCAAGAGGAATCTTCATTCCTTTGTATGCTTTAGATGTGGGTAGCCCTTGCTGGTTAGAAAAAGGAGGAAGGCAAAGCTTGCTCACAGGACAATGTGTATTTTCTTTTCCTGAGTTCTGACAGCAGCGGAGAAATACTTGGATAAAATGTTCTAACCAAAATTCACTGAGCATCAGACATGCTGTGCATAAGTATTCAGCTTTCTTGCTTGCCATGTGGAGTCCTTCAGTTCCTTAGCCCTTGGGCCCTTTTCTTACTCCTAAAAGTAAACCTTTACTCAAAACTACTGAGGGCTGGGAATCTCAGCTCCATTAGGAGCAGAGAGTACATTTCTTTTGTACAATGTTACTTGAGTTGAACGTTAAACCTTTTGGGCAGTCAAACATGGATTCGTTTACTTTGAAGAAATGTTTTAGTAGAGCAAATAAATCTATTCCTGCTTCAGAGGAGTCATTTGAGTTTAAGGCACTAAAACTGAAGAAACAAAACATAATTCATGTTTTACCCTTCTTTGATCCTCAGATAGTGAATAAATTCTCTTCTAATAGAAGCTGACACCTAATGATACATTCCGTGTTGAAAATTTCTGCAGCTGGAAAAGTCCTGGATACTTAATAAACTTCCACCTTACTTTTGATTGATGGAGATACTTTTCTTTCTTGTTCCTCATGTGGGGTCTGGGTGGATCATTTCTGGCCACTGATGCACCCTAGAAAAGAGAATCTTGAAAAGCAAGACCCTCCTTTTCCTTCTTGGTTTCCAGAAACTACAGACCTGTGCCTTGCTTCTGGCGACCCATTTGGCTTTACAGAGTCTCGCATCATCTTGGAGGCTGATACTTAAGTTTCAAATAAAAGACAGGTGTTTTTTTTCTTACTTAGTGTCTTTTAACTGTTTGATTACTTTTTAATTACCAAATTATAGAAAAGCTTGCCTCCACACAACCAAATTCAAAACATCTCAGCTGGGTGTTGGACTAATGAAGAACACATTAGACAGTAGCTGTTCATCCATGGTGACATTTCTTTCAGAGGAAACTTCTAAGTGGGTACACAGATGTGTTGATGTAGCAACAGCAGGTAAAATGACAAGGGAGAATGTCAGAGCACATCACGCAAAAGCACCATCATGCATCACCTTTCGGACTCTGCCCCCAAGCAGCGTCTGTTGTTTTTTTCAGGACAGAAAATAGCTGCCATCAATCCACTGCCACTCAGCCCAGCATGGGCTGGGAGCTTTGAAGCAATGTGAAACTTGGTATTGCACTAAATTAAAAGCACTTCACCAACTCATACTCACACCATTCTGTTCTGTGTTCTGCCTTTCCCACAGGTACACGCTGGTGGCACAGGACCTTGTGATGCGAGCCAGGGGAGTGCTGAAGGACCGAGGCTGGCGGATATCAAATGACAGGCTGGGCTCTGGAGACGACATCTCTGTCTATGTCATCCCTTTGATACATGGCAACAAACAGTCCTGAAAGTAGCATCAAGAGTGGTTATAGGATGGGGATCTTTTGGGGAAGGACCTGTAAGGGACAATATAGCTTTGGTGATTGACCAGGACAATTCCAATTGATGTAATCTATTCAAAACTAATGCTGGAGGGGTATTTTTCTGCCCAAAAGTAGGGCTCTGCACATATATTGTATATGATTAAAGATAACCCTTAAGATTATAATTTCCCTATAGAAATGGGTTTGGTGCTTAACAGGAATGGGATTAAAATGCTGCTAGGATTCTGTCATCCCTCCAAGTGGGGAATTTTTTTTTCCCTCAGTTTACCATGTAGCCTGGAAGAGCCATTTGAGTTGTGAAACTAGAAGTGGGTATCAGAAGCCAAGAAAGCTCCTGAGATCTACCCCCAAATATTCAGAAGGTGACTTAGGTCACATCTCATTTAAAAGTATCTGTATAAGCATCTATGAGACTCAAGAGTTTTCTTCTTCCAAAAACTTGCATTCATGACTTACCTACGGACAGCTTCAAACTTGCATAATCCTTCAAACTCTCATTTTCCTCTCTTGTCTCTTCTTCAGTAGATTATGTTCCTGTATTTCAGTAGGAAAACTGAAACTGTTTTAAGTGTGACTATGCCTGTTTACTGCAGCTAGAACAGCCACCTGCAAAATTGTCCAAGTGAAACAGGTCACAGTCCTACGTGGCAAGACTTGTTCTGGTGTGAGAAGTGACTTGTCAAGATTCCCTGTTGTGTGTACACCCTGATTATACAGAGCATGCAAGCTCAGCTTTACATGATGGTTATTTTGGGATCAGAGGTTTTTCATTCATTGAATGGTTCTGGCTACTTTATCCTGTTGAAAGGATTCCTGACCACAGCTTTTGCATCAGTTGGAATCCAGTGAATTCATTTGGGCTCCCAAGTGTATTTTCAGTTGGATTCCTACGTGAGGTTGGTGGTATTGTTCTTATAATCAATTTGGATACCAAGGTATTGATCTATTTAAAGGCTGTTTTGCATCTTCTTGCCTAACTTATTGAGTATACCTTTGCCTGCTTTACTTGGAGATCAGATGGTGGCAGCTGATAACTTTCTATCTCCTTGATATTGAGGGCTGCAGTCAAGGATCAGAACATCACTGTGATAGATACAAGCCCTTGGCTTGCTTCAGCAGATTTTTTTCTTAGCAGTGATGAATCAGTTTAAATAAAGTCTGGGTAAAGCACTATCAGGGTGAAAGCCATAGTCTTAAGAGGGAACAAGTGAGTGTACCTGTAGCTCACTTGCCTGCCTGTTCTTCAAGCAGGCATCTTACCTCATTGCCAGAATTTGACAAAAGGAGAAACCAACAAAATCAGAAGAGTCTAGCATATAGGCAGGCATGTTGACAGGAGAGGCAAGGTCAACCTAATTTGCCTCCAGACCACATTCTTTTGTATCTGCTCATCCAGTTTGTACTTCTCGAATAGCCGAAAGACAGAGTTGACATAGCTGTTGAGCACTGACTAGGCACCTCACAAATGTTGTGTCCTCTCCAAAGGAGAAAGAGGATGTTGTGCCCTTTGCAGACTTTCTTGTGAACAGGTATGGCCTTGAGCTTGCTAGTTTTGTGTTTTATAATGTGCTACCTACACACTGTGCATAGTGTGTGGTAGAGCTGCCCAGATAGATGCTTTACTTGACTGCATCCAGAAGTACACATGCAACAGCCTCGGTGGATTTAAACTACCCTTGCTCTGAATTTCTAGACCCAGTAGGTGTCTCAGGTTAAGAGCAGACAATGCAGAGTGTGTAACAGCTCAAACATGCAGCAAACTGCATGATTTTAGCCTAACAATGGTTATAAAAAACCCCATAAATTAAGAAGTGCCTGCATGTAATAAAGCTGTGCAGAACATGGATACACAGATGTTTTGTGTTCAAGAGCTTCAGCATAAATCAATGGCATATCTGATTGTGTTGTCATGCTTTATCTATCCTTTCTTCATTTTTGACCCCCCTTAACCTCTTTTTCTCTCTGTGCAGCTGGGTGAAAAGAGAAGTTTAGAGTGTAGAGTATTTTTCACATGGCTCCTCATATATTTAAGCAAGATATCTTATCTTGCACCTTTTTTCTGCCTAATAAACTTGTAAACATGCCATTCATGCTCTGCGTAACTGCTGTTGTCTCGTTGCAAATACAGTTGTGTAGTCCTCTAGTAATTCAGGTCCTCTTTCACAAAGAAGCTAATGCTGGCAGTTCCAGCAGAGCCATTTGAACAGGAAAGCAGCTGGATCTTGCTGGTACCAGTTACAAGCCTGAGTCAAATACTTCAGTGCTCATTGCATTGTTAGACTTTGTTATTTGTTAACATGTTGTCAAGACACATACCAGTCATTATAAAACCACTGAACACAGTGTAGTGGAACTAAATTTCTAATGCAACACATTTGTCAGCATTTCAGAGTGAAAATTTGAGGCGATGGAAAATGCACCTTCTTCAGGGCTGTTTTTAAACATACCCCTGGAGAGATGGGCTAGCAGAGTTTGTGATGGGAGCAAACCGTCTAGTGACTCCTCACAGCAAACTCTCGTGGGTGCTAGTACGGCTCTGTGCAATCAGCCTTCCACTGTGTCTGTTCATCTCAGGTACCACCATCACTCACCCTGCTTCCCTGCAGTGGCTGGGTCCACGCAGAGCTGTCTTAGTTGCCAGCCCTTCTCCTGGAAGGGGCAGAAGTACAGCATCAACAATTAATATCAACTATCATCAATTAATAAATCTGAATAACTAAAGAATAATCATTTTTAAAAAGCTCTACTCAGATGTGACTGGAAATATGATGCTTTTTGGTTTCTCTTCTTACAAAATACCTGTCACACATTTACATGCTTGCCCCCCTCCCTGTTGTGTTTCTGGCACATCCAAAGTATGCTGTGTTAGCACTCAGGCTTTCACTTCCATCTGCTTTCAGTAGGAGCTTCTTGTATGCCCACTGTGGCCTGCTTCAAGGCATGGTGAAATTCCATATACACAGCAATGCCTCATATAAATAGGAGGCAGGAGTAAGTTGCTGGGCAAGTATTGTGTGAGAAGGAAGAATAATTAGAAATATTTCTGATTCCAATTACAGGTTGAATTATTTTGGGATCCAGAGTATTAGAAGCCACTGATGGCAGGGAGGAGCTGTGCTGCACAGTACCTTTTTTCAGAATGGCACCGGATGGATACTGCCATGTGCAGACTTGCATCTGCTCTAATCTTCAGGAGCAGACACCTTGTCTTCTGAAATTGCAGCAAGTTAGGCAGCAAGTCAAAATTTTAGGTCCTTGTCACATTACCATAGTTGCTGCCTGATGCCAGCAGTACTATGGATTTTGCCAGTGGGGTTCCCATAGTATCCAAAGCTGTTTTAGCCTTAGCAGCAAGAAACCTCTGTCCAGAGTTACAACTGTATTCATAGTGCTACTGCTCTGTGCTGTGTGCTTGCCTATACATAGGCACTGCTCAGAAAGTCAGGCAAGTTCTTGCCCTCTCTTGGGCAAGAGAAAGGAGATAGTGTACCACACAGTTCAGGTTAGCTGACAGTGCAACTTAACACTGTTTTCTGGTGCCTAGTCCAGTCCAATTACTAGAAATTCAAACCTGAGAAGCTTCTATGATACTTCTACCATTCTCCTGTCAATACTGCTTCAGAAGGCAGTAGCCATTCTGGATGTTTTTCTCTTGCACTACAACCTAAAATCTTGTTTAATTCAATGAATAAGGTAGGTAGATGTTTCATTTACACCTCAAGTGAGGCACAGAGTTGTCTTTTGGTACATTAAGGCAACGATGCTTCCTTCATGAGCACAAAAAGTATGTTGCCTGAGAGGGCTGATGTTCAGTGGCCTCATTCTGGAGAGAGAGAAATTGTTTGTTGTTTGGTTTTGTTTAATAAGCAACAGGGATAAAAAGCTAAAGGAGAAGCGGTCAGTCTGCTGTTAGCAGTGGACTTCCATGTTAAGATAAGACGAGTAAGATCTATGAGGTATGGTTGACGCTGTGCCTTCAGGATATTTTTGAAGAGCTGTGTTTGCTGTTTGGGCAGTTTTTGGCTTTGAACCTTCTCTAGGCTTTGAAAGAACACTACATACTCTGAGCAAATCTTCTGTGTTTCTTCCTGCCTCAGTGTTTTGCTTTTATTTCACATTTTATGTACAAATCTGTTCAACATTTCTGTATCAAACATGAACTGCAGACTGTGGCATTGTTGTTCTCCCATGACATTTTTGGTGTGTAGGTTTCCTCCCTGTGTCTTAGATGAAAATAGAGCAATGTGGCTACTGTAGAGAGAGTGACCAAACAATGTTGTAACTTGTGCTGCTGTATTTCTACCTGTGATGTACTTGAAGGAGGATGCTCTTGTCCCCCTCCGCTCTCATTCTTTTACCTGTCCTTTGACACTATTGCTGGCAGCGTTCTTTCCTAGGTATCTAATCTGTGTTTGGATTTGGTTTTTTTTTTAAGTTGCCATCTTTTTGTTTCCTTCATTGTCATCAAATCATCTTGTTTTGAGTTCTATCTAGGTTTGATATGTCCTGAAGAATGGAAGACCTGCGGGAGGAAGATGTTTTGGACCAATGTACTTCTGCTTTGTGACTGTGAAATGTTACTCTCTTTTGTAGCCCAAGAACTCAAAATGTTTAGTAAAGGGATATATTTTGTGTTTTTTGAAACTTTTCAGTGCAATGACCAAGAGGAGGATGCTGGAGAGGTGTATGCGAGAAGTTTTAAAATAAAATTTTAAATTATCTATTGTCTATCTCTCCTCTAGATCTGTAACCATGACTTTTCTGCCTTTGGCACAGAAACACAGAATGATAGAGGTTGGAAGGCACCGCCAGAGACCATCGAGTCCAGCTCCCCTGCCAAAGCAGGATCACCTAGGGTAGTCCCCACAGGAATGCATCCAGGTGGGTTTGAAAGTCTCCAGAGAAGGAGACTCCACAACCTCACTGAGCAGCCTGTTCCAGTGCTCTGTCACCCTCACTGTAAAGAAGTTTCTCCTCATGTTGAGGTGAAATCTTCTGTGTTCCAGTGTGTATCCATTGTTCCTTGTCTTATTACTGCGCACCAGTGAAGACAGGATTGGCCCCCTCCACTTGATACCCACCTCTCGGATATTAATAGTCGTCTTTTCTCCAGACTACACATCCCCAGGTTCTCTCAGTCTTTCTTCGTGTTGTCCTGAGCAGTCTGCACTGCTCTCTGTGTGTGTACTGCTAATGGTGCAAGCAGCCCATTCTTCTGTACAAGGGAATGGATGACTCCCTGACAAAAGGTCTCATTCTTGATTTAATGAAGTAAATCTTGTACAAAGTGCATTAGTCTAAGAGCTGATCTGAAAGAGTTCAGCTGTAGGATAACAACTGTCAGAGCTCTGTGCTGCCATCAGATTATGATTAATTGCTCAGGCTGCCAGTTGCCATGTTCTGACTCAATGAAGAGCTATGCAAAGTAATCAGCTATCAGCTGGCATGGGACACTGTGTATGATTTTTGAGATGATAAAGTAGTTGGAATGCATTCACCCTCTTTAGGAATCGTTGTCTCAGATTCTGCTCTTAAGTTAGAGTAAAACCGAGGCTGAGCGCAGAGGTTCTGCTAAAGCAAGCTGTCATGGTTATTTAGTAACCAAAGATGGGTTTGAAGATACTGCAGATGCAGGAACTAACACCGGTCTCTGGGCATTGCACCTACACAGAGCCACAGGCAGTGCCTATCTGGGTTGCCAGCACTAGAATGAGAGCTAAGCATGTAGCTACTGTTTGTGTCTTTGAAAGATTGCACTGCAGCACAAGTGGCGCTCCTCATTCCTATCTCACCTCACACAGTGAAAGAGCAGTGGAAATGTGTGCTCTAACTGCAATATGCCTCTTGTGTTCACTGAGTGTAACAGAAGGCAAAGAGAAGTGATTTGTTAACTTCACTCTGCTTCTTCTCACTCTCCCATTAAGTCCTACAGTTTATTACTGCAGTCTGACCACTGTGTCAAGTTTAAAATTGCTGTGCAAATAAAAGTTCAGCACAGCTTTGCCTGGCTCGCTGGTGTCAGCTGAATAAATGTTAGTAGCACACAGTGACAGGGAGTGTTGCACATCAGATGAACCTAAAGGAGTGTGCTCCACATCATCCTATTGTTTCTGCATCTCTTCTGCCCTAAATTCAGTAAGCTTGTAGGTCAAGTAAAGCTTTTTATATATATGTACATGAAATATTTGTTTGAAGGTAAGAGATACAGCTCTGCAAATGTGAACAACACTGTTCTGTAATTCCTGCAAGCAGTACATCAGTACTTTGCCAAATAATACCTTCGTGAGATTCTCCTGAATCTACTCGGCTAACTACAGCGACATAAGGGAGCAGTCTCGGTAAGTTATTGCATTTTGTACAGTTTCTGTAAAACTGAGGCCTGAAGTTTCATCATCTTAATGCATCCTCATAGAGCAGTGTACCTTCACAAAAGAAGTTTCCTGCTTTGTTCTGTTACACTACAGTTTTTATTGATTCCAGAGCTTCTCTTGTGCTTTCCAGGAAGGCTTATATAAACCCAAGTTACTGCACATCCTGTTCTTGTTAGAAAGAAGGATGAAGGCTTCTCTTAAAAATCATCCACTTTGCAAAACAAACAACAAAAAAAAGCCAAAACTTTTTAGGGACCTCATAAATTATTTCAAGGAACTTTCTGCTTTTATGACAAGGCTAATAAAAAGGAGCATGATCAAGGTAGACAATATTTGGCTAATGTAGATAAAGAATGTGTGTCTTGGAGACCCTTAAGAACAATTAATCATACATTTGAAGCTGCAAAAAGGTCTACAGCACTCTGCCACAAAATACTAAGGGGAGAGGGAGGAAGATGCAGTAGAAAAATAGATCTTTACTACAGCTAATTTAAGACTGATTATTTAGATGCCTAGGCAGATGTCTGAACCTTTATGAATCTGAGGCCACTTAAGATCAGATTTACATCATTTGGTGTATTTGTGCATGATTTGTCAGGTTTTAAAAAGTCAAAACGTGCCTCATCTCTGCCCCTAGGAAATTATTCCCTTCAGTAACAGATGTCAATCTCTTATGTTGTTCTTCTGCAAAGATGGCACTGCAACCAGCAGTAGTGGTTTGGAGTTATCCCTGAGCTTCACAGCCATCCCTGGGTTTACCAGTCTGTTGGTTGGGGTTTTTCTTGCCCATGGTAAATCAAAGTCTTTCCCAAGAGGCTGAAGTCCAAACCAGGATCTCTCTGCTTCATTTGTGCTGCAGGTAGCATTTTCCCTTTCTTCTCTTACTGTGTCACTCTGATTTAACAAACTTGAAAGTAGTTAACTACTGTTTCAGATGTGAATCCTTGGCCATCTCCCTTCTCTCACTAGCCATTTGTGACAGGTGCTAGTACAGACAGTATCACCAGCAAGGCAGCAGTCACTGGCAGCCAAAGGGAAGCCACATTAGAAAGGGAAATAATTTCTTCACTAACTTAACATTGCTCATGACCTCAAGACAAAAACTTACGTGTCTGTAACATACACATAAGAAGCTGGACACGAGCAGACAGTCTGAGCTTGCAGCCCAGGAGGCCAATCACATCCTGGGCTGCATCAGATGTGTGGCCAGCAGATCCAGGGAGGTGATTCTGCCACTCTGCTCTAGTGAGACCTCACCTGGAGTACTGTGCCCAGCTCTGGAGCCCTCAATATAGGAATGACATGGACCTGATAGAGCAGGTCCAGAGAAGGCCACGAAAATGATCAGGAGGTTGGAGCACTTCTGCTACAAGGACAGGCTGAGGGAGCTGGGGTTGTTCAGTCTGGAGGAGAGGAGGCTCCAGGCAGACCTAAGAGCAGCCTTCCAGTACCTGAAAGGGGCCTGCAAGAAGGATGCAGAGAGGCTGTTTACAAAGGCCTGCAGTATCAGAATGAGGGGCAACAGCTTCAAACTAGAGCAGAGCAGATTTAGATTGGATGTTAGGAACAGAGTCTTCACCATGAGCATAGTGGAACACTGGCACAGGTTTCCTGGGGAGGTGGTTGGGGCCCCATCCCTGGAGATATTCAAAGTGAGGCTTGACTGGGCTCTGGGCAGCCTGATGTAGTTGAGGATGTCCCTGCTGACTGCAGAGGGGATTGGACTAGGTGACCTTCAGAAGTCCCTTCCAAGCCAAATCATTCTACAGTTCTATGATATTAATCCTCCTATTTGAAAATGGGTGGTTTAAAGCTGATTTTGGAGAGGTCTACTTTTTATGCTGTTGTTTCTCCAGATCTCTGGCCCGGTTAGCCTCCTGGGAAACTACTTCTCAGAAGTGAGGAGCTAGCTAGAAGATCTGAACATTATCACACAAGCTCAGATGCAGCATTTAGCTTCTGATGTCATTTTCAAGTCATTGCTTGTTTCTGTAATTATTGCTATAGTTTTTTGGGGAGCAAAGACACCTGAGCTTTTACTGGCTTTGCTTTAGGAAGGTTAAGAACATGGCGATTCTGCAAGATATCCATGAGTAAACTTACAAGAAAAGATACTATATTTCTTATCAGAGTTCATTGGTGAGGACAAATTACTAAGCACATCAAAAAGCACTTTTTTTTTTTTTTCCTAAACAGAAAGCATTTCTCTGCCCAGTATAAGATGCAAAAAAGCTCAGGGCTGTAAAAGCAACTGAAGCACCTGCAGTCATTTCTATCTCTTAAAAAATGCAGTGACTCTGCCCATCCAGATCCCTTAAATGTGTATTAGTTTAATTTTTAATCCTGCAGCCCACTGCAGCTGGAGCAGCTCAGCGGATGTGGGCTGACGCAGCTGTTTCACGGTACAGTGCAGTATCACAGCACGTACCGGGCTGGGGTAGAAGAGACAAGAAGCAGCCAAATACAGTTGCAGTTCTCCAGGATCTAGAAGCAGACAAATGAATTACTCAAACTGGGGATTGCCAAAGAATGCACAAAGAGTGGGGAATTGCTACATCTTCAAGCACTTCAGACCTTGATTCTGAAAGAGCCTCGCGTCTCCAGAGTGCCCGTTTACTTTCATTCTTAGGTTGGTACCACAGCTAATTGCACCAAATGTCTCATTTCTTGCTGTCTTTCAGATGTCCCTAGGGCTTTGTCAGCCAAATGTCAACTGCATCTCATCTAGCTGAGATCAAGGAACTCCACAAGCAAGCTCCTAATTCAAAACTTCTTATGCTGCATTGTCTGAGGATTGCATTCACTTTGCTCCCAATTAAAAAAGTAAATTTACTTTGCTGCTCTTTGCACCTCCCCCACTGTTAGTGCTTGTTTTTCACCAGAACTCATGCAACTGCAATTTATATCTAGGAATTTTGAGTATGTTGTTAGAAGAGCTGGACCATCTTTTTTAGCCCTTCTCTGCTTGAGCACCAGCATAGAAACCATTTCAGTGAGCCAGACAAGAATCAAAACACACCCTTCAAAACTAAGTCTCATGTCCAGACACAGAAGTATTTTATGAATGGGAAAAATATTAAACACAATGTTCAGGCAGTAAATCTTGCTGTGGTTACATTTTTCTAAGAATGGTGTTTTAGGGAGGGCTTGTTGAGCGCCAAAAAAAAGGAGAGAGAGAGAGAAGACAAGGAGAAGTGAAGGAAAAAAATTTACAGTTAAGGAAAATGTCCCTACAGGGCATCTCTGATCCTGCTCCTGCAAGGTTTCCTTGGTGCTGCCTTCATTAGGAAAGCAGGGAGCATGGGACTCAGGTACTTGGGTCATTAGGAGATGAAAAAGACAACACTAAACTAATCTGGAGTCCTGAAGTTGTTAGCTATAGGACAGATTGAATTCTGATGAATAAGCAGTTGTGAAATACTGCATTTACAACTTTGTAATTATATAGATTTATACTGGGGGGGGATGTCAAAGAAATCTGAACAGCAGCTTAAGATGTTAGAAAACAGCCTTTGTAGTTGCAGGAGTTGAGAGCAAGCAGTGAATACAGCTGTTTTAGCTGTTTGTTAGCTACCCAGCAGCACTCAGCTGTATCTATGCTTGTTCTTTTGTTAACAAAGCCTTCACCGGTTAGGATTAGTGAAAGAAGCACTAGCAGGGCACCCACAGGTGCCTCCTTCTGAGTGGGAACAAACAGAGTTTTGTTTGAAAGAGTTCAGTGCAGAGCCATGAAGATGCTGAAGGGAGTGGAACATCCCCCTTAAGAGGAAAGGCTGAAGGAGCTGGGTCTCTTTAACTTGGAGGAGACTGAGAGGTGACCTCATTCATCTTTATAAATGTGAAGGGTGTCAGGAGGATGGAGCCAGGCTCTTCTCAGTGATGTCCAATGACAGCATAAGAGACAGTGAGTGCTCAGTGCATCTGAGCCTCCTGGTGCTTAGTGGAGACAACGATTCTCGGGGACCTACAAGGTTAAGCAGTAGCTGAACATCTAAGAGGGTTAAACCCTTCAGTATGTGTGTGTGTGTGTATATATATATATATATATATACACACACACACCCTTCAGTTAAGGGTTAAACCCTTCAGTATATATAGATATATATACTGAAGTTTTTTCCCCCCTTTCTTTTTCTGTTGTGGGGTTTGTGGGGGTTTTGGATGTTTATTTGTTTGTTTAATTTCTTTTAATGAAAGCTGGCGTTTGCACACTACCTGAAACAAGGCTCAGGAGCAAGAACACCAGCTCTTGTAAACCTCTTGGCAGTCACCTCTCCTGCACTCAGGAAAATGGAAAATAAATAGACTTGTGTCTCCATCTGCCCTGGAAACAGGCAAAGAGAAAGAAAGGCATGGCTTTCCTAGCAGTCATGAACCTGCAGCGCTGCTGCAGTTAAGGTGATCATCTGCCTCACAAATGGAGCCAGGTAGGGAAGCTTGAGGGTTTGGAGTCTCAGTCTCATTGTTCTGGGTTATAGTTGGCACTCAGCAACACTGGTTGTTGTCGCCTAAGAGCTGAGGTGGACATTGTTGTTTTCACTAGTCCTATGTTGCTCCTAAAAACAAATGTGCCGAGGTTTATGGAGAAGGAGTTATCATTCTTGGATTTTTAAATACATCTAGGGCCACGCCACGATGACTGCATGCCAGCCTTCCCCCGCAACTGCTCAACACTCCCTTGCTCTCCCCCAGTAACACAACATGCAACAAGCCACTTGCTCCCAGAAAGGTGATTCTTTTCCGCGAGGCATATTTGAAGGGGAAAAAAATGCTTTGAGGGTGTTGCTGTGGCTCTGTGTGACCTGCATTGAGGATGAAGTAGAAACCTCAGCATTGCAGACATATCCCAGGGTCGCATTCACAAGGCACAAGGAAGGAGCGAGGAAGAGACACATGAGCAGCTCTGTTGCTTCATGTGAAAATAAACTCTAATAGCAATTAAGGGAAAAGAGTAGGAAATTAATAAGGCAGCAAAGATTTTCCTAAATTGGTCACAAACCATTGGTTTAATCCCTTGAAAAGCTCAGCTGACAAGGATTCTCTCATCCTTTTGTCGCCCCCCCTCCCCGATCTCTTTCAATAATCATCCTTCTTCATGCAAATATAGATGGAAAGGGGAGAACAGTGAAAGGTTAAAATGGAAGCAGGCTATCTTTCATCGACATGGTAATTTTGCTGCTTGGCTCAATGCCAAACGTTCACTGCAGCCACTAGCTGCCATTCCAACATGACTGAAAGGATCTTTAATAAGAGTGTAAATAAAAGCCAGGCTGAGAAATGAGTTTTCCATCCCAGCAATCGCTGGCCTAACCTCTGCTGTAAATAGTCTCTCAGAGCAGCACAGATGGAGTACCAGCACCTGGGGATCAAGGCAATCTCTGCACAGTGCAATTTAAACAGCTGGGTACAATTGAAACACGAATTAGCAGAGATAAGATGGAGGGATTCCATTTTGTGCACTAGGTAAAAACAAATAATTCAGTGCTTTCTCCCCTTTAAAACAACAACAAAACCAACAAAAAGAAACCCCCCCAAAAAAAAACTCAAAACAGTGGGGTGTGGGGGGAGAACTTTTGCCATGATCTAGTGGGAGGTGCTTTTCAACCGCAGCTGTTAGACTAATTTAACCATGAGAATTTCCCACAAGGCACTGTAAAAACAGCCCTAATTTATGATCATTGATTTAACAGCTTGAAAGTGATTTATCTGACCTCACTCAGTAAAGATAGTGAGGACACCAGAAGAATGAATGGTCATTCTGGGCTTTGTGTGGCTGTGATTTGCCTTATTAATTTAGAGCAGAAGGTCTGTTCCAATGTCTCAGTCAAAAGCAGTGGGCAACTGAACCATTTTAAACGCGTTTGGAGTTGGGGATTTTTTTTGGGGGGGGTTGTTTTGGTTTGTTTTTTGTGTGGGGTTGTTGGGGTTTGTTTTTTTTGAAGCATTACTAAGAATGTATTCTACATGAAAAAGATTCTCATTAGTTAAGAAATGGTAAGCCTACATTTGAGAACTGCACACAAACAGACGCTTGGTCTTGGATTTGCAAGTGTTTTTTCTTAAGTAGTGTTTTTTTTTCCTTCCCCTTTCTATTGCTTGGAATCTAAAGCACATTGTGAACTGGAGTTGCTAAGAATTACAGTAAAAGAAAGAGAGCTTTGGAAGACTCAAAAGAGGTTGTTGGCTTTTGCTCTTTTTTAAAGGGTAGACTTCAGAAACACATAAATGCTTCAGGTATTTTACTACATTGATCATTCAGTCTTCTTTGTGGAAGTTACAGAGCATAGCTGTTGACAAGTAAATATATTTAGGTTTTATTTCAGAAGAATATGCTTTTGGTTAAAATGGGCATAGCATCCATACTGAAATATCATGACAGAGTGATGCAATTTCTCTGCACAAACAAGAGAAAGGATGAAAGGCAAAGGGAAAGGTGAGTGCATGCTCTTTTTCTCTCCAGGAAGAACAACTGCTTTTAAGAGTGTGAAATAAAATACAGATGCTTTAGAAGTTTACCTGCACCAGAAAATTTGCATACAGAATGTTTGCACATGTACAAAAATGCCCTAAGAGGTGCCAAAGCTGTTTCTCGTCTTTCTGAGTGCTAACTTGGAAAATGGACAAGAAAAAGTTGAGTACCGATTTACCTTGCAACCCAGGCTGACGTGTGGTTGGGTTAAATGTCACCCTTTTGGATGGTTCTGCATTTCACTCACTCCTGGATTATGCCCAGCTTTTAAAGATCATCTATGAGGATCTTAGTAATTGTCTTGCTGCTCTTCAAGGTGAGAGACAGAAATGCTGCAGGCTAGGATTTCATCCATAGGGGATGAATGCTTGCAGTCACTTCACTGTCCTGATGAAATGCTGTCTGACCCAAAACTAAGGTAGTCCACTTCATCTCCATACAACAGGAGGGTTAAAAAACAACCCAGAAAACAGTATTTCAGCCCTCAAAATTGTGAATAACAGTTCTTTTAAAAAGAGAAAAGGCAACATAAGACAATCAAACAGATCTTGAAATATGTAGAAAAGCCCCAACATAAATCTCCTATGTGTCATCAAGAAATTGAGGAATAGATATGTAAACTACTACCTATCACACTAAAAGGGCCACAAGGATTATCAGAGGGCTGGAGCACCTCTCCTATGGAGACAGGCTGAGAGTTGGGACTATTCAGTCTAGGGAGAAGGCAAGCTGCAAGGAGACCTTATTGTGGCTTCCAGTATCTTAAGGGGGCCTACAGGACTTTTTAGGGCATCAGGCAGTGATAGGAGTAGAGGGAACAGAACAAAACTAGAAGCAGGTAGATTCAGATTGGATGTTAGGAAGAAGTTCTTCACCGTGAGAGTGGCGAGACACTGGAACAGGTTGCCCAGGGAGGTGGTAGAAGCCTGAACCCCACCCCACCACCTCCCAAATAAAACGTAAGTGAAGCCTGCATTATGGGCCTGAAGCACGCAAAAAGCTTAATATCAGTCAGCCAGCAGATCTTGCCATCATCCTGTGCTGCCATCAGTCTTGCTCTGCATAGCACACCGCAGAGATATTAAGAGAATCAGACACATTACGTGCAGCATTACCTTTCTTAAATTCAAATTTAAGGGAAAATGTTATTCACTAAGGTGAGTAGCACATGAAGACAGTTCTACACTCTTTTTACCCATGCCAAGAATCCCCTAAATAAACCAAATAAAGCTGCTGCTTCTGACTACTGACCTGCATATCAAGAAACCTTTGTTCTTCCCAAACTAACAAGATATTTCTTCCTACCTAAAGCCCATTCTGAGCTACTTCTGGAAAATGACAAATAAGCTTCCTCAACAGCAGAGATGTCACAAACACTTCTGAAAGAACCACTGCTTGTTAGCAAATGGATCACTCTTCTTTTTTCGTTTTTGGTTTTGGTTTTAATCCCTTTTAATTTATCTAGGACTTCATTCTAACACTTGACACCATAGATGTGAATGAGTCTTACAGGTTAGAAGTACAACTACTCTTCACTTATATCACAGAGACAGCAGGCTAAAAGACATTCTCTTTTAGGGGCTACATTCCACAGGACATTCTGCAGCAGCGCTCATCTCAAGAGTTCTTGTTTAGTAGTACTGAGAATGGTTTGATTGGCATCTCAGGGTCCAAATTATGTGAACTTGTTTGCTGCTGAAGCTTCAGCAATTGAATGCTAGAATAAAACAAAATTAGAATATCTGGAATCACAGTTGGGGTTTTTGTTTGTGTTCTTTGTTTGTTTGTTTTGTTGCTGGTTGTGGCTTGTGGTTTTTTTTCAATAAAAGCTTCAGTTATTGTGCTCACAGAAGTATTCCTGTCTTAGCAAGGGTCAGAGAGCCCATGTGGTGTCACCAACACTTTGAAAACAGTTGCAGTAACTGACAAGCCAGATGAGATGATTTTTACATGTCCCCCTCTTTTTTTTTCTTTGAACATCTAAGAAGCATTTTGCATAAAAAGGTGTCTTTAATTTCTGCAGGAATAATCTGAAGACAAATATGCTGAAGTGCCAATGTGCTTGCCATTAAAGCAAGAAAAGAGACAGCCCTTTCCTTTGATGCTGTGCTGCCCTTTCTAACTCTGGAGCAACCCACAACCCTCCCACTCCTGCTTATGGTGTGCCTGCTCCCAACACCAAAGACCAGAAGCAGACTTCTCTTGACAGTAGAAGGAAATCACTGACTCTCCAAAACTGTGATTAAAGCTACTTTTAGATATTTACATGCAAAACACACAGACACACACAAAAATGGTGTTGAAAGTCTCATAAATATGCCCATAGCTTAACAAATGATACTGCCTGGGGGTTTGCTGGACTCAAATGATGTGGCATGGCCCAGAAAAGCCTAGTTCTGCCCCAGGGAGTGGACAGCATAAATAGAGCAGGCTTCGTGAGCACCTCTCCACAATCCAGTCAAAATGCTACACATCTTACAGCAAGGTGTAATGTCCACAGAAACCCACAAAACGTCCACGAGAGTTAAAATCCTGAGCTAAAAACACTGCATTCCCCCAGGCAGGTCAGACTGCAGCCTTTGAAGCTTTCAGAGTCTGTGGCTGTGAAAGCCATGTGTGCACTCTATGACACCCACTGCTGCGGGAACAAGGGCAGAGAGGTGCAGGCAAATGCCACAATTGGAGCCACCACTGCAAGAAGCAAAGCATCATCAAGAGGAACTACACAAACTCGAAATGAACCAGCCTGTTACAGCAGGTCACAGATGCACAGCTCTGTGCAGAGAACTCTAGAGCTAACTCCAGCACTTGAAGGGAGCTGTGCTTATACTCATCTCAATGCTAGAAAAATCACTAGGATGAAGCTTATCAAACTGAATTAAGACAGTGGAGCTTGTTTCTTTACCTTTGCAGAAGATTTAACAGTGCTTGACATCTGGAGAAAAGATCAGTTCTAGTAATGTGCCCAGCCTGATTTGGTCCTCATAAAAAAAGTTGTGGTTTATTAGGTCAGATGTACAGCATGCTGCTTATAAATGCAGAGGTAAGAGAAAGCCTCCAAAAGTCTTGAAGCTGCAGGATTGCAATAAAGAAACTCATCTATCTGCCAGCCTCAATTTTGCTTCCATGGAATGCATCACAAAGTCACTGGCAATTTTGTTCAAGCTTGAACAATGCCATCTACAGATACATGAGAGGAGGAGTCACTAGGAGTTTTGCTGGAGAGAGTCTGTAAGTCATCAGTTGCTGGTGTGCAAACGCATGATGTTGTAGCACATGGAAAGCAGCACACAACTGTCTGAGGAACAGCAAACAAAATGAGGGGTTGTGAGATCAAAGATATATGATCAGGCTTGGTTTTCTTTAGGGCAAAGGCACTGATTCTACCTCATATGCTAAGGACTATCCACTGGATTATAGCTATTACATGCAGGTATAAAGTATTGCAGAATATATGTGTGAGTTACACATAAATGCAGTCTTTTAGATAGGAAGAAGTAAAGAGCTTGTGGACATGGAATGCACTTATGTAACTCAGTACTGTACTTCCTGTTTTCAGACTCCTTCCTATGGAAAGGAATTAATTGATTGTTATCATCAGTGGTCAAGATAGTCAGAGGTAGTTAACTTAAATCTCAGTCTTTAATAGAAATATTGTTAATTTGTCATGTTATTATTCTTACCATCACCACATGTTGTGGTAGGCCTGACAGGCTGAAAATAGGCTTATACATGTCCTGCCTTGCCTAGGCATGTTTTTCTGCTCCACCAGAGAGGCAAGCACAGGAAACGGACACAAAAAACCCTGGAGCCACCGAGTCTGGTGTGCCCAGGGTCCTGTGGTGCAAAGTACATGCTTAGCTTGTGCCTGCCTAGTGCAAGGTCTCTGCTTTTCCCAAATTAGGGAAAAGTGAGCCTCTGGCTTTGCCTAATATGGTAAGGTTTGGCTAACTGCCATCCTGACTGGCTATTCTTGTGTCCAAGGGGCAATTAATCTCGGCCCACATTGACAAAAGGAGATACACAGGTGAACAACCTGCTTTGCTTCCCTGCCTTGCTTCCCTGCTCTTTGCCTGCTCTCTCTGCTGTGCCCAGCCCTGCTGCTATTATAAGAACCGAAATGTTATTAAAATGAGTGGTTGGAGGTGGCGAGAGTGCTGAATAGCAAATTAATAAACAATATTCATTTGGGAAAATATCATCTCCCATCAGTTATTTCCCCTATGCAACACCACAGTAACAGACATTTCTTGTGGCTAGTATCAGGCCACCTTCCATCACCTGTATAGACTCCTCCAAAGGTAGAGAGAATCAGTTTGTGCAACATACTTCCCTATGTAGTCATTAACAAATGTGGGCTGCAGGCACATTATTTGAAACTAAAAAGAGCAAAAATATAGTCACTATAAATTCAATATCATGCTGGGAAAAAAAATAGAGAAATCACATTAAATAAACAAAAGCATCCTAAGAGACATGAAGGAGCCCTGATAGGAAAAAGTAACTGTGCTAGTTTGAAGCTAGCTAGAATGTTTTGGAGAGAAGAACTAGATGACAGGCTGTGAAAGACAAACAAGGGTGATGTCTACTTCACTCATAGGCTTGCTGAGAGGTATAAGAACAAGAATCCAAACATAGATAAGGCACTTCTTCTTGGGGCATTGCCTGAGCTGCACTTCTCTCTAGCCTCTCTGCCATCTCTCTGATTAATCCACTTTGCTTCCTAACCCCCTGGCTGAACCTTCATTCTTCCTTGGGACTGGGATAAGGTTTAGAGGGGTGGGAGAAGGCAGAAGGGTGGTTGGGAGCCCCTCCTGGGGACTCAGGTTTCTGGGAGGGCTGTTGCGTTTCTGTATTACCATTTACCTTATATATTTCTGTCTATAACTGTATCTACTGTAAATATCTGCTTGTATATTGTGCTAAGCTGTAAATATAAGCTTCATTCAATTTCCAGAGATGTCTGAGTCTAGTCTGGGTGATTTCCAAAGGTGTGGGGGGGGACAGGTAACACCCAAACCACCACAGTAGACCAAATTCTGAAAAGGAGGAAGGGGTTAAGTTATAGGAACACTGAGTCAGGAGATATATTTTACACTCATGACATAGTAAGGTCATAATATTCCAACAAAAATAAAACCCCATGTATTTTATGCAAGACAAATGAGGTCATTAGTTTATGTTTGAAACTGGTCTGATTTCAGTCACAGACCTAAGATCCTCTCCAGTCCAGCGCAGTTTTGAAGAAGGTAATGACAGTAGTCACAGGGGAATTGACAACATAATTAAAAAGAAAAGAAAATAAGATGCATCAGGCAAAGCTGAGAAAAAGTGCCTGAACAGACACATTCATTTTAAGAAAATTATTTTCCATGTGTATGTGAAGATCCACCCTTTGCTCAGCCTGTATAATCACTTGAAAGAGAATGGAAGTTACTCTGCAAGTACAAAAACCAGCAAAACCAGAGATGCAGTAAAACGGAATTGCTGCTGAAGAAAATGACCGTACCTTTGTCTGACACTTGTGCAACTACTGAAGACTGACTTAGTTATACTTTTTTTTCATATAAATAGCATGTTCTTAGACGAGGCAGTATTCATTCACTATCAAGACCATCATTTACAAGTATCGAGATAAATGCAATGACTTACAACTTATCCTGCTGTGGTAGGTTAAGGGAAATTAAGAGTTAATTGGTGTAACGATACAGAAAGTCCTCCAGAGAGACTAGAAAGTCTTGGGGGGGCACAAAGGACATTGTAATTGTTTATTCTACTTTCCTGTATCTCCCTATGTAAGGGAGTCGACAGCCAGTTCTTGTTCTCCCTCCTCCCTTCTCCAAGTGCATGTGGCAGGCTGTTATCCCTTGGTGTGTGGGGGGGAGCGACCTTCTTTCTGGCCTTGGCTGGCTGCTATGCCACTGGTTTGAGGGGGGCATATGAGGCCTGGTAGGCCCGGGCCTAGTGGGAGGGCAGTTCAGCCTGCTCCTGGGCCTGATAAAGCTGAGCAGGGGGGAGGGTTTGGAAAGCTCTGGAAGGGTTTGGCCTGGTAGGCCCAGGTGGAGAACTGGTCGAGGCAGACTGATTTCTGTATATATTTCCCTCCCATGAATACCTCTTGTATATATTTTGTAAATAGTATTCTCCATTCGATTCCCAGTTCTGTGTGAGTGTTTTCACTTCACTCCTCTGGGGTAAAACCTTTCTGTCCTTTTGCCCAGGGCAGCTCATGGCTCAAACTTGGACACCTGCAGACTCAAATTCAGCTTATATTGGATCAAAAAAAAAAATCAGAGGTGAAAGGCAGAGAAAATACAACACCACCTGTTGCCTTTCCAAGCAGTTCCTTCTTTTGTGTGTTCCTGTAGTTACCAAGCACAGACACTTCTGATAACCTGAGGTACGACAGTGAGACAGAACATCTGCCTGCTCCTTTATCTTTTTTTCTTTCTCCCTCTAGGTTCTAAGACAAGTAGAGCTTTAAGGGCATTTACCCTTGGAATACAAAAGCAGCCAAACAACTTGTATTACACAGCAACACATCTGAACTACAAATGGGAAATCACGCTCTGGGGCAGGTTCAATATCAGGCCTAACAACGCAGCCACTGCACCACTCTGTGGTTTAGGTGACAATGCTGTGGCAGGTGCCTTCAAACTCCTCAAATGAGCAGAGGTTCAATAGAAAAGGTGAGCAATTTTTGGCATAGCTTCAGACTTCCAAACCACCGGATTCATTTGTGTACCATTGCCCTTCAGTCCCAGTTCTCTCACTGGTTCCCCAAGTTCACCTGGGGCAGCTGAAAAATATCAGTGTGTTTCCTGAAAAAATCTGTAAATGGCTCCTTTGGAGTGTTGAACAAGGCAAAGATTAAGTTCAGTTGCTTATGCTGCAGTAGACCGTAGAGGAGTGTCCTTGGAGACAAAGAGCAATTTCTCAACACTAGCTTGAGAGAAAAATCTGTTGGCACAAACACAGATGCTTAAAAATACATGTATCGTCCATGTAAAAAGGAATGAGGAATCTAATGAAATCAGCTATTCTATTTTTTTAATGAGAAGCTGCCCATAATGGAGACTGATCTGATGTCTCCCACCAAATGACAGTTTCTTGCTGTAGCAACAGCTCAGGTGGAGCGTATGATCTACACTATTTCAAAAGGGATACTGACCACTTCAGCAGTGGTGCAGAAATTCCCCAGCTGCCCTCTACAGCCAAAAAAATGCCTATGTAGAATATACAGCATTTAATGGTATTCCACTTTCAGGAATTTGGGAAACAAAACCTGCTGGGATTAAGATGAGAACAAAAAACCAAAGTGTTTGAGAAAGCTAACTCTCCTGGTGCGGAGATCCTGATTTGGGCTGGGTTGTGGGGTTTTTTTTGCTGGTGGTGAGGTTTTTCAAACCAATGTTTAAAAATGAAACAAAACCTTTTGCAGTAGCAGTACTTGAATAAGCACTCCAAAAGAAGCAATGTGCCATTCACAACCAAAGCCAACGATGACACCAAAAGAAGCTAAGCTTCAGTGAAAGCAAAATAAGTGTTCTGTTACAACCATTCCATAACACTGAATTATTGTAACTCGCTTGCCAGAACAGCCCCATTGTCAAGTCAGTTAAGTTTTATTGTAGCATAGAAACTCTCACTTTATAAGGAAGAAGTCTTTTCAAAATTGTAACACCAAGTATTTACACCAGGATTTACCACTGACTTCTTAAAAACAAACCCACAAACAACCAACATAAACCCCCCCAACGTTAAAAAAAAAAAAAGCCAACAGCAGACCAACAAATTTCCACCCTACCTACAGAGGAGTCATGAGACCTGCAGATTTTTTCTGAGCATCTCTTTTCCTTTAAGGTGGTAGCACAGTATCTCCTGAGTCTGTCCACGCTCCAGCATAGAAACCCAGGCAAAAGGCTAATGCTGCAGAGCTACAAAGAAAGGCACAGGAGCGGTGTGTTTCAGCATCAGCCACTGCTCCTTGCCCTTCCCAGGCCACTGCAGCATTAGCTTTCTAACCTTCTGAGTGTATTTGCAGCAGATGGCCAATCACGGATGGTAGTAGGCTTCACCCACTACCACTCTGGTAGTGTGGGCAAAGCCTGGCTTCTGGTTACAGCACAGGAAAATTGGTTCAGTAGCTGCTTAAAGACGGAAGAAAGTATCTGTCTGCACAGGTTAGGATGGGCAGATATTGCCATAGCTAGAAGGAAAAAAGACCAAACGATCCCAGGCTTCTGCAGAGAAAGATAAGTCTGGGTCTTCCTGCTAGTGGAAGGGTAGAAGGATGCAGGGAAGGAAAACATGACCTATAAGTGGGTTTGGTGGTTCCACAGCTCTGAGCAGGTTCCATCACCAACATACCTGTCACGTATGTTTAGATGACTGAAGAGCTACATCCAGCAGAAAGGATGGCACTAACAATGACTCATCTCATCACAGAAAAAAAGTGACTCCTTGCAAAGGCCAGGAGAACATCCCTAAGCTAGAGGTGGGCATGTGCCTTGTGAACCACCATCAGGAACATAAGCTTAGCATGATTTCTAGAACAGTGAAGGCAGCAGGATGTGAAGCCGAGGAAGCACTAATGACAGCGATACAATAACTGTATTTCATAGAGAAAACAGTGACTTACAATACTGCAGCAGTGCTTTGTTAATTTTTTTTCCTTGACCACAGGAGAAGAAGAAGGAAATGGTTAACTTTGAATTTCCCAATTCATGACCACAGGCAGTCTGCAGTTTTTTGCAATACTGAAAAAGCAGAAGCACCATTATCATGGTCATTGTCATTCTGGACTTACTGGAGCTGAGGAATTTAAGTACAGTAAGGATAACAAGACTACTGATTCATAAGAAAGAGGTCCAGGACCCACAGCACCAAGCAGAAAGGGATGACTGTTTTGAAGACCATGCTTTGAATCCTGCTTTGAAAATACTGCAAAAGCTTAACTGTTGAGTAGCCATGGAGATTCATGCTGAAAACAGCCATTCCCAAGTACTATTTTGTCCTACCAGTACCACTGCCATCACTTGTTCTACATAACAGCTAAGTTTTTCAAATGGCAAACATGGACCAGTGTGTGTTGCTTAAAGAGACAGTTTCGAGACCTACAGCATGTTTCAGTTCTACCACTTTTCCCAATCATTCAAATGTTTAATCACTCCTTGCAGCCAAACTGTAGAAATTAATGGCATAACTGCATCTTCTGTAATTTTATTAAAAGCTCCCCCCAATCAGTTTACTTTGCTGTACAGAAGTGCTAGGCTACCTTCCATCACTGTCTTTGCTCTGCTGAATGTGTCTATGGCTTGCACAGAACCATAGAATGGTTTAGGTTGCAAGGGACCTCAAAGATCATCCAGTTCCAACCCCCTGCCATAGGCAGGGACACCTCCCACTAGAACAGGTTGCTCAAGGCCTCATCCATCCAGGCTTTGAACACCTCCAGGGAGGAAGCATCTACAATCTCCTTGGGCAACCTGTTCCAGTGTCTCACCACCATCACTGTAAAGAACCCTTTCCTAACACCTAGTTTAAATCTCCCCTCTGCCAGTTTAAACCCATTACCCCTTGGCCTGTCATTACAAGACCTTGTAAACAGTCCCTCCCCAGCCTTCCTGTAGGCCCCCTTCAGATACTAGAAGACCACTATAAGGTGTGCTCAAAGTCTTCTCTTCTCCAGACTGAAGAGCCCCAACTCTTGTAGCCTGTCCTCATAGCAGAGGTGCCTCAGTCCTCTGATCATCTTTGTGGCCCTCCTCTGGAGTCACTCTGATAGTCTGATGTTCTTCCTGTGTTGGGGGCTCCAGAGCTACACACAGTACTCCAGGTGGAGAGAATCCCCTCCCTTGCCCTGCTGGCAACACTGCTCTTGATGCAGCCCAGGACACAACTGCTGTCTGGGCTGCATGTGCACACTGCTGGCTCATGTTGAGCTTTTTATCAACCCAGACCCCCAGGTCCTTTTCCTCAGGGCTGCTCTCAGCCATTCACCACCCAGACTGTACCTGTGCTTGGGATTGTACTGACCCCGGTGCAGGACCTTACACTTGGCCTTGCTGAATGTCATGAGGTTGGCCTGGGCCCACCTCTCCAGCCTGTCCAGGTCCCTCTGGATGGATCCCTGCCCTCCAGCAAGTCAACTGTGCCACACAGTTTGGTGTCATCAGCAAACTTTCTGAAGGTGCACTCAATTCCTCTGTCCATATCACTGACAAAGATGTTAAACAGCAATGGTGCCAGCACTGACACCTGAGGGACACCACTCGGCACTGGTCTCCAGGTGGACATTGTGCCACTGATCACCACTCTATGTGTGCAATCATCCACCCAAATCTTTATCCAGCAGTGCTCCACCCATCAAGTCTGTGTTTTTCCAGTTTGGTGACCAGGATGTCATGTGGGACAGAGTCAAATGCCTTACTCAGGCCCAAGTAGATGATGTCAGTTGCCCTTCCCTTGTCCACTGTTGCTCTGACTTTTTCATAAAAAGCCACTAAATTTGCCAGGCACGATTTGCCCTTGGTGAAGCCATTGCTGGTTACCACCAATCGCCTCTGCTTTGTTTTCCATTTGCATCTTGAGACTTTTTCCCCAGACACTTTGTTCTTTGAATTCTTTCCAATAGTCCATTTTCCTTCTGAATTAAGGTGACAAGTCCATCAATATACAATAATCTAGCACTACATGATGGAAGATTACTTAGTTCAGCTTCCTGCCTCGCTCTCTGATTACCAAAGCTCTGTAGCAGAAGTTCACTTTAAGTGGATTAGAATGACACCAGCCCCTTTTCTAAATCTTTGGTTAATGAAACGCAGACTGTGTTGATTACCTTAGCCCAAAATCAGCACAAAGCGGTTAACATGCTGATGTCTTGTACTGTATGAAATGTCACCATTACCAGCCCTGCAATCTCATCCATTACAGAAAACCACACTAGAAATGTGCAAGCCCTTTATAAAGAACGTGGAGGAGGCAGTAACAAATCCTGCTCAGCTAAATCATTTGCAGGACAACTTAAATCTTCAGGTATGCAAAAGAGCTTCTTGACAAACCAATGTGCTGATAATGGTGTTAATGGTGGGTTTAGGGGTGGGGAAAAAAATGGAATAGTCTTGAGAAATGGAGGGGAAAAAAATCTAAATCCCAAACAAATAAGAAAATGCCTTTTGGTCTTGCTAGGTTCTTCATTGACTCTCTACAACTACCTGAAGGGAGGCTGGAGTGCGGAGAGGCCCAGCCTCTTCTCCTTGGTGGCAAGCAACATAATTAGAGGGACTGTTTACAAGCTGCACCAGGGAAGGTTTAGACAGGATATTAGGAAATACTTTTTCACTGAATCAAACATTGAAATGGTCTGCCCAGAGCAGTGATGGAGTCACCATCTCTGGAGGTGTCCAAGCAGTGTGTGGACCTGGCCCTTAGGGACACGGTTTAGTGTTGGCCCTCCAGTTCTGAGTTGGACACAATGATCCTGAAGGTCTTTTTCAATCAGATATATTCTGTGATTCTGTGAGACAGTGTCATCTTTAGTCATCTGTCACTTCAAGCTCTGCAAAGACTATCGTCACATCAAAGATGTTGATTTTTACCTGGTAACAAGGTTGCAGAAGACAAACTTTTGACTAATTAAACCAGACTCAATTAGGATAAAGAGAAAAATCAGAAGGAGAACTAAAGAAAGGAATCTGAAGCACAAAAGGGCAGTCAAAAGTACCCAAGTGTTGGTATTGCAGGTAATGGTTGGGACTAGAACTGAGTCGGTAAAGATGGTAAGACCACCTCTGTCCTTGCTACCTTGCCTTAGTTTGAGAATTTGAGATCTCAGCACATCATAATTGAAGTCTGTAAGTGTAGTAACCAGCACTGATACTGACTTTGCAGGTAAAAGCTGCATATCTTTTAAGTCCATGGATTCCAAAGAAGATGAAAGAGAGGCAGTCCTCTTCTACCATTTAGTCTTACTTTTCAAAACACTGGGTCCACTGCATTTTCTGTCAAACACTCTCATTATCCATCAGATATAATCTCAGTATGTTCATTAAACCAGCAGGAATTTTTGGCTGAATTAATTCTATTTTTTTTCCTGACGTTTACAAATAATTTTATATAACAGACTGAGAGCTGCCATCTGTTACCTTAAACTACTTTTAGGTCTCTATACAACACATCCTGCGGATGTAGCCTACTTTTTTGCTAGTAGATATGGTACTTCATGATTGACAGCATCAAATATGCTGGACTGTGATTCACAAAGCATTCTGGATTGCTTTGAAACAGTAGATATTCCACATGTGCTGTCCTATCAATCACTGTGTCATCTGTAGCTATCATCATGGATGGTATTTTGCCTTCTTGAGCATTGATACCTGGATGGATCAATACTGCCATTCATAAACAGAATTACAAATTTTGGCCTTGAGATACACGTCAGTGTAGATGGGCTCTGGAAAACAGCTCAGTTCCAGTAGTTCACTCTCTGCCTCTTCCAATTCCTCTGAAGGTGGGCCCTGCTGCTCCACAGCTGCCTGCAACCCCTCCTGCCACACAAGTCAACAGCAGGCTGTGGAGGGTACCACAAAGACCTCAGAATTACCATAAGAGATTTTCTGGGCAAATGCCAAGTCCAGCCTTGGCATGAGCTGACCACAGCCATCTGGCCAGGCTTATATATGATCATCGTGACCAGCTGAGCCACCTACATTAGGGCTTTCTGAAGCAGAAGATCCTAATGGCACCTGAACTTTTTGTGTGCTCCCTCCAGACTCAATTTCAGCTAGCTGCAGCCCATGTGGTGGCTGCTAGGACTGTCAGCAGCCATGCGATATCCTGTGCCCACTCTTCCATTATGGTGTTGTAACTGTAGGGATGTTGGTAGTACAAGGCTAGGGAATGGAGGGAGGACATTGCATAAATAAAGACCTCTGCTCCCACTAGAGCTTGCACTGATCATTGTATCTGGGGCTTGATTAGCATTACTAGCATTTATCTACTTTCTTCAAGCCCTGCACATTGTTTCTATCTTAGCCAATTTTTACTTTTCAACCATTAAAAAAGGACTGATAAACTGAAACACTTGCTTCCTCTGCCACCCGTCCCTATTTTCATTTCTACTTTAGCCTATAACCACGTGCTGGGTACAGAATACCTGGCAGACCACGTATGGCACCAGGGATTAACATGATTAGAAAGCAGTCTTTCAGGTGGTGGAAAGACGACAGATATTCATGAGGCTGAGGAGTAGAGGGAAAGTTAGGTCACAAGAGAGGAAGGAACCTGAGCAAGCTGAAAAGTAAGGGCAGCATAGCTGGCAGAATGGCACACCTATAAACATTTAACGCTCACTCTCACCTTGTACCATTTCACACCCACCTGACACCTAGGCATTCTAGACAAACATACATGAGGCTCTTTACAAAAGT
This sequence comes from Tricholaema leucomelas, assembly GCA_013400475.1. Classification (NCBI taxonomy): domain Eukaryota; kingdom Metazoa; phylum Chordata; class Aves; order Piciformes; family Lybiidae; genus Tricholaema lacrymosa; species Tricholaema leucomelas. The sequence goes on from WAAF01015990.1 coordinate 168,725, forward strand.
AACCTGCTGCATCCTTGCTGACAGAAGCATTTCCTGGGTTCATATTAAGGTTTTGCAGCACAAAAGGCCACCGGGACACTGATGGCATCAGCAATAAGCCTAGCTCAAAGGATTACCGTTACACTGCCACACTACATCCTTAGGCTGCTAAATCTCAGCATCAGACTGAAATCACTGTGTAAATCAGACAGGGTTACATAATGGAGAGCAGAAAAAAATACATCTGGGCAGTGGCAATGCAAGTGTGCCTCCTGACAATGCTTACAGTTATCACTTTGAGAAAGAAGAGCTCAGGAAACACAGATAACATGCACTTGGAACAGCCCTTTGCACATGTAGATACTAGCCCCTAACAATGTGAAGAAAGTAAGTGATTTATTTCCTGGTTAGCCTGAGAACTTGAAAGACATCCTATAGTAAGATTTTGCATCACCATGGTACAAAACAGTAACATGGATTCAGACATCAGATTGTAAAGAAACTGTACCAGAAATGGAGTAAGGCTCCACAGACAGTTGTTGCCCTCTTGAAAAGAGGTGTACTGATGCATGTTTTGGAGTGATCGCTCTTCACCCACAGTCTGCAAATAGGCCTACTCATGCAGCTGTCCTGGATCTGCTGGCCATTTCCCCCTCATTTGCCCAAGGCAAAATCTCTCCTCAATGAAGGGTAAGTTGTACTTTGACTTAGACCTGTAAGCAGGTGTAGGCAGCTTTCCAGACAGAAAAATCTAAGATCCAAACTCCAACCAGATCACTGCAGATGTCCTGATTCCATCCTATGGAACACAGATGGTCTTGAAGCAGTCCTAGCTAGGTGCAAGCAGCAAGAACTGGATGCAATACAGAAGTTAACCAACTTTGCAGGAAATGCTGATGGGCTGCAGTTTTAAGTACGATGCTTACATAAAGTATGCATGCTGGTGTAGCCCTTAGGTATACAACAGATGGACAGGATCCTCATGACAACAGCCTGCATCGCCCAGAATTTAGGAAAAGATTTCATGCATAGCTACTGACTTGCAGTACAGAGGTGACTTGTTAATCTGGAAGTGTGCTGTTTTTTACTGGGAGTTAAATTACTTCCTAGCAGCTACCACGGGGCTGTTTTGGATTTGTGCTGAAAACAGCATTGGTAACACAGGGATGTTTGCATTATTGCTGACCAGTGCTTACACAGTCAAGGGCTTTATTGCTTCTCCCAGTAGGCTGGAAGTGCACAACTAACTGGGAAGGAACACAGCTGACCCCATCTGACTGAAGCAATTTTCCATACCATATGATACAACACTCAGCACATAAAGCTAGGGGAAGAAGAATGAAGTGGGGAATGTTAAGAGTTATGTGGCATGTTTTTTCCCAGGCAATGGTTGCATATGATGGAGCTCTGCCTTCTGGGAGATGGCTGCACACCTGTATGCCAATGAGAAGCGGTGAATGAATTCTTTATCTTGCTTTTAGTAAATAAGTGAAGTAAAAGCACGCATTGCTTTTACTTCCCTTATTACTGTCTTTATCTCAATCCATGAGTTTTCCCACTTCTACCCTCCCCCATCCAACCATGGGAGGAGTGAGTGAACAGCTGGGCGAGGCTTAGTTGCTGGCTGGGGCTAAACCACAACAGTCCTTTTTGGCACCCAACGTGGGGCTCAAAGGGCTGGAAACAACAACAGATTTGATTGGAATGTGCTATCAAATTTATAGCTATTGTTGCTGCTTTGCTTTTAATCATCAGGCTCTTGTGCTTGTCATGGGTCTTGCTTGCCTTACTGGCTATTAAGAGTCTAGTGCTCGTTAGTGGCTTTTTGCTTTCATTGCTCCCTGTACTGCTGATCATCTTACTCTGATGTGCCAAGGAACATTCTAACAACCAGAGGGGGAATGAGTGAGCAGCTGTTGGGGTTCAATTGCTGCCTGGGTTAAACCACAAGAGAAAGCCCAGGGCTTCAGACTGCACCATTTAGCCTGTGCAGATATTGCATGGACATAGCATTTCCAGAGGACTGTATTTTGGCCTTACAGCTCCGTCAGCTTCTAATACATACATACCTTCAGTTCAGACACAGAGAGAACAAATAGAATACACACACCATTGAACACCTAAGTCCTTAACCTCATCTTCCTCCTGGCATAACTCAGGTTTCAGCTACAACGTATCTAGAAGTCATTCAAGGAAACACACAATACTGAGATCAGTCCTGTTAACACACGAAAAATGGAAAAGTAGATCCATGTGGCGGCTTTCTTAAAATGAATTATTAAGTATTACACTGGTCGTTAACATAGCACCACATTTTTCAGAAGGTTCTGAAGGTCTCTCATACTCCAGTACCAGGAGTGGAAACACTGAAGAGGGTCTCAAAGAAATGTCTCATGTTTTGAGTTCGCTTTTGACTCCCGTGTTGTTTCCCTTAAATACACCACACGCACCAGGGCCGTGTGGCAACACACAACAGATGCACGTGTCTGCAACAGCTGCACACTTTGCTACCTGCCAAATTCCTTTTGCCACAATTTCTCTCAAGTATCATTTTATTGGACAAGAGTGATGTAGCTTTCATTTACAAGAAAGGCAGTACTTCGTACTTCAAACGCTATCATAAGCAAAGCTTTTAATTATGATTAACTATTTTCTACATTTAATCTTCCAGAAGCTTCCTTCTAGAAGCTCAACTGGACCAATTTCCCTTTTAAGAGAATGGTGTCAAATTTTGGGAGCAAACAAGACCCATTTCAAGCTAACTTAGCTTTAGCTTGAAACAGAAGGCATCAGCAAAGCCCACTGACTTTTACCGGGTAAACCAGAAACCAGATTTTTAAATGCAGCTGTAAGTCTGTAACCATATTTTTTCCTTTGTTTCCACACCTATTAGTTTTCTTTCCAGCTGGCATACAACGACTGTTCCTGCATTTCCGGTTAAAAGTCTTGAGATCAAAGTAACATATCCTTCCAGGAACAGATGCCAGACACAGGCAATACTAGATCATGAGGCTATATCTTATACTGTCTCTCCTAATGTGGTACTTTGAAAGTTAAGCAACAGCAGAACTACCCCCTCTTCTATTCCAACACACACAAGCCTCTACACAGAAGATAGGATGTGACCTCACCTCGTTTGATGAGATCTTTTCATATTAATTCCTTCATCACATTTTTGTGAGACAAGGCTTAAGATACCTGCAATGCAAAATCCTCACTTCCTCCAAAGGATGAAATGGATGCCAGACAAAGCACTCTTCAGAATGGGCTAAGGCATACAATGCATTCTCTTCTAGTAGGAACTGAAAGCTACCACACAACTTTAGTAATAAGATGCTTAGACCTATTTTCATGGAAACCAGAAGAACATATTTTTCTTCTAAAATTTCAACTGTCTTTCAAGTAGTCAAAGACAGTTCTTAGCTTCAAAGTCTTCTGTGGGAAGAGCATGTCCTGGTTTTGTGGGGCAGATTCCCAGGTCAGCCAGGGACTGCAGGCCATTAGCAGTTTTGAGTCAGCCAGAACAGCTGACTCAAGTTGGCTCACAGGTGTATCCCATACTATAATCATCACACTCAGTATAAAGGAGAAGGTTTGTGCTTACTATGGCCTCCTCAGGATCCTCTGCCTTCACCTGTTCTTGAGGACTGCCTGCCTAGATATTTTGACTGCTGCACTTTTGCTAGGCTGAGTATAACCTTATATACCTTGTATTTACACTGGTATTCATTTGGCTATTTCATGCTTTAACTACATCCTGTGGACCTTCTGTCTTTTTCCTGATCCCTGTTCTGTATTAGGGAGGGGTCACTGGGTGATAGAGTAACTGCTGAAGTTTAGCCCCAGATACAGGCTAAACTTAGGGAAAAGAAGTAGTAAGGTGATCAGGGACTAGGAAGAGATCTGACAACCAGACACCATAAACTCTATTTCCTCAACTGGAAAGACACTTCCAGTAGTTATGAAGAAGGTGCAAGACCTTTTTTCCCCATTTTTTCCATCCAAGTTCTGGATGCACCAAGACTGCTCTTTGTTGTAGCCATCACAACTTTCACCAGATGCCTAAAACAGGCAGTTCTGCCTGTGTTGCAGAAGCAAGCAGGGTACACAAAATGGAAGGGCAAGAGTGAGAGCTTTTAAGTACAAAGAAAATGGGAAACACAGCAGAAATAAACGAATTTGCAAAGGTAAAATGGAAGCCTAAGTGAGTCCTTTCTGCAAGTAAAGTCTTGGCCAGGATGAAGGAACAGAAGTTCACCTCCAATCTTCACATTCCAGACCAAGCACACAGCTCTTCAGGGTGATAGAGCACTTTGTGTCCATGGGCACACTCCAGCCCCTTCCCATTAAATGTAAGCCTTTCATTTTAGTGATTCATCTAAACCCCCAGGTAAAGTAACTTTTCCTATTTCTGCAGTCTTTTCTCACCTTTAATAGCTTCAGTGTCAGGACACTTTAGTTTTGACAGAAACCTGCAAAGCTAAAGAGATTGAATTCTTCCTTAAAAAGCATAAATTTGTACAAATTAGGATCCAAATATACATTACAAGAGTAACATTCAAGGTGTCCTAGATAATTAGCATCTGAACATTTATGATAGCTTCCCAAACATTCCCACTTTTGTTTTGCATGACACTCCCATGTCTGCTACAGAAAGAATCTCTCTAGAAGCATATATCATATCTATATAACCCAAACATAAACCTCCCTCTAGAAGCAGCATTCTAGACAGTTTCTGTCATTTGAGAAACCCTTAAGCACAGGACAATGGAAGATGTAAATAATGCAAATACAAAGAATATGGCCCACTTTTGTGACTAGTGTAAGCATTTCCTTGTTAACTCTTTTGTTGCACTCATTCATACAAATGAAAAGCCACACACATCACTTGTGAAATGCACTGCTGTATTTTCAGTAGGTGCTAATGTATTTAGAGGTAATTTTCTGGAAACTGGCATTTCCTCTTACTGTCCTAAGCTGCTTCCCAGTGGCAGTGGGAAGTTTCACTCATTATGTGTACGGCCCAGTATCTGTAAAAGTAGAAGAACCAAGCGAGCTCACAGTGAAGACAAGTTCTCAAATATCAATTTTGCTAGCATGGGAACACAGCACTCTCCTTGGTGACAGAGAGGGCAACTGCACCCTGCAGGGAAGCAACTATCTTGAATCTAAGATTTTAGGTTGATGCACGCCAGTATCTTTAGAAGCAGCATTGACAGACAGTAGCTGGAGGGGTAGGCAGCTGGTGACTGCTCTTCACAAAATAGGTAAGACAATAGCGCAAAAAGACATCAGGCCAGGGAATAAGAGCATCTAAAGCTTAATCGACTATGCCGTGAATCTCAATGCATTTTTATTATTCTATGAGTCAATAGAAGTGCTCAAAAAAGCTACAGAGGAACATTTCTTGCAGTACTTTCTCACCCAGCACAGCAAACAATACACAATAGAAACACTATAAACAACTTTGCACAGAAATTCCATCAGCTCAGCCATGTGCCTATTTTAATATTTCTATAACAAATTCACACAAGTTTGACTGAGTGAAACCTCTAAAGAACAAAGGGGGAGGGAGGGAATTCAGCAAGAGACAATGCCATAGACAATAATGTGCCAGCAGTACAGTTTTTTAATTGGCATGATGCAACTTTTCTTTCCAAACTAATTCATCAAATCACAATAAAGGATCATTGAATTTGCAAGGTATGAGCTACTTATCCATTTTTTTTTTCAGAAATGCCAGTTTGGACTTTCACTGCATCACTTAGATAAGGCTCTCTATTCTACTAAGAATTAACCCTTTTCTCTCAAAGCACAATTTCACAGTCTTCTTACTACAAGATATCTCAGCTGGCAGTTAGGCAGTGAGGACCAGTAAGGACAATGCTAACAACTGAACTTGTCTGGCCTAAATTCTATACTTGAACACAGGAATGAGAACTAAGAAATGTATGGATATTCCTGAAGCTAAGTATCTTGAATGCAGCTTCTCCAAGAAAAAAAGCTAAAAACCTACCAAGCAATATATAATTGAGACTTCTATGGACACAAGGATAAACCACCTCATGCATTATACATCAACTCAATAGCAGTCCTCCTATCTGCATTATTTCAGTTAGCATTAAGTAGAGGTTAACATTCTCGGGAACTCTGAAGTCACCACCCAGAGCACAAAAAATTGATTGCCCAGGTGGCAAGTGAAGTTTAGGGGAGATATTTCACACAGAAGATAAACAATGAAGAATTTAATACTAGTATATTTGAACACATTTCTCCCATTCTTCCTCAACCCCATAAAGCTACAAAGGGAGCCCAGCTCTCGTTCTACCCAAATTGTAAGAGCATAAATCAAAGGAACAGGGAGGACAATTTTACACCACCCACCTACATGCACTTGCTAATCTCAAGCCCCTTCACAACCCTTAAAACCAATTTATAGAGACAAGCTCCTTGAAAGAAGACAAGCTCAGCTCAAATAATGCCGAGGCACTTCAATGCATGATTTTCATCATGGATCTTTTTTTGCGCACTGAAGAGATGGACCAGTAAACTAGTCAGCTAAACCAGGCACTGAAAGGTAGGTAGTGGAAACACCACCCTAACTTCAAGATGAAAGCTCAAGGGGCTCAGTTTATGATGATGTGGAAAGCAGGCTGCTATAGTTTCCTTCTTGTCCCTTAAAATAAAGGTGGGAAAAGAATACAAGGTATGTTTCCTTTGTGGACAGCTGGCTATGATCACTATTTTGCTTCTAAGAAACCTGACTAATAAGAACACCTATTGTGTTGGTTTATTAGTGAATATAAGAATATCTAGCTTTTGAAAAGTTTAGTTTATGACAGAGCTCAAATTACCAGAACACACTGCACTGGGTAGAAATGAACGATCATCAGATTTAACTTGTCAGGAAGTACAATGTTCCCTATGTTCTGCAAGGCACTCTACATTCAGCAGAGGTGCAAGAGCAACCTTTGCATGTCTTCTAAACAGATGAATTCAAACAATTTAAAAGAAAAAGACAAAGTTAAATATGTGCAAGTTTGCTCAGGTCCCTTCCCAATATTATAAATACATTACAACTGTGAATTAGAAGCACAGCGAAGGCACCAAATAATTTCAAGGCTTTTAGCTAGAGCTTTAGCATTCACTGTGACCTCAAATGGCGAGCCGCAACCTGTTTCATAGTTAGGTCTCACAGAGACAGAAAAATTAACTCTCAGGTTAAAAAAGTTAAGAGACATTTATGCACATTTATTGTAAATGTTTTAATAGATTCCAAGTTTAAGCCATTGTAATGTGACCAGCACACTAAAATTCATATATTAAAAAAAAAATATATACCCTTAGCCATCACTATAAATATACCAGTAATTTTAATTAATTCACAATAGCAGATTCTTGGGTTTGCTTTCCACAAGTCAGCCAAAATGTACAGGAAAAGCATCTCGGAAGTTCACCTAAAAAACTGTTAGCATCAAGCAGTATAATTAGTCAACTACACTGTAAAATGTCTATCTTGTCAATATAAAGAAAGTGATAATTAAACGTTTGCTTTTGTGTAATAAATAAAAATGATTTTTCACCCTTCAAAGAAAAGCAGTGCCACACACACAACTTTTGCACATTCAGAACACAGAAAACACAAGTCCGTCATTGACGTCTTCACAAAACAGAAAATCCACCTCTTTCAAAGATGCCATGTGAATAAGGTTTAAATACGAGACGAAATGCCGACACTTGCTCTTCAGCCCAAATGCAGGTTCCCTCCAAACAGGGTGAAACTACGTTTTTCTCATCCAGCTCAGTGAAAGCAGCATCTTATTGAGAGGGTCGAACTCCACTACTCATCTCAGTGGCCAAGGTTAGGCTCTTTCTGCAGAAGTAGGAGGAGAAGGAATTGTTGCCACCTCAGCAGCATGCAATCCCGGGAAAACAAAGGGGATTCCCATTGTCATTGTCTTCATCTGCAGCTGATCATCACCAGCACTAGCAAGGCAGTAGCTTGCGCAGTTATCTCCACAGCGGGCAATGTCACAACCCGACCAACAGCACAAACTACTACCTCAGCCAGGGCCTTGGTGCACCCGACCCCTTCTGAAAGGGGAAAACAAGCAGACAACACAGCAACGTTAAATTAAATTAGAGGGGGAAAAAACAGCAGAAAGATAAAGGGCTCTAGGGTCTTTTGATGATCCTCTTGTCTCCTTTATCTGCTGCAGACATCAACCAGACTCCTCTCGCCTGACTGTGAAAAGCAAAGGGAAACCCCGCCCAGCTCCCTCCCCAGCTTTGCCCTTTTCCTTGCATGACCTGAAACCGACGGGAAGAGCTCCATTTATCAGATACATTACAGACCCCAGCTGGTACAGTAAAGATCACGTTTAATTTAAAACGGCCACAGTTCCGCAAGCCTATAACAGATGGGGCGGGGAGGGGAAGGAGGGGAGGAAAGGAAGAAAGGAGAAAAAACAGAATGGGGGGATGGGGGACAAGAGACACAGCAGACAACCCCACACGCTGACACCCCCACGCCCTCCCGCCCGCTTCAGCCGCCCTCCGTACCCACCCTCCGCAGGAACCGCAGCCGCACAAGACCTGCCCGCGCCGCCCCTCCCTGCACCACGGCCGTCCGGCGGCCACGGCTCCAGCATCGGGTAGCCCGCGGAGTAAGGGAGCGCAGGGCAACTCTCCTTGCCCGCCTGCCCTGGCCGCGGCTGACCTCCCGCCACGCCAACCCCGCCTTCAAGGCCCCAGCGGGCAGTTCACCCCCTCCCGGAGAGGGTAGCACTGCGGAGGCAAGGGGGCCGTGGAGCTCCGGTCTCAGCCACCGCTCTCCCGAAGACGCGTTTTGCTGCCGCCCGGGGCGAAGTGGTCCGGGAAGGACCCCTGCCCGGCCGCCCAGCGGGGAGCCCCTGCCGCCTCTCCCGGCGGGCAGGAGGGAGCCGAACCCTCGGGCGCGGGCGGCAGGGCGCAGGCCGGAGGGTCGGGAAGGGGGAAGCTCTCGCCTTGCTGAGGCCGCAGACAAAGGAGGCGCCGAGTGGCCCGCCGCGGCTCCGTCCCTCGCCGCTGCCGCCGCCTGTGTGTCCGGCTGAACCATAGAGATCATTTAAGGCGGGGGGAGAGAGGGGGCTCATATGCTGACCACGTGACTGGACATGTCACTCACCCCCCGGCGCCATCTTGAAGAGGGAGGGGGGACGCTGGCAGTCAAGATGGCGCGGGACGGCGGGAACTCGCTATTCACAGACGGACGCTGCGCCAGTCTGCTGCGGCTCTGCCTTCGATTCCCACCGGACTGCGCAGGAGGGTGTTACGCTGCTCCGGAGGGAATGCCGGGAGGGGAAAAATCTCCCGCTCTCGATCCGGGACTCCCTCACAGCAGCAGGAAACGCCGTGGCCAGAGCGGGGCCCACGGGAAATGTAGGCGGGGCGGCATGGAACAGGCGCCCTTAAGCAGGGGCTTTTTTGTTAAAGAGGCGTTCTGAGAGCAGCACAGTACCAGGGACGGACCGAAAGTCCCTTCAAGGCTGTGGGTGGCGGGAGGGAGGCGTCGGGGAAGGAGAGGCTCCGCCGCTCGGTGCTGTGGAACGGACCGGAGACAGGGCCTGCGTGGCGGCCGGGAGAAGGCGGTAAAAGCCACAGAGTAGCACTGAAACGTCATTGTACAGTCTTATTACACTGCCTTTAGATAGAGTAAAGAGAGAGCTCTTAACGTCCGAGCAACGTGACGAGGTCCGAGTGAACGAGAAGCGCGGTAAGGACGCGGAGGCAGGCAGCAGAGCTAAAGCCTTGCATTAACGTCCAGCAAGGAAAAGAGGGCACTGGCCTTAAGAGCACAAAGCAAACATTGCCGTCGTTGACAAAAGTGAGCTTATAAACACGAACTGGTTCTGCACCCTCAAGCTAAAAAGCGTGGAGAATCTTTTATTACTAAATGGAAATACATCGCTGGACGATTACTCCATACCAGAACTGAACCTCAAAGTAGACTCTGAACCTCATTACAGTTCACAAAAGTTACGAACACATTTTTATCCTTTGTTTGGCTTTCACCACCAAGGTATCTTCAGAACAAAGCTACTAAGAAAGAAGCTACCAACACACAAGAGGATCTAGGCTGCAAGAGTTTAGAAAAAAAAAAAAAAGTATGAATCAGTCTACAAAGACTGTTTCAGCATCAGTAATGGCAGAATATGGAAATAACCCAGTCTGCACCCAGACCTCAAAGGAAACACCTAGAGCTTCCAGTGCAAAACTATCAGAGTTCAGAATAAAAGGCAATGCTTTTAGTGACAGTTTCCTCCCCTTTTTAAAAGTTGCTAACTATATTAAGCATCAGGCACGATTAAACAGCTGATAGCATGTTTAAAAGAGATTTAAAACAGTGACATTCTACTGGACAAAATGCCAGGAGTTTGTGTGCACTTATAAAAGCACAGGCATTTTTGATACTGACAAGAACATTCTACAGCTGAGAAAATGGAAGCATCTTGTGTAACTCAGAGGCCTTTGCTTCAGGTTCTGGAAGGGCTGATCTCATTCAGACCACTTCCTCTCAATTGCTGTTCTCCTCTGTAAAGCCATGCACTGCTATTTCTCACTGGGACAGTGAAAAAATTCTCAAGGTTGAGAAATTCATATGCCAAAAATAAGCATTCAGGCACCAAGTTGTAGATACCAGAAGTAACTATAACCTTGCTGACATGAAACAATTGTAGAAAGCAGCAGCTGAATTTTATATAAACATAAATGTGAAAGATTCTCAGATAAGGAGCATACAAAAGTGTATTGAGGTGGAAGTGTTTAGACAATGATGTCATGTGCTTGTCCAAATTCAGGAATCTATGGAAAACCAAGACAGATCAGCAGCAAGGAGAATTTAAGGTTCGGAAAGAGCTGTTTTCTACACTAGCAGTAACTGTTTGGCTCTTAAGTCTTCATCTAAGTATTTAGACTAATGCTATTGTAATAGGTAATTGTAATTGTTTAATAAAGAAACATTTTAATAAGAGTATAATAGGTAATTGTAAATAAAGAAACATTTTAGTAAGAGTATCAAGCATAAGGGTGTAGATACAGTTATAGCAAAACAAGAAAAATGCCTAACTGCAAAGGTCATGCTCCAGATGATAAGCTGCAAAGAATAAGCTAGTTAACTGATAAAAATATTTCCAAGGACTCTCCAAGCTTCAGGTACATCTCTAATTGGGCTCGAGACATTAACCAGATGGACTCGAGACATTAACCGGAAAAAGGATACCCATATTTGGAGACGGGTCAACCAGAGGACACCTGAAGAAGACTACTGACTTCATCTTCAACGACCACCAGAAGGGGAAGAGGACCCTAACCCAAAAGAAGGAACATGCGCAGAAAGGATGGATTTATGTAGCTTGCAGGGCGGATCAACGCAGAACAATATAGTATAAATATAGGCTGATTGAGGAACTCGGTACGACAGTTGGTGGAGCTGTGACTCCCCTGTCGTCCAGCGCTGTAACTTTGCTCATATTCTACTTGCTAAATATAATGAATAAATTTGTAATCTGGAAACTTTGATTTTGAGTCATTCTCAATTTATAACACTATGACTACAAGGAAGCATGTTGTCCCTTGTAGAGGCAGAATAACAAACACTTGAATATGATCTTGATGAAGAGAAAAAATAAATAGGCAACTAAGGGGAGCTCAAAAAAAACCTCTATAGCACCATCAACACACCGCAGTAGCAAAGTCACTCAAATTTACTGCAGCTATCTCTCAGCCACTGAGATTTTCCTTCCCCATTGTGAGATCTGTCGAAAGTGAACTGATAAAACCTCACAAAACACCAGATGTCTAAGCATGACGTAGCTCCTATAGAAGAACTAGCACTCTGACACAGCAGTTTATGTGTCCTCTTTTAGGACAGAATAGATCTTCTAATTCTGCTATACCTGCCTATATGTCTTTTCTGACTGTAAATGAAAGCCAGGCTATGTTAAATCTTGGGATAGACCTCAACATTTCAGTTACCTACTTGTGTCACTCCAAGCAAATACTCTATACTGCCTTTCAAGTTTGATTACAGGAGGAATGATGAAGTCAAAAGTGACTTGTTCTTAGTAATGACTTAAACAGGGAACTATGGCTTAAACCTTATTTTGCATCTGCTCTCTCTACTAAAAGATTAGTTTTATTGCTTCATTAGCAATTATTTGAATGTTTACTTGCAATTAAATGTAGTTGTCCTTATACTAAGATTTGGAACCTTTTATAACTAGGGAATACATTTTACATAGTTAACATCCCTATAGCTTACTAGATGCTAACGGGTTACATTTTATCAGAGAATGGTTGAGCAAATTCTTTCTTCATTATTTAGCACTTATTAGTTTGCAGAGAGATCCTATTTGTCAAAGTAAAATAATGTGAAAAACAGCATTCGGAATAATTCCTCCCTAGACTGATTGGTTTTAAATGTATTGGGTATTCACGGAATACATCTTGACAACAAAGAGGATAGAATGATTTTTCTTCTGACTGGTACTGCCTTCAGCTTTTAGGTACAGCAGATTTTACCTTCACAGATCTATGCTATGTAGGGAAGGGGGAAAAAAAAACACAAGCTTTTTCAACACCTAATCCATTTTTAAGTTTGAAGTAGTTTGAATCGATCTAGTTAAAGTACTAGGAGCAGCTAGTACTATTGAATTGTGGTTTGGTTTAGCACTTCAGAAACTTACTTCCTGATTCCTAATGAAGAGGAAGGGTTTTGAGCTACTCCACTCATCAGTTCAGTGCATTCTCTTTCAGACTTTGACAATGTAACTGCTTAAGATTTTAAGATACTATAATGCATACAGCTGTAACAGAAGCCTTTGATTCAATATTTTGAGAGAAAATACTTAAATCAGCCTTTTCTAAAATAAATGTTTATCTTTGCTCATTTGTTCTAGGGTAGTACTATGCAGAGACTCTGGGGCTCATTTTAGTGGTAAGATAGTAGTGTTTTGTGCTACAGTGCCAAGCCCTGAGGCTTGAACACATGTTCAGTAAGTAGATCTGCAAGTAATAGTTGTGATGTACTCCAGAAACCAGTTCTTTGTACATGTACATGCCAGCAGTACAATGCACTTGATATTCCTGTCCCTTTCCATGTTTTCTCATGATAAAGGCTGATCAAAACCAGACTACTCTCCATCTTTTGCAAAGGTTCTCTGTTGACGGCAATCCATTTTTGGCTGCCATTTTTCTATGGAGCCTCTCTTGCCTTCCCCTCATGACCAGGCATCAGTCTGTCATGTGATGGGGGAAAGATGTGGGAGTCTCATTTGGTAATAAGAAGCAATTCCTTGGCAACTTTTAATAGTTCCAAGGAAGAAATAGTTAACATTAAAAACAACAGACCAGATATTGTCAAGTCTCAAGTTCTCCACAGTCTCTCATCTGCAGTCTTGAAGCTTTCAACATCAGAAATATCACTGGTCATGGAGAGACTCATGCCAATTCTAAGACAGATAGTCTGTACACAGAGAGCCACAGTTGTGATTCCAGTGTGAAGATCAGGGTCTTCAAATAACAAAACTACAAAGATGCCAAATAGATACCTGACTTGCAAGGAATTTTCTTCTTTATCTATTGACAATCCTTTCTGAAAAGAGAACAGGCCAAAAACCCCTCAACAATATTGAACTACCACTCAGTATGGGCTAAGGCCTTTGAACATATTTCAACAGGCAGTATTTCCGATTGAAGAAAAAGATGGTAACTGTATCTAACTCATCCTTCCTGTAAGGAACATGCCTCAGGTGAAAAGAGGATTACAGTGCTGACAAACAACATTCCTTAAAAAGTTCTTATGTTAGGCATCTGGACCACCAGCAGGAATATACATGTTAACATGAAGAGTATTGTACTGATCTTAAAAGTAAACTTATCTGAGAACTCTTCTGAAGATAGACAATAAATTTGAGCAATGAATACTCTAAATCTCTTGCTAATTAAATGTGCCTTAGCACTGTAAACACACAGATAACTTATCCTTTTTATCAAATCAGTTTCATAATCAAGGCATAAACGCTTAAATAAGGAGCTCAGAAATAGAAGGACCAGTTCTGAGCATGTTACTAACTGATAAGACTCAAGGACTATTACATTCTGTATCAGAAAAGTGGATGGCAGCTAATGCACCTTAATTCTCCTATTTCATGCATTATACAATGCAACACAACTCCCCTATTCCGCTGGTTAATACCACTCAGTAATATATTTTTTGCTTGATTTCCAGTCTGTCTATAATATGCATCCCAATTTTTTAAGGCATAGCATATATTGTTACGTGAAATCTTTTAAAGTGTGAGTATAGACCAGGTGCTTGATACGTAACTGAATAAATGCACATTTATTTACTTTAATAAAGCTTCAACTGAATGTCTTAAAGACAGTATGCACAATCATTGTATATATTAAATAGTATAATATCAAATTGTGGACTATGCACAGAAATTTATCAGTTGAGGAAGCTGATACAAAAAACACTGTTTGCAAGGTACTAAAACTTGTTTTGTACTTGTATTAGTAACAACTCGCACAGCGTTTTCAGATCTATGTCTTAGTGGTGTTAATGATAGCTGTTTACACTGACAGCCCTTCACATTGAAGCAATTTTCTAAGGAAAACCATCAAAACTGTTTTGAAATTCAAGTCTCCTAATTCATGACAGCTGGCAAAATTCAGTACAAGAAGGCTGACTGCAGCTTCGCAGCAGCCTCTTAAAGTCATTTGGTTGAAATCAGACAAGCTTTATGTGACCTAATCATAGCAAGTACTTATCAGCTGTTATGCATGTCGTATGTATCTTGCTGATGCTAACACAAGATCTTAATTTTTACTTATCAGAAAAAAAAAGAAAAAAGTTGTCGTGCAAGTTGATCTATAATTTCCATCGTCTCCTCCATTTTGCCCTTAAAAAGTCAAAGTGCTATTTTTGCCCTTACTTTTTTCCAGTCATCTAGTACTTCTCTTGGTTTTCATGATCTTAAGGTTTCTCAGATTGGTTCTATAAAAGGAAGTAATTCTTTAGGCCCAGTCAATATGACAACATGTAACTGTTTTCTACCCTGTTTTCCTTTCTCTAAGTAAGCTTTTCAGTCTCTGTCATTCATGTCAACTCATAAGCAGTACATTGGCAGGTGATTTTTGACTTTCTGAATCAGTTATCATTAAATTAAAAAATTCCAGCACACAAATTGCAATTCTGAATCAAACACATGATCATTTGAGCCATCCTCTTGTAAGCAGTCAGCCCTTTCATTAGCAGCAATCTTTTACTAATGTATTTATTCTGTCAGTTGACAGCTGTATCTCATCTACATGTATCCCCATCTGTCAATTCTGTTCTTTGGTGGTATATGAATTTCCACCTGCCCTTGTGTTTGAAGTCAATGAAATTCCTCATTTAACTAAGTTGGTTTCTTACTACAGCTAGTCTGTCTTCTGCACTGGGATATACTTTCACTCATGACTTTTGCATCTCCAAGGATGCGTCTTACCTCCGCAGTTCCTCTCTTACCTCATATTTGTCTTCTGCGCGATCTCACCCCTAGCAATTTGCTGAAGTCTGCCTTCTTGAAATCCAGTGATTTTTATTTTGATGTTCTCCCTCCACCCTAAGAATCAAGAATATTTAATTTCACTGTCTGTCTTACACAAGTTGTCTTAACCTATCAAGATATCTGGTTGCTAAAGGGTGCAACATTGTCTGTTCTAAATCAGACAGCAGTCAGATACTTCTCAGATTACCTAAATGTGAACACTACAACTCAGATGTGAATCAATATTTGCATTTGATGAGTTCTTAAAATATGACACAACCTTCATATAAGGAAAGTACTTCATCCAGGAAGTGTGCCATTTATATGCTGATGCACAAGTCCTACTGATGCTCTCTGTTTGAGAAGCTCTTTCCTGAGTCCTTAAACAAATTAAATGCTGCACAGACCTTACTCACTAAATTTATTCATAACCTGCAGCCAGGAAAAACTGCTCATATCCTTTTGGCCTTGCAGTAAAGTTACTCAGTAAGCTGCAGCAATCATTGAGTTCTCAAACAGTTTATACCTCTACCTAAGCATTTTTACCTAAAGAAGCTGGAGATGACAAATCTGAATCTCATCTGCATGTTCAAACACTAATCACTAAGAGAGAATTGTTTTTTATACCAAAGCAGGCTTATAATGAGCAACCATGCTTTATCTGAATATTTTATCAACAAAACTTGTAGGCATTACTGAGAATTCTTAAAGCAATACAGTCTCAGCTCACTAAGCTTAAATGGCAGGAAAATTATTATTCACTGGTCCCACACAAGCCACATTGTTATAGTTGAATCCTTCATAAGACTATACAGGTACTGTGCTCATGTACACAAACAGCACATTTTGTGATACCCCCCTTGCACGGGAATAGCATGGAAAGCAGTGACTGAATGAAAGATCAGAATAAATGAACAAAAAAAACCCAACTACACGGGGTATATTTTATTTTCTGAAATTTCTGCATCCCTGGAAACAACGTTTCTGCTAGTGGTAATTTCTGTTGAAAATTTGGGTTTGCTCAACAAATTTAGGAGGGGCTTTTCAGATTCCAGGAGCAGAGCTGTGCTCTTGAATGGAGCCTGGAAATTCTGAGTATCGCATTAGATAAGCTCCAAGTTTAGATCCCTCAGGTTCTTATCTTTAAATTGTGTTACTTGAATTGTTTTTTAAAAGCTAAATTAAAACAACAACAACAAACCAAACAAAAATCAAACAAAAAAAGCCCAACACTATAGCTTCTCATGAAGCATTTTTAATTATTCTTTTCCCAAAGAAGAACCAGATCCATTTACAACTATTCTCAGCACTCCCTGTGACAAGGATGCTTCAAAACTTGGATTTTTGTATTGCTAACATTCATTAGAAACAGCCATGTCTTAATCAGCTTTTAATGAACAGAAGTCAAAGTAAACCTAAAAGATTCCACTGGAATGAAAAAATGCACTTTTCCAAAGCAGTACTATGGAATGGAAGATAACTATATTAATTCTTAAGTGACTTTAAAGGACAGAAGAGGAAATAACTACTTCACTTTCTGTATGTCCCTTGCAGACTTTCTTCTGTAACATATTACCTATTCATGGTTTAAGTACAAAAAGCCACTGCTAAATCATCTGGTTCTGATTCAATGTGAAGATTGACATAATTTGCTTAGCTGATTTTTAAGCTTTACCTCTCATCTAAAGTGTTCTTCTTGCTGACTATTCATATTCATCGATCCCCAGCTACTCTTCCTGATTTTCATACAATTTCACTATCTGGGGTGAAAGAATTTTGTCTAATTCAAAATCTAAAGAGATCTTTTTTTGTGCATCATTGCCATCATGATTACCTCTGTATTTTAAACTAAGTAAAATTTACAGGCTATAAGAAACAAAACCATTTTTGAGTTCTATTATGTTTCTTCACAAGGAATTAGCAGCCTTGTCTGAAAAACTTGCCAACAATCAAGGAAGCAACGCCACCCTTGTAATACAGTTACATCAGTACTGCAAAACAGACATTTGTAATTGAAACAAAACTGTGAACCCTGAAGGTTATTTACTCCCCAAGTCAAATCTATGTTCTTTATTGACTGTACAATCGTTGTTTATTAGACCTATACTCATCCTGATACGCAAAATACTATCTAGACAAACTGCCTCTTGCTCCCAAAAACTCACATCTGAAGAAAAGCACGTATAGGAAAAGTATTATCAGGGAAAAAAACAGGGAGAAAGAATGAACACTGGCATATCTAACTACTCCTCAATAAACAGTGTTTTAAAAGTAACGGATCAAATAGCAAAACAGTAAGTGATAATCAAGTAAATGTTACGAAGTGCTTACACTTAAGTCACTTAAAGAGGTCAGACAAATGCCCATGAAGAGATTTTACAGAATCACAGAAGAGCAGGGATTAGAAGAGACCTGCCAAAGCACAATCACCTACGGCAGACCACACAAAAAAATCCACCTGGATTAGTTTCTAAGTCTTCAGCAAAGGAGACTGCACAGCTTCTCACAATTTCAGTTGTAAGCCAATCAGTAACTAGTCTGGAGAGAAAGGAAGGAACTAAAGTATCTACTAGATTGCTTCTTAGTGGTAAAAACTCATCATAGGACTGTTTCATACAGCTTAAGCAACATTTGTGACTCAGCAGTAACTGCTTCCTCTCTAAATAATAATAAAAAAGGCAAAAAAACCCAAAACCCTAATGCAGCATATCTCAGATTTACAAAAAAAAAAAAAAAATCAAAGTTTTAACTAGCAATTTCAACAAGACTTTTGACACTGCCTCCTCAGGTAAGCTCAAGAAGTGTGGGTTAGAAGAGCGGACTGCGAGATGGACTGAGAACTATCTACAACTCAAGAGGGTTGTGATCAGCGGCAGAGTCCAGCCAGATGCCTGCAGCTAGTGGTGTTTCCCAGGGGTCAGTACTGGGTCCAGTCTTGTTCAACATCTTCATCAACCTGGGTGGGGGATGCAGTGTACCCTCAGCAAGCTTGCTGATGATAAAAAAATGGAAGGATTAGCTGGTACTCTGGAAGGCTGTGTGGCCACTGAGACCTGGACAGACTGAAGAAGTGAGAAAAGGGTAACCTAATGAGGTTCAACAGGAGTAAGTGTAGAGTCCTACAAATGAAGAGGAACATCATGGACCAGTACAGATTAGGAGTTGACCAGCTGGAAAGCAGCTTCATGGTGAAGAACCTTGGAGTCCTGGTGAACAATAAGTTGTGCCCTTGTGGCCAACAAGGCCAATGATACCCTGAGGTGCATTAAGAAAAATGTGTCCAGCACTTGGAGGGAGATTCTCCTCTTCCTGTACTCTGCCTCAGTGAGACCACATCTGTAGTACTGTGTCAAGGTCTGGACTCCCCATTTCAGGAGGGACAGGCAGATACTAAAGACAGTCCAATGGAGGGCCACAAAGATGATTAGGGGACTGCAATATCTATCTTATGAGGAAAGGCTGAGAGACCTGGGGCTGTTTAGTCTGGTAAAGAGAAGACATTCAGATATTTACAAATATTTACAAATATCTGAAGGGTGAGTGTGAAGAAGAGGGACAGTCTTTTTCACTGGTGTCCAGGGATAGGACAAGGGGCAGTGGACACAAACTGAAACACAGGAAATTCCACCTCAACATCAGGATAAACTTCTTTACTGTGAGGGTGATGGAATACTGGAACAGGCTGCCCAGAGATGTTGTGGAGTCTGCTTTCTCTGGAGACTTTCAAAATCCACGTGGATGTGTTCCTGTGTGGCCTGCCCTAGGTTACCCTGCTTTTGCAAGGAGGTTGGATTAGGTAATTTCCAGAGATCACTTCCAACCCCCACCATTCTATGATTCTATGAGCTGTTTTGTCAGAATGAATTCTTGCTCTGGTGCACAGTTCACAAAGTTCTCCTGATCTGAAGAGTAAAATGAAGACACTTCAAAGAAACAATTTTATAGTGCTGCATTTGGAACAACTGAAAATGATCTGGCAGTTTAAAGGAATAGCACATATCCTTTTCAACAGATAGATGATGTTCATACTTCAGTTGTTTTTTTTCTCACTCTGCTTCCCCAACAATTGTTTAGTCTTCACTAGATGTCCAGTCAGAGGATAAATAACTGCTACAGGAGCCTTAACTCTTGCATAAACAAAAGTGTAACTTTATGGCCTCACTGCATTCATGGCCCAGAGCCTAAACAGAACAGGAACTGTGAAGAATTTACTTTTTATTCCACATGATTTTAGAAGATTATTTTATAAACTGTAAACATTGTTAGTATTTTTAATTGATTTATTCCTATCTTATTTCATATACAGGAACTTAAAAAAACCACTACTTTCAAGAAAAGCAAATGAGAATTTATGTAGACCTTCTCTCATAGTTATATTCAGATAGTATTAAGGACAAGGCAAAACAATTTTAGAACGTATGCTAAAGTATCTTTAGGGTGAAGAAAGAAACAAGAATCCTAGAGTAGCTAACTCACATTTCTTACAATAAGCAAGGTCTCAACTGCATTTCTATGAATACCCAGGGCATACAAAGTGAACTAAAGATATAGATCTACATTCATCAGAAGAAGTCAAGCTTCAAAAGCACTGAAAGAAGAATGCTGTGAGAACAGTGCCATATAAAGGTACTCAACTCCAGTATCAACTATTCATGTTTCTTTCCCTTGTGTTATCATGAGGTAAAAAACAAAGACCAATTAAACAGGAAAAGAGGATGACAGCAGAGCTCACTGCTGTATGTGAAGACACAGCTGGAACATCCTAGCACTGTCATTACAATCTGAAATCAACATCCAGAATTATGAATAAACTACTAGAGTCTGAGGCTGTACAACTGAGAAAATCCCAAATAATTAAATATAGTAGAATGGAGTCTTGTGAGACAGTGATGACCATTTTCCCCCCCGATCAAGTCAAACTGTAGAAACTCTACTGCATACAATGAAATATGAATTAGGATAACTCACTGCTGGAGACACTGTGCAATGCATTAAAATTTATCATGATTTTAAACCACAGAAAGTTACTGGAATTAATTACCAGCCAGTGTTTTAGGAGAAGAGTCTTTTCACCTATAGAGAAGTTCCAACTAACTACTTTAAAAAAATTTGCTTTTCTCGGGAAATACAAATACTCCATCAATTCATATTTTGCTGATAGAGATTAAATGGTGTGCATGTACAGACATAGGCCATGCCTGTGCACTGGTTTAGATCTCAATTTTAAATCCTCCACCTCACCTGCCTTGTTTGTAACTTTTTGACAGGCTCCATTCTGAACAGCCATGCAGGCAGGTAGCTGTACCTACAGTCAGAATGTGCACTGCTTGCAATGCAACTGCACATGGTAATTTCACCTTTGACTTGTGAAGCCTCATCTTACTTTGGAGGATTGTAGATGTCTACTCACACAGGAAATTAACAGCAAGCTGCAAATTTGAGATGAACAATCAGTTTGCTCTGACACAGGACTGACTATACAGAAATAGCTGAGGAGAAAACATGCTTTTTCCCCTCCTGAGAATACTAGTATGCTGAACTTCTGAATAAATTTCTGTAGAATACATTGATGACTAATACTCATGTTTGCCATGTGCCAAAGAAAAGAAAGGCATGAACTTCACTGCAGATGTCTTGCCTGAAGAGTTCAAGGCCAGCTACGAGATTGTTTCTATTAGGCAAGAAGACACAACTCATCTGGTAGGAAAAAACAAACTATCTTCAAAATACAATGATAAACTATGCAAGTGTCACAGACATACTACTTGCTCTTGTCAAGAACCAGCAGTGACTGTGTGTGTCATGTGGCTTCTATGTCCAGTAACGGTGCACGGTTCACTGAGGTAAAATAACTACTAGAAAATGACTACTGTAGGTTACTTCTAAGAACACAACTTTTTATGTGAAGTTCCTAGCTTGAGGCATCTGCTCCTTTTTCTTAACCAGAGTTACTATGTAATCTTAAATCCTTAGGTACATTAAGGCAATGGTCATGGCACTGAGGCAAATAAGCTTTCTCAAGCAATCCAAAACTCTTGATAAGAATATTCTAATAATCTTAAAATCCTTAGAGCTTCTCTTTGGATTTTCAATACATGTCTTCTTTAAAGTTCAGGAGATGATAAAAGGTGAAGATTGTGGTTGTACTTGATAAGCAATTCATGCTTCCCACTTTCAGATGATGTTTCTATACACACAACTGTATTCCTTTTCTAGTTGCTTTCAGTGTCATAATGCAGACCTCAATCCTGAAAGTGTTCATATGTGTTACTTCTACCAAATAAGCAGCCTTACAGACTTGAAAAGAACTTGGGCATGGACCTACTCCATTGGCAACAGTAAATTAAATTTCTTCAGGAACAAGATTTAGCATGCTATAAACATGTACAAATGTGACATTTAAATAGTCAAGAATGTCATTTGCATCAAAGCAGCTCTAAGAATAACAAGAAGTACAAAACAGAAAAAAGAAACCGATATTTCCAAGTCAGAAGAAACACTGGAGTGCTGGACAAGAAGGCACAGCAAAGGGATTAATATTTATTCACAGCCAAATTGAACCAACAAACCCCCTCTTTTCTAAACTAAGTAGCTTTGTTTTTAATTCCCAAGGTGTTTACACAAAGTCCAAGAAAGCTGTTTGAATACTGTCAGTCTCAGCTTGCATGTCCAAAACATGCCTCAAATAATACAGATATTATTAATTCTGTAATTAAGAGGAAGGGAAGGAAAGTTTATTTTGAAATATTCTGAAGATGAATGTCCATAGCTAGTAAAGCACTATAAGCTCTAGGGGTCAAGAAAGACTGATATATTTGCTTTTAAAAACACAGATAAAGCTGAAGATTTGGTTCATTGGACAGAATACATCTGTATTATCACTGCAAAATCAATTAGAAACTAAAAACAAACTTATGGTTTGGACTGTGCACCTCTTCCTAGAAAGTCTGGTTAAGATAATATATTGTGAACCAAATGGATACCTTTCTTTCCTGTCCTACCCTTTGTTTAATGAGCTCACAGACTTTAACTTCACTTCAAATAAATAGGAGAGCAGTTGCCAGGTTTTCACTTCCAGAATACAGATAATGTTATTATCTGTATATGAGACTGGGCTCTGCAGTATACTGGGACTGCTCCTCCAAATAAGCTATTCTGACATAACTTCTATTAATGAGAAGCATTTGTTTCCTTAATGTAAACTGTGTATTCTCTAAAAACTGTCCCTGCTTGACAATTAAGTTCCACAAAACTTTGGTTACAGAGAAATGTGCAAGGTCTTGAAGCCTCTCTAACACTTAAAGGACTTAGAAATAGAAAGCTTTTTAAAAGGACCACTAACTGAAGCCTCATGGAAGCAAGCTGTCCAAAGCCATGCTTAAGCACCTTTATTCACCTAGGGCATTTTTAATCCTGACCATTTCGTCACACCTTCGACTTCAGTCTCCTACAACTTTCCCATCTATTCACGTGTATCAATCAATGCCCCTTCTGCCAGGAAACTGTAAAGCAAATAGTATAGTACCAGTTCTTACACATGATAATCTCTTTAAATGTCTAGGAAAGACTTCAAGAAACGGAAGTCTAAAGGTAAGCTCTGAAATCTGTAGAAAGGCACCTGTCTCCTCCTCCTTTCTTTTTTTTGTTGCTGTTTTGTTACATCTGGCCTTTGTGCTTTCCCATCACAAGTTAAAAATATGTGAATACAGGTGAAACATTATTGAAATAATAATTAAATAGGAGTTTAAGTGTGCTAAGTCAGGAACTTCAAACAATAGTATTAAAAAGTGTTTTGGTTTGACTGTCTGTTATGTTAAAATTGAAACAAATTCACATTTCCTTACTGAGAAATTTTACTGCACTTCTTAAGTAATTATCTTCAAAAATACACTTCTCATGGTTTTATATCAGACAGTTTATAATTAAAAGATTAGAACAATTTGGGTTGAAAAGACATTACAAAACAGAACACTTTAAATTATTGAACAAAGTATTATAGCCAAGTATTTTGGATACTTGAAATGACCTTTCTGAGGTCATAATTCAAAGAATGTGATACCTGCCAAGAAGCTTAAAAAAGGCTAACGACCCTCAAATATGTATTTTCGTTTTTGAAGCAAAGCTGCAAACTACAAAAATTGATAGAGCTGAGCAGAGCAAACATCTTAAAACAAATATATTATGAAGTGAAGTACGGTAGCATTGAAGTGCTACGGTGGATTTCTGCATATTCAAACTTATTTCAGATCAACTACTTTGCAGACTGCTTGCTGCAATCTTATGACCCTCTGTTAGATGTCCGATGTGCACAGAGAAGATACATTCAATTAGGCAAGAACTACCAACATGATCAGATATGAAAGAGCGTACCTGGCAATTCAGAAGGCAAATTGTAAGTAAAAATGCAAGCATACAACTTATAATAAATACATTTCCAAGCATTTTAAGATTATGGATATTTTTAAAAGAATTTAAATAATAAATGCAACTATTTTATACAGAACTGTACCATTTATTATACACACAAGTATATCAGTTCCCTTTGTTTACAAAGGCTGGTTACAGATATATGGAATGTTACAGTACCATCTTGCATAAAATTTTAGTACAATTCGTACTTCAAAAAAAGGGTGCAAAACACCAGCCTAATAAATTTGACTGAATTGAAATAGTTTTAATTACATCATTAACACATACACAACAAGCTGTACATAAGCCCACTTTTCAACCACCACTTCAAGATACTGTAGCAAGTACATTAGATTATAAACGATTCCAACTATTCAGTTAAATTTATTGAAAGTTTGCACTGCTACTCACTCTGGAACCTTTGAGATATAGTCTGTGTTCATGAATGACTGAGCTCTTGTTAGTACAGTTAAAAGGCAGTCAGCACTGGTTGCCAAAGTACTAGTCACAAGAGATTTCCTCAGGGAAACTTCACCCAGGAACAAACATTTTTTGATACTTTTTTTTCACTTTGAGAATTAAAAAAAACAAACAAACCCAAAAGTTTTATGGGGTCAAGATTCTCCATTCTGTACCTTAGATGCTGGTGGATGCATGAAGTCCTTAAAGGGAACCAGTGCCTCTTTCAGAGCAGAGCACACTTCCGAGGATGAGCAAGTGATACATTCTACTAAAGTCGGATACAAGGCAATAACTTGTCCCCACGTGTTAGCATCAACTGCAACAAAGAAAAGATTAAATCACTTAACTGCTGTCCAGATTCTTACAACAGATTTTTTTCAACACCTGTATGAAGAAGGGCACATTCAGGTAGTACCCAGTGCTATATAGACACTGCAACTGCACAGGGCTCTCAGATATGATGTAGGATTTTTGCAAGAGAGCAACGTGATTATTTTTTTCCAGCAGCAGTAACTGGAAGCAGGATGGAATATCCACCAAATGGTGCTACACACCTGTGTTTCTGCATACGAGTCATCCATTGTATTTTTTGGATGAAGAACTGACAAATGGAAGATAATACTTTTACTGAATCCATAATGCACATACATTTCCTGCCTGCTTTCCCTCAGCTACTGACAGAATTAGAGACGCATTTTACTTTCAGAAACCTGTCAGCAATGACGCCACCTATTAATTCCAAGAGCTACAGAAAGCAGAGGAAGAAATGATAGACCAATAAGAAAAAAAATATCCATGGTAAAGTTTGCTCGTGCTAACAGGTAAAAATCAAACATCGTAGCGCAAATCTTACTTATTACATCACTTCTCTGCTTAGTTATATTTTTTGATCTGTTTTCAAAAGGAAACAAACCCCTGATTTCAGAGACCATTATTAATTCTCATAAAGAAACAAAATTATTAAAAGCCAGAAGAAATGGGAGTAAAGTGGTTCTCTAATTCATTAATCCCATGGTTCCCTTAATGAGAAAAGTATGCAGAAGGTTTGCCAATGCTGCTGTGTGTGGACCAGGTGAAAAATTTCTCTCATTGCAGGAAGAGGGTTGTAGGGAACAGTCCAGCTGAGTTAGCTACTCTACCTCTCAAAAAGAAAAGCCCACTGAAGTAGCCCTTTAGTTGCCTTCAGGGCTCACCAAAAGGCTTTATCCAGGCATAGTTCAGCTCTCATCCTTTTGCCTTGGAATCCACATTATCATAAAAGTGGCTGCTCACTGATGCTTTCAGGAAACCCACCTTCTGCTGTGTGTTTTTTGAAAAGCTGGTTAGTTTGTTTCAGAACTGAAAAGGTTTTTTCTGTTTCTCATAATGTCAAAAGCAGGAAGGTAAAGGGGAAGTGTCATATACGCAGTTTTGTCAGGATTGCAGAGTACAATACAGCTGGTTTAACCAAGACTCCTGCCTAAGTTCTCTGCTGGGAACTCTATCCATACAGTAGGTGCAGCTTACAGGAGAAACATGATGCATGGTTAGAAAAGTCTTCCATATAATTCAGCTCTTTAAATATATTTGTCAGCCATTTACTTGGGCATCACTGAGCTAAGACTTCTTTCTCAGTGCAGGGGACAGAAGGTACTAGAGCAGAAAGGGAAGGAAAGCAAGATCGTGTTTAAGTATCTAGCAGCCTGCCCGTGTGTTTAACTTGTACATCCATTTAATAGCAGGGTGCACCTATGTGAACACGATCCACAATAATCTATAAAGATAACAGGAGAAGAAAAACTGATCTAGCAAGACTATTTATATTTAAGAATTCCATTGAAATTTTATGGAAGGTTTCTTTTGTTTGTTTCTAGAAGACATCGAACTCTATCTTAATAAAAGACAGCTCAAATTGAAGTCTTCTACTTTATTAAACATAACTTAAAATTTTGTACTTTTAGGTACACTTCATGTGTTGTTTTTCTGTCTACCTGCCACCTACATACAGACAAAATTACATTAATACTAAATCTTACAGATTATACTAAATGCCTCTTTGTGGCAGACAGTGTTATCTTGTTTAGAACCATGTTGTTTAACAATAACTTACCATTTTCAGGCTGTGTTTTTTTAAGTGAATCTATGAGGGTACTGACAGCTTTTAAAACAAATATGATTTCTGTTACTTGTTGCCTACAAAGGGAAAAGAAGCAAACAGTCAACTACTCATTTTTTATCTCAGGATGCTGTATTTTCTGTGAAACTTGCACATTCAAAAACCTCCACATAATAGGGAACATTTTCAAGGGAGCCTACTGAAAGAAGATTAAAAGATTATGATTATCATCTGTCTTTAAAGTTTCCCACCATCATTACTGTCATCTCAGCTAGGACAGCTTTATATTTGATACTGGAAACAGTAATAGTGTATACTCAGTCTTAAAATACTCATGTACATAATTAACTGCTACACGGAAATAATCAATTTCATCTTTCAGGATCAAAGCACTTCAAAAGTTAAATAAGTTCAATGTCACAGAATTTCCTGGTGCTTTAGTCAATTCAAGAGCAATTAGTTCAGTAATGATTCAGTGTTGCTGTTTGGAGATTTTATCTCATTTTTGAGAAGAGTCTCCACCTCTCAATTTAGGAACTACACACAGCTCTACCAGGAATTAAGGGAAATCATATTTCAGAAACATTATGTTATCAGTAACTGAAAATATTAGTTAGCATGTCACATGCCTATTGTCTATGAAACAGCACTGAACACGACCATTAATTTTTAAAGCTTTTTCAACAAAAAAAATGGTATCTGTACTTTCTTTAAAATGTCTTATTCACAAACATTTCCCTGGCTTTAAAATTCACACACACACACATCCCACACACAATACTGTTTTAATGGTTGAGTGGTATTTTGCATGCGACTTTTTTCTCATGAAGTACCTTTCACTTTCTGAAGACAATACATACCGTGGAAGAGGACATTTGCCACTCAGTCTCTCATCTTCTATGTAGCGATGCAGTACATCCTGTGACCTTTTCAAGAGCACAGAGAGTGCCATTCTAGAGATGTAGCCTTCTTGAGGAGTTGTGACTTTATTACTGAATGAAAACTGGAGCAGTGTTTCAAAACACACCTTAGAAAACTCCTCTCTCATTCGAATATCTATTTCAGCTTCTGTCAAAGTAAAACATCACATTTAATTGTGCAGCATGCCTGCCAATACAGTAAATGTTGCACTTAGGTTTATTATATTTTGCAAAAAGATTCTCTCCTCCAGTATTAGAAAAGGTTAATGTTTATAAGAAGAAATATTAGGAATACTAAGATGTCCCTGTAGACATTCAAGGTGAGATGCACCTTGGATCAGAGCAGGCTGGTCTAGTTGAGGATGTCCTTGCTGACTGCAGAGTGGGCTGGACTAGATGACCTTTGGAGGTCCCTTCCAGCCTGGACCATTCTATGATTCTATTAAAAGGTGGCTCTGCAACCATCACAGAATGGTTTACTAATAGAATATATAAAATCAATTAAACCCAGCAACCCCTGTTCTACATTGTAAATACTAACATTAGGTGCTGTACAATCAAAATATTTTTGTCTGCAACTGCTTATATGTCAAATTTTCCCCTCCTTCCAAGAAAACATGTATAGCTTTTTCTTAAAGGCAGAGAAAGTATCTGGCTAGGTACACCATATAGTTACACTAAGGTCACTTAGCTTTTAAGAACAGGATCTTATGTCTGCCTTACAACTGCCTGAAATTATTGTTAGGACTGTTTCAGCTGGCATAACGCAAAACAAACTATCCATAAAGTATAAAGTAACACAAGTACAATATTATATACACTACTCACCTTGAAGTAAGGAAATGGTTAAAAGAATTGCAAGTAACACTCAGCAACTTTCATGAAATAAAAATACAGTTTATAAAAGCAAGCTGTGTACCAAACAGTCCGTACTGAATACCTGCCATGGAATTTCAAGTTTTGAACAAAATAAATACCCTCAACATTTTCATTACTTTCTAGCAGATTTAAACACCAGATCTTGCCATTCAGGTACCATACCTGTGAAGGAGGATGACTGAGAATGTATTGAGCCTTTATTGAGCATAGTCATTATCTGACCAACAAATTCCTTGGGAATAAAATTAGCATATGGCAGTATCTCTGTGCTGATAAGCTGCACCACCTGAAATAAATTAAATATATTTGTTTTCTGAATATTAAAGTGATAATTCAAATGTGAAGAAGATTTAAACATAAGAGAAACGCTTAATGAAACTTCATAAAATCTTTGATAGCTTTTAAATTTTGTAGATATGTCCAAAAACTGTGGTCTTGCATATAACATTAAACTTGAAATAATAAACTTCTTTCCCCTCACTTTTGTCAGAGATTCTGAAGCAGTTACCACCTAGACAGATATCTGCTGACATCTGAAGTATGTTCTTCCAATTGAATTTATGTTTTTCAAAATAGAAGACCTAAAATGTTAGGAAACTTCCTCTAATCCAATTCAATATCCTCATAACAACACAAAAACATATCTCACATGGTTAGAATGTAAGTGACATCTGCAAAGCACAAGTGAGTTAATTATCTAAACAAGCTTAAGGCAATGCACATAACTGAGATGTTTTCTATCCTTGGTCTTGATGTGATCCCATTCAGGAACAAAGCAGGTTTAGATCTCCATAAATTAATGCATTAGATCTCAAAAGAGTTCTGCTCACTGCAGACAGAACTGCTCCCACTTTTCATCCAGACATCTTCACAGCTCTCCACCTCCCATTCTGGAGAGATGACAGGCGGTCAAACCCACAGATACTGCCACGTCTTCTTTCCAACTTCTTTTAATTGGTACCCTCAGTCCCTGGTCTGCTATATCTCTTTGTCCTGGAGTGAAAGGAGACCACTCCCACTTCATTGCAAGTATTATCTTCTCTTAATTTCTTCATCCTTATGTGGTCAAACGTGACTCTCATACAACTACAGTGATCTCTGTACTGCACAAACAAGGTATCATTTCTTCATTCATGCGCAAACCTTTTAGCATTGACAACACATCTGGAGGGTACAAATGTCACTGTTGACTAAACACACCCCCTCAACACAGAAGGCACTCACTTTAGGTTTAATTGCCAGTGCCCTCCATGGTTTGCAATTGCCTGGGTAATTGCTTGGCAATAACCTAATAAGTAAAATCCAATAATGGGTTAGAGGCAGAAACACATTCTAGTGTAGTCATTCTGTGCTGTTTTAAACTTGAGTGGACAGTAAGGGTTTGTGGCATGCTGCTTCCTACTTTTTGCATAACTCTGAAGTAGCCAAATTCTCAACCTATGAATAGCCTGTCTTGTTTTCAAAAAGGCAAACAACATAATGGAAAAATAATGAATAGGTAACTTTCAAACAAATTATTTCATAACCAAAAGCAATCTGTGAATATAACTTATCTCATTATGTTTGACAGTGTTATTTCTTATAGTCTCCTTACCTCAACATCGATGCTCTCATTCTTCTGAAATTCTTGAATGGAGAGATTATCAGGTGGTGTACTAAAAATAAACATACTACATTATAGTTTTAAATTCACATGTATAGAGATAAATATGAGGAAACACATTACACTAAAAGCTTTCACATGCATCAAGCTGGTACTATCATATACTACTGATTAACAATTTAGAATAAAATCTTATGAATAATTATGAGAAAAATATTCAAATGAAAAAAGATAACTCTTCAATTTTAGTGGTTTACTACAACTAATGGAGCTGCTTAAGGACTTGCATCAGGGGGGCTGGAGCACCTCTGCTACAAGGACAGGCTGAGGGAGATGGGGTTGTGCAGCCTGGAGAAAAGGAGGTGCCAGGGAGACCTAATAGCAGCCTTCCAGTACCTGAAGGGGGCCTACAACAAGGCTGGAGACAGACTGTTTAACAAAGGCCTGTGGGGACAGGACATGGGGCAACGGCTTCAAATCAGAGAAGAGCAGATTTAGTTTGGGTATTAGGAACAGGTTGCCCAGGGCCCCATCCCTGGATATATTCAAAGCAAGGTTCGACAGAGCTCTGGAAAGCCTGATCTAGTTGAGGATGTCCCTGCCAACTGCAGACGGTGCTGGACTAGAAGATGACCTTCAGAAGTCCCCTCTGACCCAGACCATTCTATGATCACCATTTTTCCTATGTATCTCATCTTGTATGTGCAAAAGTCATAGTATCTGTTTAGATGAGTCTGTGAGGGTCTCACCAGGGAATCTGACTTTATTACATCTTTTTCTCTTACTATGCAAGAAAAGAGGTGTTTGATTTTAAGCAGCACATCCATGTAAAAAACTGGTTAGTTTACATTTTCTTCTGCACTAACGAAAGACACTTTTCAATAATGGGTCATTGTTTTGTCTTTTTCCTTGACAACTTGAGTGATATATTTGTTCTCAAATAATATTATGAAGAGATAACCATATTTTCCAAGCAATAGACCACTTCCAAACAATTCTAAAGAAATTCAGATTTTTTTGCATTTCTTCAATTGTATATAAAAGTCACAAATGAAATGTCCAGAATTGACTCAACCATGAAAATTAGCCAATACTTGACAAGATTCTACCTTATGTGCTTGTAAATTCAGAGATCTTGTATCATTCAAAACTTTTATGACAACCATCAGTGATGCAGTTTTCTCTGGTGAAGTTTTCTCTCATTTATTGAGGCCTTCCTTGTACTTACTGGACCACCCGTTCAGTGAATTCAAATTCCTTTCCTATGCTAGATTATACTGCTAAGTTATTTGGCTAACTTCCTCAGCATAAAAGGAGTAAAGGTCTCCCACTTAGCAATCAACTATTTAAGCTGATGTGCCTGCATCAGTGTTTTAATTTGATCAGACACAGGCTTTTCAAGTTAAACTAGATTTTCAATGAAACTGAACACAAAAGAGTACTCCAAGTTCTCATAACTGCTGCATGAGCTACTTTCAAATAAATAAAAAAATAATACTGAAGTGAGCACTCTGCAGCTGATGGGTCCTCATCATGAAGTGTTTTGCTTTACAAATCTGCTGCTACTGCACTTGGAGGGGGGAAAATGAAAATTTATAGAAGGCAATTCACACAGCAGACAAACTTTGAAATACCTTGCTTATGAACTCATAATCACAGGATTGCCTGCTAAAATCTACATGGAATCAACAGAGAATTCACAAAATTATTTGAAGGAAAGTGATAAGCCTATGGCAATCTGTGGTACAAGCATTTTCTGAGCTACATAAATTGGAAGGCTGGAGAGGCATATAATGAAAATATTGTCATGTGGTCATCATTCTTAGGTATCTTACTAATCCAACATAACCAGCAGATTGGTCTAGATATATGTCTGTTCTGATCTAGTTCCACTGTTCCTGCTTTTCTGATATGGAGTAGAAGTTGGAATCCTCTTGCCTAGGTCTCCACAAGACTGTGGTTTCAATTTCTCCACAGTGTCTGATTTGCACTGGAGGTAACTTGTTACTAGAGCTAATGCAATAACCAGTAGCATTAACAATCAAATTCAGAGATGTGTTATATACAGTCAATATAGCTTCATATATTAAATTCTCTCCTTTTCCCATATTTACTTCTTGTCTTATAGAGTAACTATATAGTATTTTCCAACTGAGGAACGGTTGGGAAATTTGACCACTTGAAATGAGTAGTTAGAAACAATGGAAGGAAGATTGCATGTGGTATTCAACTTGCTGCTATAATAGTGTATGCTTGTGTAGTATAATGCATCTTAAATTAGATAATGCTCTTTTTTTCTTCCTCCAGAGATACCATCTGATTAAGTACACAGGATACAGAGGATGGTCACTACTGAGAAGGAAGGGAAATTATAAGGTCAACCTGCCACAGGATTCTTTGCCTAATTTATGGCAGCAGAGGCAGATGCAAGGAAAACCAAGCTCTGGGCTGAACAAAGACCCAAGCTGTTGTGCAAGCAGAGGAATCGGTGCAGTACTGCAGTGACAGGCAGAATGGCATTCTTTGGCTTATTTCCAAACTTGCTCCCTAGCCCCCAGCTTTTCCTCCACCCTATGTCCCTCTCCAGGAAACAACAGACATGTGGTGGTAGTACAGAGCTAAACACGTGTTCTCTGGCAAGGCAGCTGCCAAATCTATGGCTGTGGACCTGTGCCAGCCTTGTCCTCATAAGGGTACTTGTCTGGGTCTGTTTTCTCCATCTCACTGCCAGTTTTAATGAAAGGAACCTTGGAGGCTTCTAAATCTCATTCAGATCTGGTTAGTTTAACTAACAGTCATAGGGTTCTCTTCCCAGTGCTCCTACATGCTGCTGACCAAGTCAAATAAGATTTTTCCAAGACAGGCTTTTCTCTCTCAATTTCTACATGCTTAGAATGAGACAGCTGAAGTTCAGTCTGTGCACCTACAGCTATTCTTCAGTTTTCACAATTAAGTCAGTATGTACCACTGATCTTGCATGGAAAATAAATACATCTCCCTTCCTGAAAGGGACTTCATGCAGATAACATCAACAATGCCTGTGTTACATGTATGACTAGAAAAATCAAACACTGTATTTATTATTGGTTTGTGTGTAAGGCAGTCAGGAATTTTGGAGTTTTATATGTTGACAACAAAGAATACAGTATTAAGTTCATTTACTACCTTTTGCAACACCAAATTTTAAAATGGTAAGCTATTAAGATGCATACAAATGCAGGCCATGTTGAAATACATGGAAAGCTTTCTGACACTTCAACTTTACAACTGACTAACGTTCTGAGCTGAGGTTTACTTTAAAAAGATGTTAAGACCTTTCTGTCCAGTCATCCATAAATGATCTGCCATAGATGCTACAGATTCTACTATATACTTGTTCATGTAGCAAATCAATCCTAAGTAAGTAGATTTCTGTAAAGGTGTCTATATGAAACATCTATCTAGAGACCAAAAGCTTTGCTGGTCTGATGCAGTGCAGCCAAAGTGTACCAGAAGGGTCAAGAACCAGGGAAGAAAAAAGGTAGTGTGATACAGACTATTGCTATGCACAGGCTTTCCTAGGTACAGAGCTTCCAGCCGCTGCCCACTGTCTAGGGAGAGCTTTAGAGCCAAACAACAAAGAGCTGACAGCCACCCAGAGTCCTGCTGCGCACAGCAGCACACTGCTCTGAAGCATCTTTTCAGAGAGTATTGATTTAACTCCCTCATGTGTGCACAGACTTCTGCTCTACTAAATTATATATACACACACGTTTGTTGAATTTTGTGTAATGGCTTGACATGCTTCTCTGAAAGCCTCTGGGAAAGAAGAACAGTATGAAATAATAAACAGACCAGCCTCTTACTAGGAGACAATTTTGTGTAAATTAAGTTACATGAAATGTATTAATTTTTAAATGGCATTTGATTTATAATAAAAATCTAGATTATTGAGCCTCCTCAGCTGCAGCTTGCTGGCTTGGGTTTGTTGTGGGGTGTTTTGGTTATTTTTTAAATCTAAAAAAATAAAAAAGGGTAGGGGGGACACACAAAAGCTGAAACTTCTTGCTTAGAAGGAATTTCACTATTTTAAAGCACTGTAAATGTCAATGTAATTTAAGGGTTCTAACCAGAGTGACTTCTTGCCTAATCTATGCTAACTCAGTTTCACTAGTGGAAGGAGTATTAGGCTGTCTACATATGCAATTTCTAGGATCACGGTGATTAGAATAATTATGAGTTATACTAGAAAAGTGTTTTTAATGTTGACTAAAAATTTTAGACATGAGTGAAATATAAAGTTTTACCTTTCTACTCTGTCCTCAGCTATATAGACACTTGGAGAACGTGCACACAAAAATTAGACAATATGCACTGAGATATTCTAATGAACAAAGCTAAAGGGAAAAACTAGCCAAATCTGTTAGTTGCAATAGATCATTAGCTACTTCTACAGAGATGCAAGTTTCATATTTAGAACCAGGTGACCTTATTGTGGCCTTCCAGTATCTGAAGGGGGGCATACAAAAAAGCTGGGGAGGGACTTTTTAGGCTATCAGGTAGTGACAGGAATAGAGGAAATGGAGCAAAGCTGGAGGTGGGTAGGTTCAGACTAGACACGAGGAGGAAGTTCTTCAGCATGAGAGTGGTGAGAGCCTGGAATGGGTTGCCCAGGGAGGTGGTTGAAGCCTCATCCCTGGAGGTGTGTTTAAGGTGAGGCTGGATGAGGCTCTGGCCAGCCTGATCTAGGGTAGGGTGTCCCTGCCGATGGCAGGGGAGTTGGAACTAGATGATCCTTGTGGTCGCTTCCAACTCTGATTCTATGGTTCTATAACCATACCAGGAATGTTAAGTGAGTTTTGAAGAATAAAGGTTTGAAGAACAGGTACAAAAGGAAGATCTTTACACAGCTTTGCATGAAGCCTGGACAGGTAATTGCATGGAACGTGAAGAATATTAAATGGAGAGAAAAGTGGAGTATGAAAAGGTATACAAGAGTGAAGGGAGAAAAGTAAGTGTCTTTGTGACAAAACATTTCAGTTTGCCTGAAGCAGAGATCTTAAGAAAAATTGCAGAATGCTATCGTAAGAAAGTCCATTTTCAGTTCTAACTACATTTAGGCCTAACTGTATTTCAGTCACAAGGAGTGACAAGTTGGTAATAGTAAAAATCCATGGACTATCTCCAAATTGTATTTTCCGGATTCTTTGTGCTCCAGAAACTTTTCAATCCATGCTGATTTTCAGCAGTGCAGACAGATCTGCACACCTGACTTAATAAACCTCACATCACATATGGCATATTTGCAAGTTGGAAAGCCACCAGAGATGACTGACAGGCAGTCACAGTAAGCCAAGGCTATGGTCAGCAAGGTGGCTGGAAAGCAAGTCAAGATTGCAAGTCACTAATGTAACCAAAATTGAAGGGTGATTTCATCTTCTCGTCTGTGGCTTAAATGATTTTGGTGATATGGACTGTTGTGTTCAGTGAACACACTGAAAATCAGTTTTTATACCACCTTGCTGAGCTAGAACAAAGGTCCAACATGGACAGCTAGAAAAGAATTACTTCCCCTTTGCCTTCTATAATCTCAAGGTTGACATGCACCTCAAATGTGCAAGAAATTTTGGCTGTTACTTTCAAAACAGCCATGAGATTCTCCCAAAAAATTATTAATGTATATTTTCTATTACAACTATAATTTAAAATATTCAAAGAACATAGAAATTTGGAAAAACTAAATTCAATTTACTTAGAAATGGTACAACTGCAAATACAAGAGGCTAACTATAGTCAGTTTGTGCTGCAAGACACTCCAGTTATAAATATTTTCCAAAAAACCTTTCCTAAATCATTTAATCTGGCTGTATATATACATTCTGCAAAGAATAGTTTTACCAACCATATAATAGAATCTCTGTGTGTTAACTGTAAATAAGTCTGGGGAAAATTTCTTTATATATTTAATAAACTATTTAATAATTTTTATATCGGCCTCATTACAATTCCCTTCTAACCCGGACTCAAACTCCTCCTTAACACTTCTAACTGCAATACATTCTTCTATAATAACCTGAAAAAACCAACATTAATATTGATTGTAGAGTGTTAACTGCTTTGGATTGCCTGTCTCAGAATGGAATCAAGACTACTAATCATTGATGAAAACAATATGAAACAAGATACAAAGATTATTTTAAATAATGGAAACAGTGAAGCATCAAAAAACTTGAATGACTGAAGTGTTTTTTATGTCGTTTTGATGAGCTTTTATATTTTAAGGTACTCCCATTTGAAAACATTTCTTTGAATTAAATGCAAAACAAAAGGAGAGGTTTTTCATTCAGTGTTCATGTAATCCGACTGATGAAATTCCAAACCCATTCTTTATTACAAGCATTTTTACTAATGGATGTGTCTCCAAAATTAAGTTTCATTGGTATTTGTTCTTCATTTGTTTTGGGCAAGCTGCTATTTATTCACCATTAGTAAATACAGCTGTGTTTGGTTACTCATTTTCTCTGTGTGTGTATAATTTTCAAACACAAATACATAGCATATTAGTGATAGGTACAAAAGAACCTTATTGTTTTTAACTGAAATTGCATACGTGCAGAAAAAACAGAGAATTCATTTTTTCCTATTCCACACTGTCTTTTAACTGAGACACTATTAGATAAACTACTCCTAAAAGATGATTACCCATAGATGCTCACAGAAGATGGAAATTCC
Source organism: Tricholaema leucomelas (assembly GCA_013400475.1). Classification (NCBI taxonomy): domain Eukaryota; kingdom Metazoa; phylum Chordata; class Aves; order Piciformes; family Lybiidae; genus Tricholaema lacrymosa; species Tricholaema leucomelas. The sequence goes on from WAAF01015990.1 coordinate 205,358, forward strand.
ATACCACTACTAAGCAATCTTTGGTGTACTGAAATCCATTTCTACCTATTCTCAAGGGACAATAAAAATTCTTCTCTGGAACAATCCTTTTTCTTATTCTGAAGACTTACTATATATATTCAGAATATACTTATATTCTGAAGACTTACTATATGATATATTCTTTTGAACAAACTAACAGAGTAGATTGTCTAAGTCTCTGATCATTACTATTTTTCTCTTCTGGACTTCCTCAACCTGCCCACATCTACAGTGTTCTGTTCTTCAGAGATCATGCCATGTACGTATACATCTGTCTGTCTGCCTAGTTATAAATCCAGCAATGTGCTCATGTGGCCAAGAAGGCCAATGCCAATCTGGGGTGTATTAGAAGGGTTGTGTTTAGTAGGTCAACAGAGGTTTTCCTCCCCCTCTACTCTGCCCTGTTAAGGCTGCATCTGGAATATTGTATCCAGTTCTGGGCCCCCCAGTTCAAGAAGAACCTCAGAGAAGTGCTTGAAAGAGTCCAGCACAGGGACACAATGATGGAGAGGAACATCTTCATTACCAGGAGAGACTGATGGAGCTGGGGCTATTGAGCTTGGAGAGGAGGAGACTGAGGCATGAAGTTTGTAAATATGTAAAGAGTGAGTGCCAAGAGGATGGAGTCAGGCTCTGCTTGGTGATGCCCAATGGCAGGACAAAGGGCAGCGGATGGAAGCTGAGGCATAGGAAGTTCCATGGAAGCATGAGGAAAAATCTTTCCAATGTCCCCCACAGCAAACTGCTGACTAAGCTGTCAGCCCA